>OX453242.1:4843743-5443743 GCA_949709985.1 Luffia ferchaultella | reverse complement strand
ATGTAATTTAAATGGGTACGTTACAATTTGCCCCATGTTGGAATTAAAAGACACAGGGGTGAAGCAAATAATAAGATTATTATGTTATATTAGTCTTACGACGTATTTAAAATAAGTAGATCTATATTAAAATCACTTCAAAGTTACTTATAAATGAAGAAACTGCATAAAATGGTTTTTTTTACTTGTTTTTTTCGATAGAAACGAATAATAGAATGCAACTTTTGCTCAATTTGCATTTCAACATTCTCTTGACACATGATTCATGCCAAAACTCTTTTCAACCACATCAGACAAGGTTTAAGTTCTGTATATTATCATATATAATATATTGTTTTCCATAACTACTGTAAAGTAAGTCTATAAAACCTGAAGTTCCATGTAAGTAACACAAATATTGCTATACACCCAGACTTCGTAATGGGCCGCACCTTTGAGTACGCAATATCAGTTTGAACTACTAATCGAACTTGAAATAAATTAGCGTGTGTAAAAAGGGGTCTGCAAGTTATCGTTGTGAGCTGTTTCTTCTACCAAACCGGCAACATACAACAGAAAACAAATATCCAGGTGAATTAACGGAACAACAATAATGGACTCTGCTGTCAATTTTGTGTCTCTATGGTTAGACACCATACTCCAACTAACGTACAAGTTCTATTATAAAACCTCTAAGAGCTGTATGACTAATGGTCGCGAATCTGTAAGAAAAGTTATGTGTCGTACAATGGCTCTAGAAGAGTTGTATGACGCCATTTGTGCAGAAATTTAGCAGTTTTTGTCAATATAGTAGCTATAAAGTAGCTGCAGAAAAGACTAAGAGCTTTTTAATAGCTGTAGAAAGAAGATAGAATTTACTAACTCCTTAACTACTCTACGACTCAGCTGCTTCGTAGCTGTATTCAAACCACTAGCATAATTTCTTCCAGTACGAGTAGAACAGGGCTGCAGTGAAACCAATAATCGTCTCCTAAGTTTTAGATTACAGTTATACAGTATCGCATTGTAGATTTAAAATGTCAAGTTTGTCATTCAAAAAATCGTCCTAGAATATTCTAGAATCCTAAACTTTTACAAACAAAGCACTTTCGACATATGTGATTTTGACGATTATCAAGATGCTGGCTCATACTTCGAAACGATCGAAACCCCGAGCAAAAAGGCACTCACAGATTAAACGAATATAGATATTATTTTTATAAAAATTTTGTATACATTTTGTTAAATCATAAAATTAATTTCTAAAGCTTTATTTGTATTTTACAGTACGATTTTCACATGTACGTACAATGTACATTGTTTAAATAAAAAAATAAATATATTTACCGACAACTTCGGGAAATCACATTTCGCATTAGTGCCAAGAATTTTAATATTTTTGTTTTTCCCAAAAAAGAAAGAGTTACACTCAAAATATTAATTTAGAAATATATTACTTTAATGCAATAAACAGCATTTTGAAATCAGTTTATTTAGGTATGGTTTCCGTGCATAACATTCATTACCAAGGATGTCAAAGTTATGTGAACGGAAAGAAGGGTTCCCGTTTTCGGAGGGATGAACAACATTGTAATGTCGTGATAGCCCGTGAATGGGCTCGTGGAATGGAAAAAAATGATAGATTCCGAAGTATTACTGTACTTACAAGAAAATCTAGTATTGATGGTTCATGTGCAGGTTCATAAGGGGCAGTTATTGTGATTTCTTTACAACAAGGACATAGTCGTAGAGCGAGACGACACAGAAAATTCCCAAGAGATTTCAAAAAGAACAAAGCAAAGCTACTTCTACTGTACTAAAACGAAATTGGGTTGCCATAACTTTACTATTCTATCAGTTCGTCATAATTGTAGCAAATGTTATTGGTTGAGTGAATGTGAGGCTAAACTTTCAACATCAGTTTATGCATTAAGCTCTGTTAATGCGCTAGTTGACTTAATAATGAAAATGTTATATTTATCATCTATCAAATATCATATAAAATGATATTTTACACTTATAAACAAAATTATATTCGGTTAAAGACTATGGAACTCATGAGCTATTAAAAGTTTGTATCGGTTCCTTTCTTGAAAAAAAGAAATTTAACATATTTTAAATGATCTGATGACCTTGACCTTGTGATATTGTCGTCTCTGTCGAACAGAACATTTTTATCTTTTTTTAAAAAAGTTTACACATGTTCGTCTATTAAGTGTGGAAAGACCATTTAGTCCAAAAGTTGTAAACTTGTCTACGAGAACAGAAAATCTTCATAATGTGATTTTAGAACAAACGAAGGTTGAGGATTAATCAGTGCATTGCCTCAGCAGTCTGCCAAATATCAGGAGACCCGTCACTTTTATCATTCTTTCTTTGGTCCATTATTAAAGATCAAATATTACAGTTATACCTAAGAATTAATAATTTTATTTTCGTGGCTTTGTAATTGTAATTTTAAAAATTGTCTGTGTAAAAGTACATCTAATATTTTTTTATATTATCCAATTAAACAATGTCAGGAAGTCTGACTTTTGAATGTTAATCACAGACCAGATGATGTTGATTTGTTTTCTGATAGATATACAATAATATCAAAATGCTAAAAAACCTTGTTAGACACGTAAATATCGACTAAAAAAAGCTTTTTGTAAATTCTGCCAGAAGAAGTCTTATAGCACAAAATATAAAACATTTTAACCCAGTCACTACACAGTAACCGAATCGGGTCAGACTGAAAGTCACGAGCAATTTAATTGACAGCATATTGACAGAGACAATTGATTCATAATGATTAAACTACTGTTCAATTGGTAACGACGATGGAAGTTGACGTCCGATAATCATTTTATAACGAGACTTTGACATAGCTCCTTACATACTGTCCGTGTTTGCTAAAGTTGTTTCAATTGTGTGTCAGTTGTATTGTTATAAGCGAATATTAGTTTCAATTAAGTTGTTAAACCGCAAATAGTCACGTCCGAGATAAATACCATGGCTGGTTCCAGTTCCGGATTGATAAGTGGTCAGTTAAGTTTACCACGCTTTTGAAAATATACCACGATAGATGTTTGTCGTCGGCAAGATTTACATACGTGTCATCAGCGAAGAGCGAATGCGCAAAATACCCAGATTTACTTACGCAATTTAAACTTACATCATAATACGGTAATTATCTAATATTCGTCATAAATCGCGAGTTCTCTATTTGTCGATAAACAGGTGAAAATGTGGACAGCCAACATTACATCAGCGAGTCTGCCACCGAACGATTGTGTTGCGCAACCGCGACCGCGCCACTTACCAATGCAACGATGCATTACACGTCTTGCGAACATTAGTCCGCCTTTACACGTGGACGGCAAAGGCATGCTCGTACCGTGTTATATAGAAGGGAGTGAACGGTCTGATTAGAGATTCAGAACTAATTTTACAAAATAAAGTGACGACAATAATCTATACTAACTTTTACGGCTTATGAATGTTCCAATAGTCAATAAATTTATTGAATTTGGAATGCAAATTATATCTTTATTAATGTTACACATTTGGATTGATCAAATAGTGGGTCAATCTCATAGACATATATATACTAGCGTAGGAGACCAACTGACATCTAAACATCGCATGACCGAAACGGAAATGAGTATGTGTGCAAAATTCACATGTGGTTGAACCAGTTTTAGTGATGTGCATGGGTGTTTTTTATATTATCGATAGCACGTAGTACTTTCATGATAATGTGTCGTTGAAATTACCGCGTTATCATAAGTCGAAATCGGCAATCCTATTTATTATTTTGAATCTGCTATACTACATAATTTTTGTTTTGAGTTACTTTTCCTAACTTTTAGTTTTTTAAAATGACAAATCATCAATCAGTCAATTCAAATGCCATTTCCTTTACTCCAATAAATATTTTTTTTGTTAACAGTTGATAATAAAAAATTTGCAGAAGCAAAGAAAGCGTTAACATCATTATGGAAATTTTAATATTTAGTTAAATACAAGCCAAGTAATAAATAAAACAATATAAATAAACGATTTTTATTTTTAATGACAATACGTCACGTTGCAACGCATAACAACAAAATTTTAACTTTTTGTAAACAAAAAAATGAGAATGTACAAAACAAAAACATTTACAATGGAGAAGTTCATGATGTTCAAAATATACAATTTAACTCGATAGAATTGAAAGATAAACCAAAACTAACAAAACAGTAAAAGTTTTTTTTTAAATTCGTCAATAAATGACTGAGAAATAAATTATTGATATTTATTAATTTGACGACCGCTTAGCCTAGTGGGTAGCGACCCTGCCTACGAAGCTGGAGGTCTGGGTTCGAATCCTAGGTCGGGTCAGTATTTATATGATGAATATCGATACAGGTACCGGGTCTTGGTTGTTATATGTATGTGGTGTCTTCGCTTGGTACCCAAAACACAAGCTAATGCTTAGTTTGGGGACACGACGTTGTAATGTGCACGTTATTATTATTATTATTATTATTATTATTATTTCTATTATTATTATTATTATTATAATTATTATTATTATTATGCATTTTCGTGCGGTTTGACTGGTGGCTTCTTACTGCCCATGACGTCACATTGTCTACTCGATTGAGTATCGCGTCGTCTCACTACACCACAAATTATGCGTTGGATGCCTTGGACTAGTCTATAATATTTTTTGTTTCTTTATGTAATAGGTAATTAAGTTTTATTTGAATATAAAAAAACAAGTTTTTGTAAAAGACAAAGTGATAATTTGCCTAAAATTGATATTTTCACTGTGATGGGCTTTTTCTTCAAATCCATTTTATATTAGTGCTGAAATAAAGGTTTAGGCTCTAAAGTTGAAGGTCCTGGTGATATATCCCGGTAAACGTACGCTGACACCGATCGCTTGGTCTTCAGATTGACCTGTACAGAAATTACAGTTGGCATAAATGCTCTGACTTTAGATATTAAGTATTATTAGTATATTACTTAATATACCTACTTAGTAAGCACATATGAAAAAAAAAAGTAACCCCTAACGGCACAAATTCAGTAGGTATAGATCCTTTCTTCAAAAGTCGTCGGTGATTTAGTTAGACAAAACAGTTATCCGTAAAATGTCTACTGTAAACCAAAGAATGTTTTCGAGGAGTCCCACCTGTTCTATTTAACATTTTTCCGTGTTTACAGGAAACCTGGATATTATGAAATAGTCATCATTATCAGGAAGCATTTTTTAACACCGCAGTTTCTTGGAGGAAAATGAGGTTAAACTATTGTATACAGTAGTTTTGTCATTCAAAGTTAAATTATTTACGACGTTCATAATCAGAGAACAGATAGAACGTCAGACTTTAAATCATAAATAAATAACGATTAAAATTAAATAGAGCATCAGATTTTAAATCATAAATAAATAACGATTAAAATTAATTGTGTATATATTTACATATATACCCTATGTGTAGTATATATGTATAGATGTCATACTTTCTCTTACAATGTGCTGCCAGGCTAAATAAACCTCACAATATGTTTAAAAACAGTTAACGACATCATTCTAGTGGAACAGGTGCAATTAGGTAATATCAAATTTACAAAATATTTATATTTGAAAATATCGACATATCGATAGATTTTGTGCAATCCCTATGCTTAATTGTTTGATTGTAATTTTACACAATATTTTTGTATCGTACACATAATTGTTTAAAATAACATATTATTTACAAAATAAAGTATTTACCGTATACTACTGAGGTATAACCAAGTAAATTTAGGATCGCTTTTTATAAAAATAAGCATTAAGATAACAATATGTTATTGGCAGTACTTACCGGTGAAATGTCTCTTTATTTGGATTATTAACATATGTTACAGTGCAATTTAAAACTGAACACGACACCATTTTTATCACAAGAATTAATTTTTGTAGAATTCAAAACAATTATAACACAAAATAGAAAACAAAGCTGGACCTTATTTTGACAAGTGACTAATGAAGACTAAATGTGTTCAAAGAGGTTTTATGTCAGATTTTTTTGCATTTCTTTCTCGCATGTAGGATTTCCGCAAAGAGCTGGATGTCATTCGCACACTGTGTTCCTCTCTTACGCTAGTATATATACCTTTATGGTCAATCTATAAGATATCTATTATTACATCAGTTGTTTTTAGGAACAGAGCTGTAAGAAAAAAGTATTAAGTTTTTATATCCCAGGGAAAGAAAAATTATGTATTAAAACACGGTGGATATTATGCGTACATTTAAATATGAAGAAAGTTTTACAAAATAAAAAAAAGTTGAATTGCCATTACCGAATATAGATTTTTTTTAATAGTGCGTTCAAAAATAGATTTTGTTTAGTTCTGGAAATAGAACAAAAACATTTTTTTTATCAACTAATTAAGAAAACAAAATTGACCAAATATGTTCATAAAACTAGTTTTCTGTTCATAATTCATCGAGCTTAGGACCGTTAAAATACAGAAGATTGAATCTGAGTAAAAAATTATATATTTGCACATTTATTGTAACTACAATCATAATTTTTTATAAGTACTACTAAATTTTAAATTAAAATCTAATTAAAAAAAAAACTCAAAATACTTATTAATTAAAAATACTATCTAAATATTGATAAATGTGAAATTTTAAAGAGACGACAGGTTCAGTAAAAAAAAAATAATATTTTTTTTTATTATAAATTGAAATATTTTTTATATTAATAAGTTCTATTACCGATACTGAACCATTTAAAATATATGCACACTGTTCCAAAAAATATCCCGTTTAAATAAAAATGTAATACCTCTTAAGTTACAGAAAAGGAAAAGTATCCAAAGGCATAAATTATAAGGATTTTGTGCATGTTCACGTTATCATGTATGCGCGGGCGGGGCAGTAGACGAACGCTACCTAAATAAGAGCGAATTATTTCATCTACATTTATAGTTAAAGTGATAATAACGATTTTTTAGTTTCCGTTTTCGTCAGTTTGGCGTTGGTTTGTGATTACGATATTAGTAATTTCCATTATGTCAGGGCGGATTCTTTCATCTATAGATAAGACAGCTCACTCTATATCATGTAAAACTTCGTTTAAGTGCAGATTAGTTTCATTACATTCTTTTATGAGTACTGTTGTCTTCTGCTTCACCAGATAGTGGTTTATGACTTGCCTTTTTCGTCCGTCCATGTCAAAAAGCGGCTCTAAGTTTGCGTGATTGTCTCATTACATGCTATCATCTATTGATAAAGAAACTGACCGGGTGAGTGTCGGACACGCATCAACATGAGTTTTACAATCACCTTAAAACATCCTTATAATCAATCACTTACAAAATTATTGTTATTAACTAAAAATTTAGAATGTTTCAAAAACTTGTTAGTACCGTATCTTGTTGCCTATAATTTTCATTTAAATTTTTTGTTGAGGGAGAATGTGAGAGTGCGTATGAGTAGGTAACAAGGTTTTTCTTCAATTCGAAATGGTTATTAAAATAATAAAAATGTCAGTTGACATTAAAAAAAAAATTTAGAATATCTCTTAAAGTTTTATTAACAAAAGATATAAATGTATCCGTAAAAAAATAATAATATTATTTTTTTATAACGGCTCCGTAACGTTCTTCCTACTTAGAAGGACTTAAAAAAAAAACGCCTTTAATTTTGTAATTGTAATTAAAATATTCCCGAAACGGAAGGGGCCATATCAACCGAATAGTGTGTCAGATAAGTCATAACCAAATCGTAACTGTCATGACCTGTCATAACGCGAGGTGGGGGGTTCCTTAGTCTATGATCTAAAAGTTAAATAAAAGCATATTTAAGTATAATAACTTTTAATGCTCCTTGCTTATTATGAGTTATGCGACAAGCTTAGGCGATAAGATACACACACAAATGATATATATGCTATGGAAAAAAAAATCGGTTATAAGACATTAAATTATTTAATTAATAAGATTATTAACTATTTCAACAATGAGAGGTATTCAAAAGCAGTTTGTTTCCCACATAAAAGACCTTGTGTTCACTGAGGCAGAACCGCTAGTTGATTAGTCAGCGGATTCTGACAAATCCAAAAAAAGCCCGGCGAGGGTAAAGCCCTCGGAAGCGTTGTCTTTAAATTATGGCTGGCCTTGGGACGATCACAATAGATTTTTAAGGTACTTATTGCTTACAATAACATTTGACGAATTTCTAGGAACTCTGCTATACCAGGTCCATGAGTATGCATTGTATTTAATAAGAGAGAATAAGAGTTCACTAGAATTACCAAAAAAAATCCACGATGGTGAAGCATAAAATATTCTAGCGCGATGGGAATGGTTTAAATCTTTTTAGAACTGAGACATTTTCAGTGTTGCCAATTTAATGCTTGAAATTAAATTCGAAACAATAAAAACATTCATTCAGATTTACAAACTGATTCTTACACATCTGATGACCAGATAACTCTTAAGGGTCATATCATGTGACGGTGAAGCAATAGCGGTATGGGAGTGCTTGCAGGAAATTCGTTATTTTATTTAATTACAACATTTAGTTACATAAATAATTTACTGTAAAATATAACAGAAAATATTGATAAAAAACTTAAACCTATACGCACATTGAATTTTAAAATTTTTGTAAGTTTATAATCTGTTCGCTGTTCACGTCTGCTGCTTAGTCCTAAAAGCATTCAGTCCTATGACAACGTACGCAGATTATACGACGAGCTTAAAAATAAATAAATGTTTTTAAAATGTGAAGTTTGGTTGTTTAATTTATTTCTAACGACTTCTAGCATTTGTATGATTCCAACATTCCGTTGTGTTGCTCATGAGTTGTTTCGTTTACATGTAAAGATTATTATAATGTTTTGACTATCATTTTTATCAGTTCTACCATGGATGTACATAGAGACACCGCGTTGTGCCAATGAAAATGTGACCAAAAAATAGACGCCGCAGACCAAATAATAATAATAACGTATACATGACAACAACGTCTAGGCCCCAAACTAAACATTAGCTGGTGTTTTGGGTACCAAGCGAAGACACTACATACATATAATAACCAAGACCCGGTACCAGTATCAATATTTATCGTATAAATACTGACCCGACCCGGGATTCGAACCCGGTACCTCCAGCGTCCTAGGCAGGGTCGCTACCCACTAGGCAAAATATACACCATTTGATGTTTTGAAATATTCAATGTGAAGTATAATTAGTGAACCGCACGTGTGAAATTCGGACTGGAAAAGCAAAAAAAAAAGATATGAAATTAAACGTGTGTAGTTTATCAAAATGTTTTTTAAAACAATGTTAATGATGTACGGTCTGTCTAACTTTGAGTCAGCCCTTCCTTTCACGTTTTAGATAGTTTTGAAGTGTGAGTAGCTGCATCTTGATGTTTATGCTATCTAAGAGTTTAACGTTGTTTCTACGGACAAGCAGTTAATATTTTATTTATATTATACTTAAATCTTTGAAACGCTGGAGTAAAAGAAACTTATTCTAATCTGATCACAATGGACATTAAATATGTTAGTTTTTTTATAATTGTAAATGAAACAACTCGCCCTTAGTAAAAAAAACCTACCGTGATGATCAACCGTTTCCGGTTCGTGAGCTGCATCCATTGCTACTTTATTGTCACATCAAATGTTTATCTGCTTATTATGTATTAGTTTCGCAGACCGCATTCTTATTTTAGATGCAGACCAATCGGTATGTGTTCTGTGTCATAACTTTATGCTATTGTTTCATACTGTGTTTGTTGTTATATGCGCATTAAATAAGGAATCCATTGTATTAAAGGAACTTTATCGACTGATGGTGCCTTCGTTGAGTCGTGTAAGAAAATTTTTAAATGATACAAAAGTTACTGATGTTTTTCACTTTATATTGTACGGTTTTGTACCTACTATTTCTCATTTTTAAAATACTCACTTTCATTTTCTATTCTGAAAAATAAAATTATAATACATTTTTGTGGTTCTTTTTTTACAATTTGATCTTAGGTAAACATTCTCGTAATAAGAATTATATGGTTTTTGAGACAAACATAAATTACGTTTCTCTCTCTATAACTTCACTTATATATAGGTATTTATATAAATATTGATACTGGTACCGGGTCTTGGTTGTTATATGTTTGTAGTGTCTTCGCTGGGTACCCAAAACACAAGCTAATGTTTAGTTTGGGGCCTAGACGTTGTTGTCATGTATACGTTATTATTATTATTATATATGTTCCTGAAATCGGTATTATAAGAAAACCATCACATATAATTAATAAAATAAACGTAAATCATTAAAAATTGTTCATTCTGAGATACATTTGACTCACCTCATATATTTTCTGTGTTCGTTGACAGGTACGAAATATTCGTCGTATGGATTGTTAACATTCATATCAACTTCGACGTCCTTTTTCTTGGCGTTGCCATTCTTAGGTGCTAGATTAACGAGTTCTAGATTAACAGCTTCTAGGGTTTTAGTGTCACCGTTGGCGCCGAAAGAATCGTTGGCATGGGTGCTGTCTCTTTTGCCGTTGGTTATGTCTGTGTTGTGGTTTGAATCTGCGTCGTCGTGTTGGTAAGCTTTGTTTTCGAAGGCGGCTGGTGGTGATGGGGGTCGATGAGAGGGGCGTGAAGGCTCACGCGGGGACGCGGAGCGGCTGTCGTTATCCATTTTTGGGGCTGTTTGACATCTGTAGAAAAGAGAACATAGGTTAATGTTTTATTAATTGTATTGTAAAATTATAATAGGTTAGGAATATGTCGAGGTAGCAGGTGTACCGCCAAATGTGATCAGATGTGTCTATAGTTCAATGTCCTAGTATCTATACACGCTGCATTTTTATGTGGGGACATTTTAGAGAAAGATAACGGCTATAGATAAATCAAATATTTTTCAATATTTGTTTGCACATAGTACTAAAGTTTTTTTTTTTTAAATGACATTCATTTCATAAAATATTTCTTTCTGAGGTATTTTAAATATTGATTTCTCATTGCACGATGACGCCTGTTTGTTTACGGTTTGTATTTCGATTATTTATATGTAAAAAACACAACACGCATCTTATCGATTAGTGTGTCACGGTAATTAAGGCAGATAACGGGCAATGAATTCGAGTACCTCGCATTACAATGATAATTTCACTTATTTTTCTTGAAGATGAGATATTGCTTAGATTTTCATTATCAATCCCTCAATTTTAATGGTGTTAGGGAAATGAAATGGGACATTTGTTAGAAATTGAAACATTAATATGTGACCAATTACTTCTTCAGTTCACTTCACTTCATCAGCCCATTTTTACCCCACTGTAGGGGCTTAGGCCTCCCCCGAGGTGAGGGGGGCTTGGAGCTTAAGTCCACCACGCTGCTCCACTGCGGTTTGGGGAATGTAACGACCACCATCTATTGAGAGGGTCCGGGATCGACTGCTTAACGTGCTCTCCGAGACACGGAGTCAGTGATAGTTATGTACTTAAGTCAGAAAGTCGGACAGGTTGGTTGCGCTCTAGGCTATCACGACTCACCAATGACTCCAGTGACCAATTATTATTACAATATATTTATTAAGAACATATCAAATGAAAATAATTTAAAAAAATAAATGAAAACCGACTTCAAAAACATAAACTAAAAAGTTAAAAATAAAATTTTCGCTTTAAAGAAAGGAGCATTAACAGGAGGCATATAGTTAATGAAGTCGGTGCCTACTCACTCAGACACTTTAAATTGTGTTTTATATTCGTTATAGTTAATTAATATATCATTGTTGTAATTGTTATTACCTGGTAAGTATCCTTTCAAAGTGTCTGACTTAGCACCGACTTCATTAACTATATGCCGCCTGTTGATACTCCTTTCTTTAAAGTGAAAATTTTATTTTTAACTTTTTAGTTTATGTTTTGGAGGTCAGATTTTATTTATTTTTTTGAAATTATTTTATTTTTCAATTTTTAGTTGAACGCATCTGTAACTTATTTGTATTTAGTATAAATGGGGCTTCTAAACGTGCTACTCAAATTAGACGACACCGCGATTACGCAACGTAAATTCAGTGTCAAATTGACGCATCAGCATGCCTAGTAGGTAGTGGTATTCCTATGTAAAACTTCAATCTTAATTATTATTTTTGTGTGAAATGAACATTTTGGCATATTGAACTGTATGAAGTAAGCCCAACAAAAAGTAACAGCTGTAAATCGTTGAGGAATTCCCTCGACTATATATGGTCTTCATTATCAGACCTGTAATGGCACTTACAACCAATATGAGTGCAAAGCTCTCATCAATAGAAATGAATTAAGTGCAAACACCAGGTAATTGCTGTAAATCGTTAAGGAGTTCCTTCGACTGTGTATGGTCTCCATCATCAGACCTGTAATGGTACTTATAATCCATACGGGTACAAAGATCTCATCAATAGAAATGAATCAAGCCCAAACACCAGGTAATTGCTGTAAATCGTTGAGGAGTTCCCTCGACTGTCTTTCAGCTCCATCATCAGATCGACTCCCGACCTTCATTAAATAGTACTAGTAGTAGTACTTTATCAAAATACTTAAAATACGATCCTTTAAAATACGAGTTTGAAGGTTGCCCTCGATCTCTGGGATGCCATCATCAGATCCTGGTTTCTTTATCATGGTACCACCCCGGGGATATCTCACATCCACAAAAAAAATCATGCAATTCAGTTCATAAACAACGAAGTTATTCTTGAACATACATAAAAAAAACATATAAACGGTCGAACTGAGAAACCTCCTTCTTTTTTGAAGTCGTTTAAAAACGAAATAACTTTTTTGTCTGTATGACGAAATCACGTTTTGATTTTTTACATCACGCTTTATTTTCTCACGTAGATATTATGAGTTTTGCGGTTATAGTTTCTGGCTAGGTCTTAGACAAATTTAGGTTTCACTTTGTATTGGAATAATGCTATTGTAATAGTTTCGAAAATTACGCCTTCGGGCTTCGCTTGTAGTAACACTGCGATAAATGAATCCGTTTCACCTGGGCAGCAGCACGATTATTCTAGAATTACTCTCTGTTCAATAATAAATTGATTTTCAAATAACATGTATAATACTAGGAAGTGTTTAAATCGAAACAAGCACTCTAGCGGTACCTACGTAAAACTAAAAACCTGGAAAACAAATATACAGCTTACTGTATATTTAATTTCCTGATTTCTGCGGTCAAAAAAGTTCGATTCTATGTAAAAGGTGAAATAGTAAGGTAAGTAGGTATTCATTTTCAAATAAAAATGTTATTTTCTCCAATTTTAAAAAGAGCAACGGAAGGGCAATGAACATATAAGAAGGCAGTTAAGCATTCAAGACCTGGAAAGAAGAGGAATAAGTTAGACCACTGGGTATAACCGGAAAAAGCTTTTACCAAGATATGGATCCGAAATTAATTCCACTAACAATTACCAAAAACGTAAATATTATCCAAGAACAATATACTGTTGGCACAATAAGAGAAATGGAATGAATAATATATTTATATTACAGTATGTGAATGTAAAAAAAGTTACGCAAAGTGTCTCATCTGTGTTTCCGCTTACAACTTGACACCAGACCTTCCATAATGCACGTTCTTAAATACATTTTTCAGCTAATAATTTCAAAAACAAAATTCTGAAAAAAGTTACATGATTCTATATATCTTTAACCAAATCTTTCGGTCGTAGAAAACAAAATTTAAGTAACTTTGTCAAATCAAATTATTTTTCAATCACATGGCTGATTAATGATTTAAAATCAGTTTTATACCAACAGTATTAATTGTTATATTATGAAATGTATAATAATAATAATATATATAATAATAATAACACACACAATCACAACAACGTCTTGGCCCCAAACTAAGCATTAGCTTGTATTTTGGGTACCAAGCGAAGACACCACATACATATAACAACCAAGACCCGGTGCCAGTATTAATATTCATCATATAAATACTGACCCGACCTGGGATTCGAACCCGGGACCTTCAGCTTCGCAGGCAGGGTCGCTGCCCACTAGGCTAAGCGGTCGTCCGTATGTATGTATATCTGTATCCGAATGTATATCTTTGGACAGATCATTTAAAAAAGTGAGTTAAGTTGATTTTTTTCTTTTGTCATATAAAGCTAAAACTTAATAGATATTTTATATTAATATAAAAATTACGGATTTGAAAAGCTGCGCGCGGCGACATTCGGTTGTTCTTTTTCGAGTGACGACGAATTCGCCGCGGGACCTGCCCTTAAGAGTTGTTAAATTTATGATATATTCGTCATTGGTTAGTAAATAGTACTAGAAACTTAACTTCATAGTTTAAATTGAGAATTTCACGCCTTACATGCGAATGAAGGTTCCTTAATTACCTGTTTCGTTATTTAAATACGCGAAACACCTAAAGACCTGCAAGTCGTTGCCGCCGTTTCGAATGTTGTTGCAAAACTAGAATTACAAATTTGCTTATACATTGCAGAAATAATAAATCGAATTTAATTGTATTTGATGTGCTGCGGTATTATTGGAAAAGTGCCTTTTTTACCGCATTGGCTGACAAAAATTATCACTCAAATTGTAACCGCAAAATTACAGAGAAGTTCTTAATACGCATATTGTGGCTTCTATAGGTACAGTTTTATAACTTTTGATATTGTAAAAAACGAAAATTATAAAAAATAAGATTATAATTATTTGTACATTAAATAGTTTCTATAAATATTAATTAAATGCGTATTAATCTATAAATCTTTACTTATATATTAGCACAGTAGCATACCGTAGGTACGATTATTACAACACACACAGGCTGAGACATTTTGTTTTAAATCCTGGAATACATGTTAACGCTATAGTGCTGTAAACATCGACCTTTGAATCTAACAGACTAGAAGGTCCACACTTGCTAAAATCAATGATTCAGAATCGACAAATTTTGTCAAGTACATTAATTAAAAAAAATTTAGTATCTGCCTTTCATTTAATAGTATGTAACTAGTTGCGACAAAGATCTAGACACAGCAGAACATTTTGGGTAACCAATCACGTGGGGCATACGCGCGTCCCGTCAGTCTCACTTCCTCATCCTATGGTTCAAATGTGAGAACTTTAGTTCTCGAACTAAACGGCCAGCATCACTCCTCTATTAAACTAATTAAAAACTCGGTGGCTGTAAAGCACTGTACATTTTCTCTCTTCAGTTTCTCTTCAATATAACAAATACTTTGGGGTCGCACTTCAGATAGCTACTGGCTGGCGAGGCTATGATTTATTTATTTATTTTATTTATTAAAAAAGAATATTATAGAAAGTCTTATGTATCCTGAAAAATATGTTAATGGTAAAATGGTATTTTTTATATTTTTTTATTGTGTTAAAATTATTAGATTACGTATTTGCTAACAATTTACTCACACGAGTATCTACCTATGCACTCACACTCACATTTTTTCAATACAAATCATTTATAATATAGCATTTTCGATATTTGATTACATTTTTGTTAATTTGTGATAAATGGATTCGAGAAATTTGTATACAGTGATAGCGTCATTTTTTCCTCTAAGCGGCCACTCATGTATAAATTATTATTTAGTAGTGTTACTTTAACTAATTATACTATAAGCTTTGACCTAAGTGATATTGGAACAAAGATATTTGGGTTTTAAATCCTATGTTTGACTGACCTATTGGCCGAGTGGATAGAGATCCTACCTGCGGAGCCAAGGGTGGCGGGTTCGAGTCACAAATGTTTGTATGTATGAACGTGTCTATTTGTTACGCGTCTGACTGTAAAAGTATTATAAAAATACTTAAGCATGGATATAAGTTTTCTAACACCCCCACAATACAAGCATTATACTCGCTTACTTTAAATGCACCCAAGAACTTGAGGAGGCTTCGTACAGCAATGGACAAGTAAGGGTTGATGTTACAATGGTTGGTACATCTATACGCCTTCCAATCGAAAGATAATTTATTTTATAAAAAATTACAATAAACTTCTACTACTGGCTGTCAAATTACAAAAGATGCAATTTATTCGAACCCTTTTTGCGTAGTTGTTAATTAAGCTTTTCACTATGTTGTAAATTAGCTTAGGGCAAGTAGTTAATCACTTTAAACAAAACGATACTCCCTTATCGATTATTTTTATCGATTTTACTTAACGAAATTATAATGTGAGTTTGCGCAGGCAGTCGTTGTCCTTACTCCCAATAGCGCGAGGCGAACAACCTCTTACCGTCGCGTCGTCGCACGTCGACTCTGAACGGAATTTACTAAGCAGTCGACTCGATTAATCAACAGTATTTGGCTTAAACAAGTAACACTAATCTCTGTTAATGATTTTTTTTCGAATAAACGTGGGCTAATGAATTCAGTTCAGCAAACTATTTGGATATTTTGTTTCGGAAGTCACTTAAAATGATGGACTAGTCGTGTTAATTTTGACGATTATAGCCAAACACATAACCAGATCTATAAGCACACAGATCCGTTATGCAGAATATCATTTATTTTGTATCAAACTTAAACAAATAAGCTTTCGTAGCGTTACCTATTATAAAAATATTAAACAAATCACGGTTTGTTTTTAATGATTTATAGAAAATATGCTAATACACTTATGTGTCTGTATTGCATCTGTAATGTTTAATATTATAAGATTCAAAGATTCAAAAGATTATCTCACGATTATCTTTCGCTTCCAAATAATAACATTATCTTTACTAGTAGGTATAGATCCAATCAAGCTTTTTGGCGGATCCGAACATAGGTACAAGTCGCGTCGCAATAACCAGTTTTAAGTGTAGCGTGACGCGGTCGAGCGAGGGGTATAAGACTGTACCTGCGCAAGCAAGCTTATAGCGTTGTATTCCGATCCGCCATAAAGTTTGAGGCGAACTATACTGCCACTTAAAAATTTATATTTTAAATTATACGTTATAAGAATACATTACTATTATTTTCAGTCATTATAATTAAATATAAATATAGATAAATACAACCTCAAATTAAATAGCCTGTCGGTAATAGAACCTGCGACGGTATAATCAGACAAAAGTATTCTAAATTGATATGTTTCAAATAAAGACTTGAAGTATAGAGACATAAACACCCGCTTTCAGTGTTGCCTGTCTTCTAATTATCTTTATATATAATCATACGAGGATAGGGGTTTAAATGTTGAACTTAAAATATGATTTTTGCTAACATTCAGAATCATAGTTAGCTGGAAACAGTGAATATATACCTATCTCAAATACTTAACTCCAACCCCCTGTATAAAGGAATTTAATTTAATTCTAATTATTTTCTTTGAAATCTCTATTACCTAGATAATTAAATATTTTAGGAAATTACGCCATAAGTATTCGTATGAATGCACTTCAATAAAACGACATTGTTTTTAGAATTTTACACACTAATCAGGCAAAAAAGAGCTTTGACAATGGTAATTAATGCGAACGCATAGCACAGCGGCATTCTTATCCCAACCCCGTCACATAGGAATGTGTACTATAATTTTACACTCTTAACAGTGAATAATATTGATAATGAACTAGTAATTCGCACACACACATACGTATTATAGGGTTTCTTATATTTACGCATTCGGATCTTACGTAATTATCTCACGCTTATACTACACTTAAATTATACATTGTTCTTTAATTAATACTTTTTATGTAACACTCATAATGGTACCTCAGGCATATCAACCGAGGTTTAGTAAATTGAAACACAGAGATTAATGGAATCATTACACCTGCCCTTTTTCATATAATTGCTCACGAAAAACTTTCACGTAAAAAAAAATATGTGTACTCTATGAACATTTTACTACACATTTTGTCATGATAAGTTTCATTTAATATTTATATAATCATTACCTTTATACATGTATTATTGAATTTGATTGCTACTCCTTGAAAAACCTATGATAGCATTAATATACTTCGATTGATTTTCGAGTTTAGTACACTACAGTATTATTCCTGGTGCACGTTTTAGACTTAAATATAATTTTCAACACATTTGCTATTAATACGGTACTTATGACTTCGAAACTTGGATCGTAATGTTGTATTTTAGGGACTAGGCGCTTTTCTTTACACTAATCACAAACGAACGTTTTCTTTGTAACGTATGCTTAAACCGCGAAAAGCAGTTCCTTTCCCGCTATTATTACAATTGAAGTACCCTTTTAATTATATTGAAAAACGTCGTATGATACTCGTACTCAGAAAGCTGGCTATTACAGTCATAGGTTTATTAACACATCGACTATAATAACCAGCTTACCCTACTACCATAATAATGTACTATTATTAAAATACGCATTTTATTTTGTTTATACTCAAGTAACTTTTTGTTGTAAAAGTAAAGTTTTGTAGCTATTGCTTTCTGTTGCTGTTTTATCTTTTCAGTTTCAAATATTTATAATAATGAATTTATTATAAAACGACATACTTTATGAAATTTGTAAGACTATAAAGAATAGAACTTATGTTATTGATTAAAAAAAACTCTGAGAAAAGTGTTCATTATCGGTTGAGCAAAAAAAAAAATCGAGCTATAGATGACCCCCATAATAAAAAACGAAGAACACGAAGAAGAAAAAAATATGAGTCATCAGAAAATATGGTTCGCGTGGTATTTCTTCCTCGTTTCCTCGTATTTACGATGATCTCGATTATAAATTGCTCTATTGATGGTAAACCATCATAATTCATGAAGAACAAGTTTCTCAATGAAACCATGCATTTTAAGCGAATATAGTTTGATACGCATCCACATTTTATGTTTTCGCATGTAATCAATGGTATAAGCTCTTTCGGGATCGGATGAACTTAAATTCATTATTGTCGTTTAGTGGGTCAAGTTGTTCAGCGGTCGTAATGGACAAGACAACCTCCTATCCAAGGATAATTGCTAGGCCGTGTAATTTCAAGATTTGCGACCTTAATGTTATCGTAAAAGGATTTATTTATCAAAATAGTATTAGCACGTTTAGGAAAATGATTATAACCTACAGTATACTAAATTACATGTCCCCACCCGGGACAATTATTTGTGTGCATGAACATGTCTATTTGTTTCGTGTCTAGGTGTAAAAGTATCTATATATGTATTAATTATAAAAAAAAGAATATTGAAGTATATTGTATATCAGTTGTCTAGTACCCCATAATACAAGCATAATACTTGCTTACTTTGGGACTAGATGACGTTGTGTGGGATGTTCCAGACATTATTATTATTATGTAAAAGGCCAAGAGACCAATTCAAACATAAATAATAAATATCTAATTAAACAAAATACGATTTGAAAAAATTTACAGATTTAGTGCTTCTCGCTATCGAAGCACATTGAAAATGAACATCAAAATAAAATCGTATAAAACAGTTTTGTTAGACAATTTCATTAAATTTTTCGAAAAAAGTAATTGACCAATTTGCAAAAATTTCGGAGTACCTGCATCTTTTGATACTACTGCCTTTTGTTTACCTTTATAACTTTCTGACCGGCCGAATCTCACTCTGCGGGGTAACTGATCTCATAACCATGCAATAAAAAAGACACCTGTACAAGCCCACAGTTTTCGACCGACACCAAAATTTCTTTTTCAAAACGATAGACAATCTATCTGCCTCGGGAGTTTTTTTTTTCATTATTTCGATATTGGTGTTCGTTTTCGAAATAATCAACTTTTTGTCCAAAAAATCGGGAAATTTCGTCTTTTTTTTCACAATTTTATATTTTACGAAAAAAATTACAGACCGATTTTAGAATATTTGGTATCATACAATGCCACACAAGCTTTTTCATCTTTTGACATCACTGTATTTTGTCTAAAAATTAAAAAATTTACAAATGCGGGAGGTGAAAATTTCTTTTTTTCAAAAAATATTAATTGGTAACTTTTTAAGAGTTGAATTAAAATTAATAATTTTCAAAAATCATTCACATCTATCATCACATCGAAATAAAGATTTTTGAAAAGTGTGTATAAAATTTCTCATGCATTTTAATGCAATATGTATATTTATTTAAATGTTACAAAGTCTAGATGTTTATTCAGGTCAAACTATGCTTGCATGCAAATTATTCATATAATTTTTGCCTTGACAACAATTTAACAATAGGTTATTCTTGACTATACAATGATTGAGTCTATTAGATTTTGTGTCTCTAAGTAGCCTCATTATTACCTGCAACAATATGAGCGCGAATTCACAGTTGAAGTCTGGCAGAATCAACAATAATATTTGGTTATCAACCCACAACAATTGTTGATAGCATTGTACTGGGTTCGTAAGCGGACATTTTTGTGGAATTCAAAACACACGGCAGTAGCAACAATAAATATTTAAATAGTGAAAAATGCTGATAACATTCGAAAACTATTGAGAAAAAAATTATAGTAATTTATTTTTTAGAATTCCGTACCTAAAAAGGTAAAAGAGAAACCCTTGATATTACTGTTATCCGTTTATCAGTCCGTCTGACCGTCAAAACCTTTTTTTCTTAGCTACAGGTAGAGATATTTAGCTAACATTTCAATTTTTTAAGACAATGCCATAGAAAGTTTATGGTGTTTCCAACAAATTTTATTACGAAACAGCTAAAATATGCGTTTGAATAATAAATACTCATATGGTACTTTAGTGTAAAGAAATGGCTTTATAAAACAAATGAGTAAGGGAAAAATGTAAAAAAAACACCAATTTCTAATTTTAGTGAATTCTATGGTTCCGTATCTAAGAAAGTAAAAACAGATAGAAAATAATAATAATAACGTCTATTTACCAAAAAATATTATTACTTATTTACCAAAAATTACAAATTACTAAGCTTTACTAATGTAACGGTATGAAAACCTCAGGGCGCGAGTCAAATTAACCGATTAAAAATATTTAATAATGAATTTAGTTAATGCAATAAATTAAAAATTATATACTTAAAAAAAAAAATAATAGTTATAATGATTTTCACAAACACTTGCCTGAGATGTTCAGAATATCTTTTGGATGACATGTTAACTAACGGAACGGAACGTAACTTACTCTTACGCTACTCATAGGTTCTGTCCATACCGAAATTGAATATGTTGTGATGATGACATCAAATTTTATGATGTGGTCATTGCACTATACTTTAAATAATATATTATTAAATGAGGCATGTATCGCGCAAGCGCGGTGGCCGGTTGTGAAAGGCTGAATTTATAAGATCGACTGCATTTCAAAGCTATGCCGGCACGCGACACCCGGTCGACCTAGTCGGTTTTACCAATATTAACGACCTTGGCGAGATTTTCACTGTACAAATCAGCATAATTTCAGTCTTTGAACGTCTACTGTTGGACTCAAGCCTCCCTCTAGATCTCGACAACACACAACCTCTTGTAACCAAACGGCGACTAGCCATCTTCATCACATCGTCCATCAATCACGCTGCGATGCCCGGATGCAGCGGTTCTTTGACATGACAACATGCCTTTTTTCATAATCATAATACGTTTTAAGAAATTTAAAAATCACTACTAAAATCGATATTCATAGCAATTTATCGTAACAAAAACAACTAAATGCATTTTCATCATTTAACTTGTATTGCGAATAAATTGAATAGTTTGCTGATCTAGCGAAAACTTAAATAACTGACTGAATACCTCCATTAGAAATAATACGCTTTAGATCTAAATCAACTATATGTTTACAAACCCACGAAAACCATGGATCAGATCCATTCCGTTCCGATGACTCACCAGCCAGCAATTTTGCTGCAAGGATGTGGAGGTCCGAGACACCAATGAGCCATAGTGAACGGAGTGTAGGTAGACTGCAGACGGGATATAGGAATGACAGGAGGTTGAGACGACCCGAATACGAACATCGTGAAGTCACCATGGGAAGATACATACTATTTACGAAAACACCTTAGACAGTTTTTTAAAATATTTTTTTGTAATAAAGAAGTAAAACAAATAATTCTTTTTTGACCTTTTCAAAACTGCGTTTTTAGGGTTCCATACCTTAATAGGTAAAAAAACGGAACACTTAATAGATCACTTTGTTATCCTTCTGTCTGTCTGTCTACTTCTTTTTTTCGCACAAGTGGGTAAAGGTATCAAGTTGGAACTAATATCAAATACGGAGGTTAGCCTGCAGTACAAAATCAAATTTCTATTTCATTACTATAAGGAAGGTATGTCCTAAAATCCGTTTTATGTCGTGTCCTCAAAACCTATAGGGTATTTTCCGTTGACCTAGTGGAATTTTGGGATTGGAAAAATCTTATAATTACCGGGTTCTAATGATAAGTGATATTTAATTTTTTTTTTGACAATGCGTTGTCTTATCTGGCTATGAGTAACGATATATATTTTAAAGAACCTTATATAACAGTACCTACAAAACTCTTAGGTGCGGCCCGACTTAAATTTGGCCGGTTTTTGTAAAAATACGAACTTTTATATTCTACCGAACGTCAGTTCAGAGCTTTTAAGTTTAATAAACGAGACGCCTTGAAATAGTTATCACGAACATCCCAAGGCATATAGTTGCACGTGAGATGGCAATTTGTGCACTAGTGTTGTGACTTCGTGTTGAGAATCGAGTAAATAGTCTGTCGATCTAGAGAAATCTAAATCAATCTCTTTACTATTATAAAGACAGTTTAATGTCACAAATAATGATGTTTGAACGCTTATTGTACAAGAATACCCTAACCAATTTCGAATAAACTTTCATATTTAAATAAATGAAATTTGACTCCTGAGCGGAAACTAATCTAAAATAAAAGTTATAAAATCAACCTTTAGTTAAAGGGTAGTCGAAAAAATGCTTGGCATTTTCGAGATCACCATTACGAATTCTTAGGTTTTGAAACAATGTAAGGCCGTATGTATTAATATAAATATACGGACTCGTTTTCAAACCGTTTCCTAATGAATTTGCTTGTCACGTTTTAAGATGTTCATAAATAACATAAACAACAGGGGAAAAAACTCCCTTTCAAATTTGTAATCATTCTGTCTATATATACCTATGTTGAGTATGCCAATAGAAACTTACTGATTTTGTCATTGAAAATGACTATCATATCCATTTCACGGGAGACGCATTTTTGGCCATAACTCTGAGGTTATAGGGTCTAGCCAAGATTTTAAGGTATTAAAAGCTTAAAAATTTAGTTTTGCATTGTATGACATCAAAATTTTGGAAATCGGTTAAGTAGTTTTTGAAAAAAATTGGAAAATGTAAAAAAATATTATGTCTAGTGAATGTCTTTTATATGTAATGAACTTTTAACTGCGAGCAATATGTAACTAAATTTAAGAAAAACAATTAAAAATTTACTACATAATTAAAATTAAAATCAACGATTTTCTTTCACGAATGTGAAGAAAATTCAGTCAGCTTCGAGGTATAGATACCTCGAGAATTTGTGCCGTTTAGATGTAGAGTTTATCTCGCACTGTACTTTAAAATATAATTTTCATTCATTCGATCGGTCGTCTGGAATGCGGAGAGCAACGCCTTTTTAGAGGTAATTTTCAGTTCGATTATCCCCTTGAGATAGATAAAATTAAAATCCTTTGTAAAAGCAAAATATAATTAAAAATATAACTATTTAATTAAGACAAATTGATTTAAATTAAATTTGTGTTATATAAAAATGCTAATAGTGTTGAACTCGATTCCAAAGCGACTCGAGTCATCGCATCGCTTGTGAAAGGTCGTCGCAGCACGAGAAAGTGCAATCCGGTGCACGCGGCACTTGACAGCATCTTTCTTTACTGTTACATAACCGGTTTCCGGATGTGTCCACGAAAAATATCACGGATATTGTAAAAACGTTTCATCATTATCATTGACCACATTTTGCGTAAAATGCACGTATTCCTAATATGATGAAGGCATCCCCTAAGGCTTTTTTTTTCAAATTCAACCTCCAAGGGGGTGAAATAGGGGGTAAAAGTTTGTATGAAACTTTTTATCACTTAGACATATTTGCATGAAACTTCGTATGAATTGAGTACGGCAATAATAATGAGTTACATATTTCAGCGTCTTCCAAAATTCAACCCCTAAGAGGGTAAAATAGGGGATGAAAATTTTAAATAAACGCACTGGTCAAACCCTTAGGGCTAGAAACTTAAAATTTCGTCCACGTATTCCTCTTATGACGTAGGCATCCACTAATGAAGGATTTTCCAAAATTCAACCTCCAAGGGGGTTAGTATGAAAGTCTTTATTCCTTGGACAAATTAGCATGGAATTTCGTATGAATTCAGTACGGCAAAAATAATGAGTTACTTATTTCAGCGTTCAAGTTGTGAGTTCATGTTTCCAAAATTCAACATGTTTATATGGAACTTTATATTTCGTTGAAAGACTTACTTAAAATATTTTATAAGAATTCTTATTTAAGCCTTTTTTTTTAATTACACCTCAAGCGTTTTAAGTATTTAAAAGTGGGTACCTATTGTGTAAATATGTTTATGCACAATGCACTCGATCTGTTTCGCTGGGCACAGAAGCAGGAACTTCAAATCGTCAAGCGAAGCCGCGGGTAGGAGCTATAGGATATACATGTGAAATGATAATGCGAGTGGTGATGAGAACGGCAAAGAATCAGTATATATCAGTAGTATTTTGCGGATTGGTCTTCATAAAAAAAAAAATCTAATATAATATGTTCCGTATCATATTTCAATTTTATAATCTACTAACGGTCGTACGCGGCTTCGCTCGGGTGGAATACGGAACCGTTCCTCTTCCCGTTCCACGCATTAGTACATTGTATAGTATCATTACACTATGGTATCAACGTCATCATCCAAATTCCAAACAAAGAAATTTTCTGGCGCGTCTAGCAACAAATTTGATTGCCATAAAAAAAGTCATTGTAAGTTAACTTTAAAAGATACACATATGCTGTCGCAG
The DNA here is from genome assembly GCA_949709985.1 of Luffia ferchaultella. Classification (NCBI taxonomy): domain Eukaryota; kingdom Metazoa; phylum Arthropoda; class Insecta; order Lepidoptera; family Psychidae; genus Luffia; species Luffia ferchaultella. The sequence continues at coordinate 5,418,776 of OX453242.1, read as the reverse complement.
ACTTTTGGTTAGAACTTTTAAAGGGGAACAATTCCGTAATACATAATTTTTGCTTAACATCAACTGTATACGCAGCGCGCGTAACGGAAGCTCTCAAAAGGAATAATTTTTACCGTTTTTGCAACATTTTTCATTGATACTCCGCTCCTATTGGTCGTTGCGGGATGTAATAATAGCCTATAGCCTTTCTTGATAAATGGACTATCCAACACAAAAAAATTTTATTTCGAACCAGTAGTTCTTGAGATTTGCGCGTTCAAACAAACAAACGCTTCAGCTTTATAATATTAGTATAGATGTCGCACACTAACTTAAATGCTAGCACAAGTCAATAAAATTATGCTCTGTGTCCGTTTTTCGCTTCGGTACAAAATAATACCACAATTTATTTTTAATGTTTTACATACTAGTTTAACACAAATATTGTCATTTTGTTAAGTTATCACACCAATAAAACCAGCACAGCTCGGTTTATTTAAATAAGCATATAGAATATTTAAATTTCACTTTTATATTTATTTAATAATAATAATAACACACACAATCACAACAACGTCTAGGTCCCAAACTAAGCATTTTGCTTGTATTTTGGGTACCAAGCGAAGACACCACATACATATAACAACCAAGACCCGGTGCCAATATTAATATTCATCATATAAATACTGACCCGACCTGGGATTCGAACCCGGGACCTCCAGCTTCGCAGGCAGGGTCGCTGCCCACTAGGCTAAGCGGTCGCCCGCATTTATTTTATTACAAATTATTAATTAATTTATTTAATTAAATTACAAAAAAGTACAGTAAACATTAAATTGTTTGTCTATGGTTGTGAAAACTGAACTACTTATCATTCTAAAACTACTTTCAAACATTAAACTGTTTCATGATAACGATTTTTAAACATTCAGAGACGTTTTTTCCTAAATGTTATTTTTCAAATTGTTCCCGTTTTATAGCTAAAGTGTGGTAAATATAAGTATGTTATTCTAGATTAAATTCCGAACGCTGTACAGTATAAAAGTACCTCATCAAAAACATCATTGTTATCTGATCGAAAATTTATTATATGTAAGTTATGATATATTAAAGTAAGTGTGTAATTAAATGGTATATCTCTATCATCATCATCATCATCAGCCTATTTTTACCCCACTGCAGGGGCTTAGGCCTCCCCCAGGGTGAGGAGGGGGGCTTGGAGCTTAAGTCCACCACGCTACTCCACTGTGGGTTGGGAACTGTAACGACCGCCATCTATTGACAGCGTCCGGGACCGACTGCTTAACGTGCCCTCCGAAACACGGTGTCAGTGATATTGTGTACTTAAGTCAGAAAAACTCATTGCTACACGCCCGAATTTGAACCATGGCCCTACGGAGCCTTATAAATTTGTTGTATATCTCTATACAACGAACTAATTGACAATAATTTTGCAAAATAAATGCTAAATTTTTTAAATTGCGAGAATATTTCGTTCTATACATCGACCGTCGAGAGTTTGCGTTTCTGACACATGAGATATATAGCTATATCATCATGTTTGTTGTGAATTGACATAAAAATATAATTTTTAATTTACTTTTGTGTCATTTGTCCATGTAAACAATAATAATATTTGAAAACGGGAATCGTCCGACGGTACAAATTCACAGCAACCATTCCGATTACTATGCCGATTACGACCTGTTAGGAACGCAAACTTTCGAGTACTGATGTATATAGTCTTTTGCAACTAACCTCTCTCTCGAACCTAGAATAAAATAAAAACATTTGACCCTTTCAATGAAAATGGTTCTAAATAAAAATATGTTTAATTTTTTTTTTAAATCCGAAATGTTCATTTAAACCAAAAAGTGATTTTTTGATCTGTGGAACAAGCATTGATTTAAAAGTATAAAATTGATACTTAAAGGTAGGTAATTTTGTGGTGGTGGTTATGGTGATTGTTTTTAGTACATGCTACGGAACCTTAAGTTGATGCGTGTCCGATTCGCACTTAGCTGGTTTTTTTAGCTTGATAATGTCATACTAAAACGATCTCATAAAAATCGGTTTAACTAATTAAATTTTGGAATGTTAATGACATTGAAAAACCTCATCCTTTTCATAATTTTTTTTTCAATCGCTTATCAACCGTTTATTTATCCATACTCGACAAATAAGTTAACTTGTAACTTTGCTAAGTGAAATGAAAACTTAACGACGACCTTTTATGATATTTGACAGGGCTGTTCAATATTTACTTACAATGTAAGGCGAACGAGAGAGCTGTGAAAGTGAAATTTCATATTTAATTTTCTAACGTTTACTCGTTAATTTTCTAATTAGTTACAAGATGCAATGCTCTCCTAATTTAATGACATCTACAAAGTGAACTGTCATAATAAATTCAACGGTTTAGCTAAACGTGATAATTTTGTTGTCGAGAAAAAGCAATTTATGTCTTCACTTACTAATATTTACTGGTATATAAAAATGAGATCTCTTTATTACTCTTTCAAGCACCAGGGACTGATAATGTAATCGTTAAAGTTACTTCTCGGTCCTCATCTCCTTTTTGTCTCCTCTTTTTTTTAATAGCTTTTTTGCCCGTCCCTCCTTTGCTTTTAACCCGTTACAATTTTAGCATATAGCATTTACACTACTTGAAAGTTACGTGTTTTATCATTTAGTAATGTCGTGTATTCCTAAGCCCGAGCCCTTTTCAAATAGGTACTGTAAACTTATTTTCAGACCTCACCATCGCTAACACAATTCATTACATATACATCACTATGTATAAATTGGTTGTTACCATGCCTATGGTTTAAACCAAATTTCATTCAAACAAAAACAAAGAAAGGCTATAAACGAAACTACAAGAAACTATGAAGTTATGTGACTAATCGTCACATTTATTTAATAATACTTGGGATACTAATACTTGGGACATCTCACACAGCGTCATCTAGTCCCAAAGTAAGCAAGTACTATGCTTACTTGCTTAATACTTGCCATGCTTGTGTTATGGGTTACTAGATGACTGATATACATAATTAAATATTCCTTATAATCTAAACATATATAAATATTTTACACCCAGACACAGAACAAATAGACATGTTCATGCACACATATATTTTTCCCGGACGAATCGAACCCGGGACCCTTGGCTCTGTAGTTAAGGTCTCTAACCAGTCGACCAACCGGTTAATCGAACATTTAATAATATATCTTTTTTTTAAATATTATAAAGCTGAAGAGTTTGTTTGTTTGTTTGAACACGCAAATCTCAGGAACTACTGGTTCGAATTGAGAAATTATTTTTGTGTTGGATAGTTCATTTATTGAGGAAAGCTATAGGCTATATTTTACAATATAAAACTGACGGCTATCCTATATGTATCTTATATTATAAATTATTCCGTAATTTAAACTTTAAAATTACTCCTTATTATAAAGCTATTTTCTTCGTGTCATCTCTTCCGTCGATTTTCCGAGCAACATTGTCTCCACATAAATATTTCCTAGCCAAATAATAAATATTTCATGAAACAAAAAAAAAGGAAAATAGTCATAAATGTGATCCTATGACTGCGGGAATCATCATCAACCATCGACAAAGTGTTCCCTTACTGAGTGTATACGCAATGCCATGAATAGAGAAAGATGGAGAAATCTCGCAAAGGACGCAACCAATCTATCAGACAATCCATGACCACGACCCCTCCGTCAGGAGTGTACGACTGAGAAGAAGAAGAAGAATGACTGCGAGATATACTGGATATTTCAAGCCAAAATTTTTTATCGTTTCCATCAAGGTACAGTTTGATAATCGATAGATTCCATCAGCTTTTTTTTATGCAGCCCCAGGCTTGGGCCTTCCCTCAAGATGAGGGGGCTTAGAGCTTAAATACACCACGCTGTTCCAATGCGGCTTGGCGGATTGTAACGGTCTCCATCTTTTGACAGCAACCGGGACCGACTGCTTAACGTGCTCTCCGAGACACGGAGTCAGTTGATAGTTAATGTACTTAAGTCAGAAAAAACTCATTGGTACACGCCCGGATTCGAACCACGGCCACATGGCCTTATAGATTTGAAACAGCTTCGCTTCGTTCGAGCTATCACGACACGATCGATAGATAAATAATAATATTTTTAATATTCAAGCAATAGCACAAATTAATTGCTGCAATCCGGTCGGTCGTAAATTATTCTTAAAACGTTGTGTTTCTATTCGTATTATAATAAAAAATGTAAAACATCGAAATAATAGGTTAATAGATTATCAATCTTGCATTATTTTTTGAATTGATTCAGTGTAAAGATTATTCGGAGTCATGATTTATTTTTTTGCGCTCGGTTTTTTCAAGTAGGTCGATGACACTTAAAATACTGAATGAACGAAATGAACCTGCCGTAGTGGTCAGATCTGATTTCAAGATATAGAGACGTTTTAGTGTACAATATACTATTGTACGAATAAGCCTGTGGTACAATATATGTTTTGTTAAAAGATTTTTTCATTTCTCCATTTAATCTCTCTTTCTCTTTATAGTAATATTAATTTCCTAACAAAAAAATAGAAGAAAAAGAACTATAACTTTCCAGTTATCTAAACTGATAAATGATATTTCCTCTCTACAATACGACGCGATATAGATACGATAGAATAGAATTCGTAAAATATATGTAACATAATATACGGACTCCAAGTTACGCTAGTCGCAAGTGAAGCAGTTGTAGTAAGCCGGCCCGCTTTTATTGAAATACTGCAATCGGCCACCACATAAAATGTTTGTCGATTGGTGCTCGTAAAATCACTAAACATACATCGAACAGTGGTTTACTTTTGATTAGACGACGCAGAGTCCTTCATTTTTTCTAATTTGTAGCGAAATAAGTAATTTTACACTGTTTTTTTGTATCCAATTACCCAATAATAAATAATAGAGTCTGAATATCGCCTGGAAAAAAATTGCAAGGTGATAATTTATTTTCAGTTTTTGGTATGGCAACGGATTGTTTTTTAACTTCCCGCTATCCAAGGGAAGTTATTGATTTGGGTACGATTTTCGAAAATCTAGTATACATTAGATCTCCACGTTTTGAGGTCCTGGGAAGCCATTCGAACGACGCGTTCAAAAGATATCGCAGTTCACAAATTTCCGAAAACGTGTTTTTTTAAAGATTACTTTGATATTTTAAGATCAATAGATTTTTGGTTTTACACAAAAATTTTGTGCTTACAAAATTACATATATAATATATATGATATAAATCGCAATAAAATAAAATCAAACGAAATAAAATTAAATCAAACGAAGCGTTCAAAAAAGTGTCGCAGTCTACAAATTTCCGAAAAGTGTTTTTATAACATAACTTTGAGAATTTACAATCAATAGATTTTTGAATTTACACAAAAGTTTTGTGCTCACAAAATTGCATAGAATGCCGTAAACTCCATTAAAATCACACGAAGAGTTCAAAAGATCTCACAGTTCAAATATTTCCAAAATAACATTTTCTGTGATATGTCCCAGGTTTCTAAGCTGGAAGAACTCTAAATGTATAGAAATTCTGTTTTTAGGCTTGGAGAGCTCAGAAAATGAATATTATGAGCTCGAAGAGCTCAAAAACCACGAAAATCGATATTTTGAGTTCGAAGAGCTAAATAGCTATCTAATTTTCGAGCGCTTTGAAGTCGAAAATACCGAAAGTTTCAGGGATGGCCTGCACGGTCAACCGATTTTTTTTTTTGCAGAAATTGTCTTAATATTTAAAAAAATATTATTAAATAAAGTCCACATCACATACAATAGAATCACTAGGAGAGATACCGTGCAGTAGTATTCTAGAACGAAATAAGTTAGTGTCTAAATTGCGACTGATTTTAGTCACAATGCCGCAAGCATTTAACGGTGAAAGGCGGGCGCAAAATACAAACGATTACAAAGCGTCGCTGTTCAATTGAACGTATATACTTAAATTACAACTTAAATTCGTTCGTTTCGTTTTCGGTGAAATTAGTTTGGGTATATTATTGTTAATATTTAAACACTAATAATTAGCTTGTCATTGGCAAAATATAAAAATGAAGAGATTTCTAAGTTTTATGTAATTTACTATACTTTTTCAATGGCGTTCTTGCCACGTTTAAAAAAAAAAAATTAAGTTTTTGACCGCGTTAAAATGTCAATTTTGCCTGTCTAATATACATGGAATATTTCAGTCACTTACGTATATAAAGGTAGACACTACGAGCGTGTGACAGACAGAACAGACGGACAAACGGTCATGACGTGACTTTCGTTTTTTGATTTTGTCTTTGGAACCCTAAACAGTGAATGCAATATATGCAGAGTAAATTAATTTGAGAGCAGCGGTTGGTTTTAATAGTCATAAATGTCACTTCACAGTATCGAAGTGACATTACGCAATTTTGCGGGGTTGAAGATCGGTGCGCGGGGATTTCTCGCGGTGAAGAGCGACGGACGGGGACCTTGCGCACTGAAACTCGGACTAAAACTCGCCATATTACATCGACTGGCTAGAGTATGAGTGGTTAAACGGTAAACGCAGAAGAGGGCTTCTAGTCAATTCGTACTTTTATGTATATAATATGTATAAAGTACACTTGAAAATAGTCGATTTGAATATACAGTCTTTTCAAAAAGTCATATCAAACCAGTTGCTTTACTTATGAAATTAAAGCCATTGACTTACACATTGGCAAGTTATGAACTGGTACAGAAATGTGACTCATTATTGGGTATCCTAGGATTTTTAATTTTCTAAAACGCAAATTATAAACTAAGGAAGCCTAAATTAATTTAAAAAATAATAAGTGATAAAATAAATGAAACTTTAAACATGTTTTTCTCGGTAACCGTTAGTTCGCGTCGTCTGCTCACTTGGAACTTTTTGTTTAGTCCGGTAAGTTCTACACGCTGTATAAGCTTGGACTGCCTTCGGCCGAACACGGTGTATATAGTTACAATTATTTTGGACCATAGCTATAGGCTGCGAAATAATTTTCGAGAAAACATATCCATGTCGACAAGCTTCCATGCATACTCTTAGCGTTAAATTCAATTGTCACAATCTGTATTCTGGTTTAAAATCGGTTTGTGCTGTGTGAATTATTCATTCGTACCCAAAATGAGAATCAGGTACACGTTTGAAAGATCATTAGATTTTCAATGTCAATGCATTTAGTACATTTTTTGGGGCATCAGAGGTAGGTATGCTAATATGTTGTATTTACTATTTACAAGTTATGATAGTAAGTTAATGTAGGGCAATGCATAAAGCACTTTAGTTTTGGAATCTATGCCAATAATAATAATATTTTTGTTAATATTATAACAAAAAATAAAACCTCCATTTTGCGCCTCTTCTATATAGAGAAGCCATGATGGTCACTACAAGCGGAGAGCGAATGTTATGTCTCTGTTATTTTTACTCTTGTCTTTGGCACCGGACTCTAAAATGATTGGTCAGCGTGGTTTTGATATAAGATATTTCATTTACGCCTGCGTGGCTACGCCAGCCTGGTTTACACATTGGTGTTATTTAGGCTTCAACCCAGATATGAGTGCTCGCGGTTTTGCATTATATTGTACTATGCTATTACACGGTTTGTATTATTTTGACTTACACACAAATCAAGTTAAAAATGATAAGTAAACACAAAGATAAAAAAATAAACTTTAATCAAAAAGCATTCTAAAGCACATGCATAATTCTGTACGTACTAATGACATCTGGGGTGAACTGAACAAAAAACGGCAAGTCCTAGATGCATAATGTAATTTTTCGTATGTCTTCAAAGCGAAACACATCCATTTATAACCATATATCAGCACATATTGCCCCACTGCAGGGGCTTTAGGCCTCCCCTCGGGATGAGAGTGCTAGGAGCCTAATCCATCATGCTGCTATATTGCGGGTGGCAACCCGGACCGACGCGACGGCTTAACGTGCTTTCCGAGGGACGGAGCCCCGTTCCTTCGAGCTTTATTTATAAAAATATTGTAAATTCCATTTGAGACCTATTATAGTAACTAAAAATTCTCGAATAAAGTTCGTTTAAAAATTTCACCTTGGTTACAGATAGCACATATCGTATGGATGGTTTTAGTTATCCAAGTTTGAAAACAAAATCAATGGGGTTAATTTTAATCCATAATAAATTCGGACATTCAATTTAAAGTTGCGTAATTTTTGAGACAATCGATAGCATGACGTAAAAGAAATGTCTTTTAACACTTTCTGCGTTCATATAACGTATCATCAATTGTACCGTACACTGTCGGTTAACGTGTTAATCCACCACGGTACTTTTCCACACACGTGATTCGGTTCTTCACGTAATATTTTCGGTTATTGGCGTTGCTGCACTTTCGCTTGTTACGCGACAAACAATGCTTTCGTTTTAAAAATGGCTTTTCTACATAAAAAAAAAAAACATGTGTGCAATTCACACGTGGTAGAAGTGAAACGTTCAAAAACCTTTTAGTTTCAAGATAATGAGGCGAATGTAAAATTTCGGGAAGAGGATAACTGTAGCTTTTAGTAATGATGATAGTGATACAAAGTTAGATAATTATTTCCCCACTATACCTTGGTAAATACGAATGGAGGGGGTACGAAGCAGAGCACAAAGAGAACATAAGAACACTGTATAATGCTTCCTATCTCATTTTATCCCATATTAAATCTTATGAGTTTATGTGTCTGTCTCTTTTTACTGTCGCTTTTTCGTTTCATCGACTTTCAAATCACAACGATGCTAAAGAAGTTTTCACTTCAAAAACTTTTACTATTCTGACACATATACTTTACTGTCAACTCATCAATTATTATTTTAGTTAACTTTTCGCTTTTGTATTTGTTTTTAAAAGAAAACTGAAAAATATAAATCGGAATGTGTTAAAAGAGAATTTTAAAGTTAATATAAAATCATCATTGCTATTTGCGACATAAGAAAAAAATTAACTACAAATATTCGAATCAGCTGTATTTGATCACGGAAGTTGAAATAAAAAAACAAGGAAAAAACCAAAATAAGCAAAAATCTCGATAATTTTATAGAATAAAACAATGGAACATAAAGAGGTCATATTAACTAATTATTCTACAATATTACAAATTATATATTTTTTTTCATTATCTAAATTATAACGTAATGACTATCTACTTAACAATGTCTCAACGTGCGTGTCATTTATTTCGATCTGCGTGTCTGTATGTCAGTTTGTCTAAGCAAGCATGATACAATCGATTGGAATTATAAAGATAAACAATGGACATTGGCAAACTCTATACTTAAACCGGTTTTTGTTTTGATGTTTTGTTTATATCCAGCAACTCGTGCGGGTGCAGCGTGACGAATTTAGCTCCAATCCCCCTCATCCTGGGAGGAGGCCTAAGCCCATGTAGTAGGACATAATGGGCTGGTGGAAGTGGAAGTTATACATATATATATATATATATATATATATATATATATATATAACTTAAATCTTTTACGGGACTTTACTTGAATCGTTACATGAGTATATGGGCACTTTGGATACAAAGGTCGCGGGTTCGATTCCCACCATAAGTGTATTAACCGATGAGTCAGGCGCTCAAAGGAGACTCTTTAATTATAAAACCTAAAGTTAAACAAATATCACAAACTCCACAGACATCGTCGCTTGTAAGACGATGTAGATCGACAACCAGCAACCCTTTGATTTTCGATATTTCGCAGAGAGCAAGATTTCGCCAAATATAGTCTATACAGTCATGTCCCCGGGTGCCTTTGTAATACACTTTGTGGAATACCGTACCTAACATAATTTCTTGTCGGTTTTAACCGGTCAATCGTATAATTGTTTACGTTTCAATAACAAAACAGCTATTCTCAATGTCATTTTTTACTTTCAGAATACATAATATGATTGCACTACATTGCAAACATTTTTCTCTTAATCGTTTTTCACATTACGCATGCGGCTAAAGATATCTACCGCGTTTCAGTCGTTAAAAAAGTGAAAAGTTCTATCGTTGGATTCTGATTTTCAATAAAGTGGCACGGTACAGACACATCCTATACAAAAAAAAATAATTCTGGTTTCAAGAAAATATAATCTTTAATACAAATACCGCATATTCTTAAACCAATGCAATTCGCATTCATATAAGAATTCTTCTTTTTTTAATATGTACACAGAAGAAAAGGAATTCTTAAATAAATGCAAATTGTATTGGTCCAAGAATATGCGGTATTTGTATGTATTGAAGACTATATTTTCTTGATACCAGAATTCTTTTTTTCTGTGTATATAAGAAATATCAATTGCATAAGTTCAGCCAATTTTAAATGAACTTTAATAGCGGAGGCGGGAAGCACTAATTAAAAAAAAAAAATAGGAAAAAGCAGGGTGAGGACATTTCACGTCTGTTTCGTACTACTTTGCGGCAAAATAGAATAACTAATTTACGTTCACTCCTTATTAGTAATGCATGTCATTTTGACACTGGCCATCTCACAATTCGTTTAATTTTCATCTAAAACTAATTTGATCCTCGCTTCGCCAACACTTCTTTCTGTACTTATCGTACTTAGAGCACTTTCCAGAAAAATCAAATCAAACGTAAATTATGTACGAAACTAATAAGTGTGGTAATTGATGGTCAGGGTGTGCTATTAACGACTAACTTTCGACATTTTAGTGTCTAAATCTACAACAACATCACAACAAGCAACGGCAGGGCGAGTGTAATGTATTTTAGACGTAATTTTATCACTGAAAACAAAATCTTGTGTTCTACGTCTATAATTTTACTTTTAATAATATATCGATTCGCCTTTATTGCACGTATTCCATAAGACGTAACTTATCTGCCTGTCTGTGAAGGGGTCATCTGCATACAATATAGTGATATACCGTTCGGTTATAGTTCGGTGCGTGCCTTAATGACGGATTGTGTTGAGCCGCCTTAAATAAATATGTTCGAGATAACTACGATTGTGTGTTTGCAGTTGAAGCTTTATTATCTTCTAGATAAGAAATTAATTAAAAAAGTAAATTATTACCGATATGAATCAGGTTTATAGTTTGACCGAAACCGCTGTACCGCGCCTTAGGTATGTGCGCGGCGCGGAGGGAGACAGATCTGCTCTGTCAGTGCTGGTCAGTGTCATCAGCCTTCCCTCCTCGATGTGCACATACCTAAAGCGTGGTACAGCGCAGCGGTTTCGGTCAAACTATAATACAAAAGCTTATTGTAATAAAACGGACAAGAAAGTGTTTGTTTACAATAAGAGAAAGAATTGTGAGAGAATTGTTGATTGTATTTGTTTGGGTTGTTTAAGTCAATTTAAAATGTTAGTTTATCCGCTGTTTACTTGCATAACAGATATCAAAGATCTCAATTTTAGATATGTGGTTTTCGTTTCGTGCAGAATACGATTTTTATAATAGATACGAATTTTGACACTAATTTCATTGTAATAATTTACTGCCTAAAAACAAACCAATAAATGTTTCCGTTGGTTGTTTTCGCTTTAACTTATTGTTAAACTTATTATGTATTTACCGATAACAGAATATAGCATAAAGTACGCATAGACTAGAAGCGCTCTTCTGCGCTTACCGTCTAACCACTCTTTCTAGTTAGCTGATGTATCTTTGGCCTTAATTCCCGCGAAATTGCATTTGACAGTTTCGATACTGTGCAGTGACGTTTCTGACTCTATTAAAATCAAACTCTGCTGTCAAATTTATTTACTCTATGGAGAATAGCCTCAAAAAAAAAGGACGATGCAAATGTAGCCTCATAGTTCGGACTCAAAAAATAAAAGTCTGCGCAAACATAAAAAACATTGAATATACTACGTTATAGATATTATACACGCTGTCAACTTTTATTATATTATGACGACAGCAAAATCGGTTAGAGGGGAAAAAAATATGATCCTTTATAGGATTTGTCGACGCCGCTTTTTTACTTGGAGCAGGGGTTTCATTGATAACACTCAAGTCATTTGGCATGGTTTAAACTTTAAGTCATATTTTTTGATAGCATATTGAAATTTTCCAAATATTAATATCTTCTTTACTAATTGTGCATACATTTTAAAGGCATGTTCGTAGGCCTTTTCTTACCACCAAAATAAAAGTTGACAATGTGTACGATATTTATAACGTTGTATCTTGTTTTCGTCTGCGCCACAGACAAGTCAACCTTTAGACCACGCTTTAACAGGGAGTAGCATTCGCCAAGGCTATGTAGTGACACTACATAACTACGTCACTAGTGAGCCGTCAGTTGGAAGCACGTCGGAAGCCATTAAATTGTCAATTTTGAACGAGCCAATGAAAACTAGCCGACCTCTCCCCGCAACCCGCCACTTTTTGGCGATTTCGTTTTCGTACTGACTTTTATTAAAGCGTGGTCTTAAGGTTGACTTGTCTGTGGTCTGCGAATGACTTTTTATGGAGCGCAATCACCGACATTCTCTTTTTAAAATCTATGTATGTCATATTTGCTTCAATTTGTAATATGTATGTTTGAGTTTAAAAAGAACAAATTTCATAACAATTTCGAAGTAGTATACATCACTAGTATTTAAATACGCTGTTAATATACGCCACAAGTTATTTACTGCTGAAAGGTTTAATACCATATATTCATTTCCCATAGCATTTCATTTAAATTCTCGAGCCAAGAGCGTTGTGGAATTCCACGCGCGTATAGACGCATACTGAAGTTTCCCAACTAAGGCTGCGTTGCGCAAACGCATCCTAACACAATGAATCACTACTCTCCTTGAATGTTATTTAGTATAGCTATTTAGTGCACTTTGATTACTATCAATAATTTTAGATTTTAAATATTAAATATATCGAAATCCTTTTTTTTTCAGTAGGACATCTATGTTAATCGAGACCCCGTTTTCTGCTGTGCTGTTCATTTGTATAGATAAATGTGTAACAAAGACATATATTTAATTTACAAAGCACACCCTACCATGTAATTCTTTTACAAAAATCTTTGACGTTACAAAAAGAACAACAATTAACTTGAACAATTTATGTATAAGAATGAACCTTCCACGTTATCGTGGAAGTTATTATTTTTATATAAGTTTATATAATATATATTAACTAGTATAAACTAGTGTAATATGTACTAACCAAAAATCTTCGACGTGTTATTCTAGCATTCGCTTACATTTTAATACCAGGCTCCATACAACTCCATAACTCCAGACAAAAACATATCTTGGTCATGTACACTAAAGATGAATGAATAGGTACCTACTGGCAAATTTCCATAAACGTCAACGGTTGCACCCGTTTAAACCTTAAGCATTTGTTCTTCCACCAGCCCATTATGCCCCACTGCAAGGGCTTTGGCCTCCCCCCATGGAGAGGGGGATGGGAGCTTACGCCACCATGTTACTCCAGTGCGGGTTAGTGTATTTTAACGACGCGACCGACAGTTTAACGTGCTCTCCGAGGCACTGAGTCAGTGATAGTTATGTACTTAAGACGGAAAAAACTTATGGGTACATGCCCGGATTCGAACCACGGCCTCACGGTCTCTAAACCAGAAATAGGTTCGCTACGATATGACGATATCACGACAAACCTTAACCGATTGACGCAACAAAATTATATGTTATTCAGATCAACAAAAACTCAGTTGCGAAAAATAAAATAAATTCTAAAAATAACCCCGCTTACATTCTTGTTTCTTATAATGTATCTAAATATTTAGAAAAAAATTTAAAATGTATAAACCAAGTTTTTGTTGATCTGAATACCGTATAGTTTTTTTGTCCCAATCGGTTAAGATTCAGTGGCGTGCGACCGTAACTTCGTTTGTATATAAATGTACCACACACCTCTTAAGACCATAGAGTTGTCAACTTCTATCATCCTCGTCAAAGAGACCTCTCTCAGCAGAACGGCAGTACCAGGAAATACCGGCGTGCGATCTATTCATAATTGGCACGCTATGCAGTTCATGCAATCGAAATAATTTATCTAGAATTTAGATAAAGTCATTTCGAAATGCGATAATTCAATAAAAAATTACATAAGACTTGTCCCAAAGTAAGCAAATATTATGCTTGTGTTATGAGTACTGAACAACTGATATACGTACTTAAATATTCTTTTAAATTAAATTTCTTAAATTTGTTTAATTGATTATTTATTTATTTTACCTACCAAATTTTAAAGGAAAAAATATTAATTATCATTTTGCGCATAAACAAAAATAAAACACTTTTTAAAAGTAGGCGGTTAGTTTTGCACGTGAAAATATTTTTTATCAAGGCTTCCAGAAGCCATTTCCTGTACGATTGTGCCATTTTATTAGTTTGTGTCCCTATATAGTGTACATCCGTAGGAAGTTACCGTTTTCGGAATGTAACGGTCGCCGGTAGTCGCCGATCAACCGATCGCTATCCGATGTCTGTAGTACCTACGTAGTATAACTGGACAATCGTAAAGCTTTATTTGTACAAAAATCTATACCATTAAGCTCCACGTTTTTTGCTTAACTGTTTCCTTAATTTAAAAGCACTAGGTTTTAAATACATTTGTTCGATTTAGTCATTAGATATAATATTACAAAGTCACCATTTTAATAAAATAGGTAGCTCAAATTTTCACACTAATAATTTATTCATTACAGCGTGGTTACTAATTCAAACACAAATGCTACCTACGCACGACCAAGAGACGATCGTGGGTGTAGCGGAGAGGAGTACCGGCGGCCGCCGACCGACGTAATTGTCATTTTCTCTTGCATCCCCATGGCAATTCAATAACTTTGTGGTACCATATCTCAACACTTTAGTAGTGCACGATACGTGTATGTAGTTCTAGTAGTAGAAGAAAAAAATTCACCAGAGATAATAATATTAAAAATTTGGATGGTAATGAAAATATCACTTAGTATGTGTATATTATGTAACAATCCGCCAACCCCCATTGGAGCAGTGTGTTGGATTTAAAACGCCTTCACCCTAGGGGGAGGCATAAGTCCATGCAGTGGGGTATAATGGGCTGATGGAATGGAATGTGTATATTCTCATATCCACGCTTCGACAAATTAGACCTGCTATAAAGGTCTAGAGTACAACGCTCGACTTATTAATTGGTATAGTGAATTACAGTACATTTCATTGTACTTACGTCACCAGATAAGCCTTTCTCGTGAGCGAGCTGTCAAGGCGCAACGCGACAAGTTTTAAATGATTTGCATTTTGTTTGTCGAGTTACTGTCGAGAGGAATTCGACCGCGCCTGTATTATGCAATAGTATGCGTTACGAATTCGCGAAGGGTGACTGTATCTGTTACTCTTTAGGATCAGAGGGCCAAGTGTGAGTTATTTACTATTAACTGTGTCGTTTGCGTTTTTTATAATTTGTATGGAAACTCGTACAGCACATCTAGCGGTCGTTTTAGGTAACTACGAGTTTCCATACAAATTACGGAAAACGCATACGACACAGTTAATAGTAAAAAAACTCGCACTTGGCCCTCTGAACAGATTTGGCATAAATACTAGACTCTTTGCGTAAAATATTCTTTACATAGATCAACGTTCAGGCTACCACAGTCGTCATTTATTGCAAGGGTTTATGGTTCAACGATTGACAGGAAATTATTATGTTATTAATGAAACTAATATGTGTAAAACCTAAATACAACTCGTATATGTCGAGCGCTTAGCCTAGTTGGTAGTGACCCTGCCTACGAAGCTGGAGGTCCCGGGTTCGAATCCCAGGTCGCGTCGGTATTTATATGATGAATATTGATACTGCTACCGGGTCTTGGTTGTTATATGTATGTACGTGTCTTCGCTTGGTACCCAAAACACAAGCTAATGCTTAATTTGGGGCCAAGACGTTGTTGTGATGTATACGTTATTATTATTATTATTATTATTATATTTTTGTCACTAGTGGCGATTACTATACGAATTTGAATTTAGAATCGCTTCGACCTTCTGCAATAGTAGTTGATAATGTTAGTAATTTATTTTTAATTTCTATTCTTTATATTCGATTATATATGGTTAACCACTAGTTAATTTCAATATAATTTTAAGAGATAGTCAACTGTTATATGTCGGTTTACGTTAACATTACCGAAAACCATGGATTTTTTAATAATTGAAGTACCCCTAACCCACCATCCGCCATCAGCCCATTATACCCCATTGGAAGGGCTTAGGCCTACCCCAGGGTGAGGGGTTTGCAGCTTGAATTCACCACAATGCTCCAATGCGGGTCGGTGAATTGTAACGACCGCCATCTATTGACAGCAACCGGGACCGACTGCTTAACGTGCTCGACAGGCACTGAGTCAGTGATAGTTATGTACTTAAGTCAGAAAAACTCATTGGTACACGCCCGGATTCGAACTATAGCCACTCGGCCTTGTAAATTTGAAATAGGTTCGCTGCGTTCGGGCTATCACGATCACTGAAATAAAAAACTATTAATTTTCATAATAGTAACTGAGGTGTAGAGGCATGAAAAATAGTAGTACTAAAAATGTTTTACTGTAATTTTTATCTTCAACAAATTTAACTCTATAGAAACAGTAATAACAATACAAAGAACAATGAGAGAACTTTTACTCAATAAGCGTTGAATGAATATCTGTTATCGAGACGCCGACCTCGAAGAATCGATAGCCATGATCCATGAATCATAGAAGCACGTGCGCACTTCCGGTTTGGCCGGAAGAACGGCTGCCAACCTGTCTGTCTACTTGTCTATGATTGATATGTAATGATCACTTCACCTTCGAAACATAAAGAGTTAGATAGACATGAAATATGTCCTGCGGTGGTTGTGTTTAGAAATTAGAAAGACAAACTTTGTCACGCCAAAACACCAACATAGCCCAGCTAGTTTTTTTTTACATTAAAGAATCACGTATAACTTAGTAAGTTTGAATTAAAAATGCAATAAGAAGCAATTTGATGGGATTCCAGACCTAAAACGGGTTGAATTTTCTAACCTTGTAGTTTGAGCTTACTGCTGTAAGACATATTTAAATTAAAGTGAACCTTTTTCCTAAAAAGACTACGTACTCAGAATTACGCCATCTAAATCATTTTATGGTTTATATCATTTATATGTAATTTTATAAATCTATGCTAGATCGATGTTAATAACAAAATTGAGAACAGCGTATGCCATATTACCCATAGAGCGTGCAATGTCAGTTGGAACTATGCATCGAACATGAACCAAAATAGTAGGTGAAAACGGGTGCAAACCTAGTGTTTAGGTGGTTAGACAGAACGACCGAAATGTTGCCTCTGCTGTGATGACTGCTGTAAAATGTTCTCAAGGTCGTAAGTGCGCAGTAGAAAACGAAAGTGACTGCGTGGGCCGGCAGACGGCCGTGAAATGCCGCCCAACTAATAACTTCGGTTAAATAACTGCTCATGTTAATTTTATGAAAGTTAAAAATTCATTAAACAATAGTCAAAGGGTCTGTGTTTGCGTTTGGGGTAAGAGATTATATGTTTGTTTGTTTGTGCATATGTGTTGTCATTTAAAAAAAAAACTACTGGCTTTTAATTAGGTCTATGCTTATATATTCAATTTCATGAATTTGTGCAAACAGTAAAATTTTAAAATTATTTTAATCATATAAACTACCCTAACCTTATAATTTACATTTATAAGTGAAAATTTATTGTACGTCTGAACGTTTGTTAATTCGTTACTACGCCTCAAGAAAATGAAAATACGAATTCACATTCAATCATATGAAGTCATTATCTATGACATAATAATAATAATTATACCTGGGACATCCCACACAGCGCCATCTAGTCCTAAACTAAGGGTACCTAAATTATGGGTACCAGACAACCGATATGCATACTTAAATATTCTTTATAATATATTACACCTTGACATGGAACAAATAGATATGTTCATGCACACAAATATTTGTACCGGGCGGGAATCAAACCCGCTACCCTTGGCTCAGCAGTTAGGGTGTCTAACCACTCGGCCAATCGGCCAGTCCGATATCAAGGCATTATAAATGACATTCAATTCACACAACACTTCGTTTTCGTTGAGACTGCGATGGCGTAAAATGTATAAAGAGAAGATACCATTATAATAAATATGAATAGAAATCCAATTCCAAAGTAAAGTTCAGTAGCAGTTCAACCAAGAAACACTTTTTAAAACATTTGTTAAATTTAAACCATATTTAGTAGTTAAGTGAATCAGCTAAAACGAAATTAAGTCTCCTTAAGAAATAGCACTCGGTTATTGTTAGTAGGACGGTAAGTAACCTTATATGGGTTTGGTACCTAACCACAAGTGACTTTATTGCGACCGCTGTCGAAATTGTTTGGACATATAGTGGATATTTTAACTTAAAATGGATAAACCACGATATAATATCGATTTCCAGTGTAAACCCAAAATTTCCTAAACCCAAAATTGCAAGAAATATGAACACCTACTTCCATTTTAAGCAATCTAATTTGATTTTTTTTTTGTATTTTTAACGTTTGAATTACTAATTCTAATGTTTGGCTCCAAAAAAATTAATATCCAGCAAATCAGTAATATTAATTTTTTTGTGATTTTAAACAATTTAATTTACTTAATAAAAATGAAAGAGCTTTTTACCATTGCAAATTTTCTTTCAAAAGTAATTCTATTAGGTGTTATATATCGGTTGAGCAAACGCACCCATCTATGCAATTCGTCAGACTCGTTCGCAGTACACCAACGATAGTAGGTAACTGAATTTTGTAACCGGCTATAAATAATTACTTAATTGTCTTTAAGCGTACTGTTATTAAAAATGTTGTAATATTATCATTGGAATGTGTTCCGAAATATCAACGCGCACGCGATTGGTTTAATTATTAAAAACATTTTTTTCGTCATATATTTGAAATCGTTAATATTATTTTTATCTGTCATCATCATCATCATCATCAGCCCATTTATTACCCCACTGCAGGGGCTTAGGCCTCCCCCAGGGTTAGGAGGGGGGCTTGGAGCTTAAGTCCACCACGCTGCTCCACTGCGGGTTGGGAACTGTAACGACCGCCATCTATTGACAGCGTCCAGGACCGACTGCTTAACGTGCCCTCCGAAGCACGATGTCAGTGATATTGTGTACTTAAGTCAGAAAAACTCATTGGTACACGCCCGGATTCGAACCATGGCCATATGGGGCCTTATGAATTTGAGACAGGTTCGTTGCGCTCTGGGCTATCACGACACATTTTTATCTGTACTAATACCAAAATCATAACAAGAGGAAACTACGTGCGCAAGAGATTTAACTTTATAATATTTCCTTGAAAATACTGTTAGGTGTATCTTCTGAAAATCGACGCTTCCCTATCACTAGTAATTATTAAAAAGAAGTAAGTTTGACGTTAATTTGATAACAGTTTTCCGGAAAGCGTTAGAATTCCCAAACCTGCCGTAGACGGCAAAGTTAAATTGTGCAGTTTTCCTATTTGGCTTGCAAATACTCATTCACACGAGCTAACTGCACGGTTTTAGGTTGACGTTTAGGGCAAGCTTAACCTTCGAATTATAGCGGTGAACATGACAATCAAAAAGTCAGTTAGATTTGTGTGCAAGATGACAGTGAAATGAAGTGGATAAAATAAACTTCGAAATTAGTGGATTCATTTCGTCACTAAAAATTAGATAGCGTAACAAACGTAAATATAACTTGCCTAAACGCAATAATATATCAGACGGGATAAAGCATCTTTATACTGCATGGTGTCCAAAATTGATCCGCAATGCCATACATACATTGGAAATGTGTACATAGATTGTGTATAGCGACCTTGCCTACGAAGCTGGAGGTTCCGGTTTCGAATCCCAGGTCGGGTCAGTATTTATATGATGAATATTGATACTGGTACCGGGTCTCGCTTGTTATATGTATGTGGTGTCTTTATTTGGTACCCAAAACACAAGCTAATGTTTAGTTTGGGGCCTAGACGTTGTTGTCATGTTGTCATGTATACGTATAGATTATGAAACTGAGTTTGAGGTATGTTAAGAAACATGATACAGAAAGAGATAGATATCTGTAATGAATTACGATTGAAATGCGCTTAGTCTACATAGATTATGAGGAAAAACCAATAGGTGACTAAATCAAATGACTACAATTTCAGCACTTTTAAGTTCTTCATTTTCTGCGTGCCAGTACGCTATCTATTTTTTTTAGTATATATAATATCATTGCCCAAACATAAACGTGAATAAGCGTGAATTGATTTTAAATGGGGAACAGAGGAATGTATTTGAGTTAATGATCCATCGATCCTGCATCTGTCACAGACCTCAGACTGTTAGAGATCGAAGTAATTGTAATTTGGTACAGGGAACAGAGTTGTAAAAAAATTGAATTAATTGAAATTAATTGAATTTTGCCTCAGACGTCTAACACAAAAATTATTAAATTTTTTACAGCAAGTAGGTAATTCTTTTTTAAAAAAAAGGGCGCTTAGATTAAATTTGTAATATATTTTTTTTATACATGTACAATGTTCAAATATGACATAATGTGTCTTTTAAAATACGCGAAAGACGCGAACAATAATTTTTTTTTGTTTCTGAAAATATAGATAAAAACTATTGAAAAAATAGTACATTGTATAACATTATATTATCTAGAACATTACTATATATTCTTGATATATTTTTTCTTCTTGTAGTTTCCGTAAAATCACAATACATTGGTTAAAAGAGTTAAGAAAACTATTTTTTTATCAGGCTGGTTAATTTGCATGTAATATAAAACTGATTAGCCGTTATAGGAACTGCCGACAGAAGTGAAAACTTAGAACTTTTAGTATTAAAATTTGAATTTTCGTAATGTTATTAAAATTATCAACATCAATCTGGTTTTCACGGTTTTCACATTTATTGACACTCCGAGCAATGACGCAGCTACCAGCGACACGAAACTGAGTAACGCTCTAGCCTTACTCCCCACACTCAGCAGTTAGTAATGGGGATATATGACGCAGCTGCCAACGAAACGAAACTGAGTAACGCTCTGGCCTTACTCCCCACACTCAGCAGTTAGTAATGGGGATATATGACGCAGCTGCCAACGAAACGAAACTGAGTAACGCTCTGGCCTTACTCCCCACACTCAGCAGTTAGTAGTGGGGATATAGGGAACAACCGGATTCTCGTGTGAAAGCCGATTGTTCCTTATATCTTCCCCACTTATATTACTTAGCGTGACGCATTTTCGTGTCGTTTTAGGCTCACCCCGTGCCATAAGAAGTTTCACTTCAATAATAAAATATAATTATTTAGTGAACTGCATAAATGATACAAGTACGGAATATTAAGTTTTTATGTATACCATATAAGAGTATCAAATGTTTACATTTTAAACATTCAACTTAAAATCACATTTAGTAACTGCACAATCAAAACACAAAAAAAAATCCACAAAACCACTAGAAGTTATGTTAACGCGTTGAGGTCTTTTATATTACTATTTTGTTATCACGTAAAACTCGTATTACTTAAGTCAACAGACACTTATCTCGAATGAGTAATTACCAAAGCATTCATTCTATACTGTCATTTGAACCACGTAATCGGTCGATGAACTAACTCTTCGTGTTGGTTTAAATAAATCGTATAGTACTACCATTTTAAGATGAAAATAGTGACATTACGTCGGTTAACATTCTACGGCTATTTAATTTATACGTTTATCATTTAAGCTTTCACGCTCGCATTGTATTCGAAATAAAGAAATGTATTGTCGAAAATTAGATCTAGCGAAACTGAAGTCTAGCAAATGGCGTAATGTAATGATGAAATAAACGTCATTTAACAAATTGAAAGCTATTAAAGCGAACAGAGGATAAGGTTTTTTGTTCGATTTACTGTGGCAATATCAGCAGTTAATTTTTATGTGTTAAGTAATATTCTCCATGTTCGTTCGTCAGTCCGTCTGTCTGTTTGTATGTCACAGTAAATTTACTCGCAGGCTATTAGCATTATAATGAAGCTGAGTCATTGGCTTACACTGTATTTATATACAGCCGCTTCTTAATTTAATTCTGAATTAAAACTTTAAAAAATGCGTTAAACGAAGAAGGAGTTTTCTATAAATATTCTCCATTACCTTTAGAGTGGGCCACGTTGAACAAATGTTTTAAAATCATTATTAACCTAAAAACTATTTTCTAATATGCATTTAATTTTTTTTTCGATACAAGGTACTGAACTATAAAGTGCCCTATCTTTTTCTTTTCCTACTCTGGACCTACTGTTCTGAAAAATCTAAAAAAAGTTAAATGTAGCGCAATGTACGAAAATTAATACGACTATCTAGGATGAACTAGTTTACCAGTTATAGCCGACCGAATTGATGCGTAATTTAATAATCTTACCATACCATAATAATCTTGCGTCAACTCTGAACAAACTCGTGATATTAGTTTTTAATAAGTTCTGTTTGTTGGCATGACTTCGGACCCATACTTAAATGACACGCAATTGATTAGTTTTTTATACAGTTTTGTTAAAGGAGACAGAATGAATCTGATCAGACTGCAATTCACTTTACTATTATAATGTCGTGGCTTCAGAAGTTCATACGAGTTACAGTCTATAAAATTAGTATGCACTGAAAAACCACCCTTCCCAGGTTATGCGGGCCAGAGTGTTATCTAGGTTTCGAAGGAAAGGTGACGTCATGTATAAAGGTACATGCGATGTTAGACAAACGTAGATCGTATAATGGCGTAATATGCAAAATTATTTATTTTTCTACTTTGTTTTTAACACGAAAAGTTGCTCTGGCGTGAATTTGTGTTAGCAGAAGGTTATGATCAATGTATTGACGTCAAAATTCCCTACACTTTATTTTTTTAGTTATGTAAGCTATGTATTATTCATAACAGTTAATATTTTAATAGTTCTTTTTAACGTTTTATGTTTAGTAGCATCTGAAAGTCCGTCTTTAACGCAACACCGCTCTCTAACTGACTGATGTAAGCTAACTTTCTAACATAACAATAAATAAACTGTGCCTTCAAACGCGATTACTACCTGAAGTAATTGCCAGCTGAATTTTATCGTGTTAGAACTTTATTGTGGAAGCATTTACGCGATGGTAAATAATCTTAAAAATTTTTGATTTTATGATAGTTAATAATGCTTATCTCTTAAATCATCCGAATTTACAATTTAATTCACTACAATGATTAACCTGTTGGTAACCAAGTACCGATTGCAGACCCGAAAGTCGCGAGTTCGATTCCCACTCAGGACAAATATTTGCGTCCATGAATATGTTTATTTGTTCCCTGTTTGGGTGTAAAATATCTATATACGTATATATTATTTTTTTAAAAAAGTATGTGTTTCAGTTGTTTTGTTTAGTACTCATAGTACATGCCACTGCCTAGTTTGGGACTAGATGACTGTGCGTGAGATAACCCAGATACCATTATTAATTATTATTGTTCTGTAAGTTTTTTGCGCTCTGAAAAGGCTTGTGAAATTGTGATGAAATTTAAGAGCAACTAAACTTTCACTTATTTTATTTTATAACTTAATTTATTACAGATATCGACCATACGATCGCAGGTGGATCAATTAGAAAGTACCCATTTATTCGATTGACGGATGATATTTGATAAACAAACTTGATTTTAAGTATCCGCGGACTAGATTTTGTATCCGACTTTCCTTGTTAGGCTAATTTGTTCTCATCTTCTGTCCTCGTCCTTAGACTGAAAAATATTTTTTAGTAAAGTAAATATTAATAATCATTGAAAATGTCTGTTTACATATATTTTAGTAATCATTTACAATACTATTTTACTTGTGACTTGTGATTTCTTTTTCTGTTAATTCACGGCGGTTCTCAAAGTCTGTAAAAAGATCTAAAACACCGAACTTTGAATTAGTTCAATAGAGGAGTAATGCTGGCCAAAGTTACCACATTTGAGCCGCAGGATGAAGAAGGGTGACGGGAGGGACGCGCTTGTAGCCCACACGATTGTAGCCCACAAAAAAAATTATTTCATAAATGTCGGCTTTGAGTCGTTGAGTTTAGCAAGCGTGCACCTTCTAATCTGCTATATTCAAAGTTCGGTGCCTGAAGAGTAAGAGAATTCTACTTAAGTCAGACAGGTAGTCTTTGTAAGGTTTTACGTATATACATTTACCTTAATAGACTATGACTTTTAAATAGGTTTATCTAAACGTCGCCGCGCATCGATTTCTTCGTTCCTTGTACAAGCAAAGTAATACTTAGTGCGTGCATTCGGCTCAAACTTAACTGGTTATTTAAAAAAAATAGATCTATGTATACTAAGATATTATTAATTTAGAAAAAGTTATAAACAAACAACAAAATGGCCCTATAATCACATTAAAATTAAATAGAAATATTTTGTTATTTTTGTTGAACATCCATTCGTTGCGTTGGTTATCGTCGGTTTATGAAATGCTTTTAAATGGTTTTTAAATATTTAATGACTAATTAGAGATTTTTTATAGTTAACTTGTGATCCCTTGCTGCTTCGACTTCATATTTGTATTCATTATTCAACTTTTACACTAATCATATTCGGCCATAGACATAAATGTTATTCGGCATAAAAGTACTAACTATAAGCCCTCTTCTGCGTTTACTGTCTAACCACTCATACTCAAACTAGCTGGTGCAAGTCAGCGAGTTTCAGTCCGCAAGGTCCCCGCACGCCGGTCTTCATCCCCGCGAAATTGCGTTTGACATTTTCGATACTGTGAACTGACATTTATGACTTTATTAAAACAAAACGCTATTGTCTAATTTATTAACTCTTTGAAATTCGGCTTTGACACAAATCATATTAGTACATACGTATCACAATTTAAACAAGTATTGTTATTTACTATTACTAAAGTTTCCTATCCTTCTATTTTTATCACTTTCTTCCTCGTCCTTCTCGTATTTTAAGTTAATAAGTATTTGAGCGTTTAGTAACTTTGCGCCGATTGTCCCATGCCTTTCCCAACGGTATTTATTACTCGTTTCCTCCCTGCCATATCCGAGATAATTCGTGAGCACTTAAAGGGTTTTATATATAAAAGCCCTTGAGTTTGAATATATAAAAGCCTTAGTGTATTTTTAAGGAACTTATTATAAATAATTTACCAACATAAATTTTGTTAATTTTCATTTATAACTACACGATAGGTTCGTGAACTGAATAATATTTAGACATTCTTTTGACTCCAAATTTAACGACTTTGACGACCGCTTAGCCTAGTGGGTAGCGACCCTGCCTACGACGCCGGAGGTCCCGGGTTCGAATCCCAGGTCGGGTCAGTATTAATATGATGAATATTGATACTGGTACCGGGTCTTGGTTGTCATATGTGTGTGGTGTCTTCGCAAAAATATTCATATATGTATATGTTATAAAGAATATTTCAGTATGTATATCAGTTGTCTAGTAACCCATAACACAAGCATAATACTTGCTTACTTTGGGACTAGATGACGCCGTGTGGGAAGTTCCATGTATTATTATTATTATTACTTTTTACAGCCTTTATTTACTTTACTAAGGATATGATTACTGAAGACATAGATATACTATAATAGTTATCATCATCATCATCAGCCCATTTTTACCGCACTGCAGGGGCTTAGGCCTCCCCCAGGGTGAGGAGGGGGGCTTGGAGCTTAAGTCCACTACGCTGCTCCACTGCGGGTTGGGAACTGTAACGACCGCCATCTATTGACAGCGTCCGAGTTGGCCACAGCTTCACTCGCTATTCAGCACGAGGCGCACTATAATAGTTAGCATAGACTAAATTAATTTAAACAGTTTGCAACGAGGCTGCCGGTCCCATAGAGGACAAAAACCTAAATCGTTTAATTTTAAAAACTGTAACGTTTTCTTGATTGTATTAAAACAGCGTCCGTTAAATATATGTATTGTAAAATATCACATATCCAAACATAAAAGGTCCAGTTGCAGTGAGACTGCCAATTTAAACGTTTCTCGATGCAAACATGTAGCAGTAAAAGTGACTGAAGATGCTAATAGACGGTGGGTCACACTTTCGCCGATCAATTGCTCTACGCGAATGCTTTCAAAGACGTGTGAGTTTATGAAAGCAAAAGTGATTGGTACGAAGCACAAGCCGTTACAAAGTTCCGGATATTTATCCCAGTCGAGTTGGATAATATTTTTATAACATCTCTAATAGAAAAACAAGTGTCTGTATTTTTAAAACAAACTCGGCGATGGTCGATTGTGAATTTGGACACGGTTTTACAAGGTTTGCATGTTGTTGTCATTGTTAAGTAGTTTCATTATATACACAATTTCTAATAAGTTTTAGTAATAATAATAACACCTAGGACACCACAAACTGCGCCACCTAGTCCGAAAGTAAGCAAGTATTATGCTTGTATTATAGATATTATACAACTGATACACCTACTTAAATAATCTATTAAATATATACATATATAGATATTCTTTTTACACCCAGACGCAAAACGGACAGACATATTCATGCAAACAAATATTTGACTTTGGCGGGAATCGAATCCAAGACTTTTTTGGTTTTGCATTTAAAGTCCCTAATTGCTCGGCCGATCGATCTGTATAACATTTTAAAAACGCTATGGAACGTTTGACGTAGTAATCCAAGCCCCCTTATCTTGAGGGGAGGCCTAAGCCCCTGCAGTAGGGCACAAAGAAGGGCTGATAGAATGAAATGGAAAAATCACGATTTCAATTAGCCGGTATCCACGTAACAAAAAAAGGTTTTATTCCGACTCAGTCCAAAGTCCTCGATTCCTTATTTAAACATGTCCTCGTAAAACTTAGACCACGCAGACTAGGTAGCGGTCGGAAGCTAAAAGCGTATCATATGCTTTTTAAATTATAATAAAAGATCTGAGAAATAAAACACTAGAATATTATCAGACCAATAACGGTTTAGTATTCGTATATTGTAAATGTAAATGAACAGACGTCGCATTTTGTATTAAGTATGTTTATCCTTGGACTTTTCGCATTCAAAGCAATCTTAATAGTATTTAGTATTCCAGAAAGATATAGTTGTCGATTCAAGGTGGTATTCTGAGGTCGAACGAAATGAGACGCACACGAACGCTACCTTCTGACATTATTTCAACTATAATTTAAAAAGTCGCTATCGTTGATTATTTTTAAATTACGAAGTAGCGTTATGACGATAGCGCTATACGTGGCAGCATAAAAATTGACTAGAAGCCTTTACCGTTACCGTCTAACCACTCATACTCTAGCTATCTGGTGTAATATGGCGAGTTTTAGTCCGAGTTTCAGTGCGCAAGTTTCCCGCGCGCCGCTCTTCATCCCCGAGAAATCCCCGCATACCGGTTTCAACCGCCCGAAAATGCGAAATGTCACTTCGATACTGTGAACTGTCATTTATGACTCTATTAAAACCAAACGCTGATGTCAAATTAATTTACCCCATGCGTAGCAATGTATGTATAGCTATTTAGATAGCGTGCTATATTTATAAGCTATACGTAATATACTATTTTTAAATATGAACACTGTACATACAGTTTATTTCAGTTTTATTAAGACATGTGAAAAAATTTACAAATATATATATATGATAGAAAAATCAAACATGGATTTTTCAATAACAATTAAATTAGCCGCTTTTTTCACTATGTTTGAAATTTTTTTTACAAATAGAAATCAACACGCTAAGTCGTGAAACGTGTAATATTTTAAACTTGTTAATGTGAGAATCACGCTGACTTATGCTTTTCTTTCAATAAGGTCACGATGTTTTTAGATATACTTTATTCAGTATAGTTACTTTCGATATGAAATGATTAGACGGCAGAGTTTGCGAAATATTTGCCTAAATTATAAATTTAGGGAAAACAATTATTCTGTATTTTAAAAGTCTTAATTAAGTAAAAAATCATTTGCTGTCATTATGAGATTAACATTCGTTGCATTCCAATTTATTGTATTTAATTTAGTAAAAATAATAGAATAAAACTTTGAAATGGACACAATCCTGAATATACTTTAAGTTAGTTTCGGTTATTTAATCCTTAGTAATTTTTACTACAATATCAGAAAATGCATGAAAGTTTGGTAATTATAATAATAATAATATCTGGGACATCCCACACGGTGGTCGTAATATTGATGTAGTTAAAATTATTGAAATGATCATATTTCAAAAATTTTGACTATCTCAAGATTGCTGCCGCATCCGCAGCTGAGTTCATTTATAATACAGTCTACCGAATTTTCCGAATATTCACGAAGTTCTTGAAAAACACTTAACTTTAACGAACTAACCAGAACTGACACTAATTAGTATTGTAAATAGGGTCGAATCTATCCAGTGGTGGGAAGTATATTATAGTTCTCAATTAAGTAAAGATTAATATGTCTCACAGTAAGCAATGAACAGTGCTGTACCCGCCAAGGCTGCGCGAAAGTTGCTTCCCCTTATAAGGTTCGGTAGCTTTCAACATTTATCGGTTCTCTTTTTTGCCCTTTTCCACGTTAAATATTAATTTCTCTACATACATGGATAAATCGGCTAATACAAAAATGAATAAAAAATTTAGCTTGATTTAAAGTGATTTAACTTACTTGACTGAACGATTAGCAGAGTGGTTAGAGACACAAACCGCGGAACCGAGGGTCACGGGTTCGATTCCTGACCGCGACAAATATTTGTGTGCATGAATAAGTTTATTTGTTCCGTATGTGGGTGTAAAAAGTGTCTATATAAGTATATATTATAGAAAAAAAGAATATTTAAGTATGTATACCAGTTGTCTAGTACCCCATAATACGAGCATAATAATTGCTTACTTTGGGAGTAGATGGCACTGTGTGGAATTCCCAGGTATTATTATTATCCCAGGTATATCGAAAGAAAACACAGAATTTTGGAAATTGGGTATGTTAAAGTGAGGTGCTGGGGACAGGAAGGGAACCAGGAACCAGGGAACTAGGAGGGGAAAGGACAGTCTGGGGGCAGATTTTACTCTTTTGAACAAAACGTGAATTTTATGAGTTACGAAAATGATAAAGCATGATATATGTCGGGAATATCCTGTTATTGGGGACTTGGGAGGAGTAGCCTTATTTCATTGACTAGCGACCGCCCGCAGCTTCACTTGCGTAGACTACACATTTCTGTTTTAGGTAGTATTAACATTCGAAACGGTTTATACGTACTTTCTGCTGAAACTAATATTGGGTACACCCATTCAAACTTTCAGTCTTCATTCTCCCCACTCCTTTAAGAAAACCGATACTCCCATACTTTTCACCTCCCGTTTCCCACCCTTAAAATGTGGAAATCCAAAAACCCTGAAACACGTCATTATTTATTTATGTAAAAAAATTTATGTTTCTAACTTTAAAGAACAAAGACCCTCATACAAAGCCCTTCAATCCCTCCCTCCTTAAATTTGAAATTTCCAAATATTCCTTTCTTAAAAAATTAATACGTCTTCTTATATCATATATCTTAAAAAATGAACCTTTGTTTCAAATTTCAGCTTCCTAGACTTAGTAGTTTCGGCTTATCTACGTTGATAGATCAGTGAAGACAAACGACAGACAGACACAAAAAGTAGCTGATTTCACTCTTGACAACCTTTTTTCACGTCTGCAAAGTTTCATTAAAATCAGTTTAGCCATTTTGGAAATTAGCTCGAATAGACACATAGATGTACAGACAGACAGACGGACAAAAAGTAGCGTATATCACTTTTGACTACCTCTTTTTATACCCGTGAAATTTCATTAAAATCGGTTTCACCGTTTTGGAGATTAGCTCGAATAGACAGATGGACGTACATACAGACATACAAAAAGTAGTATATGTCACTTTTGACCACTTCTTTTCCATATCTGTGAAGTTTCATCAATATCAGTTTAGCCGTTTTGGAGATTTGCTCAAATAGACAGACAGACATATAGTATTATTTTATACATATAGCCTATAGCCTTCCTCAATAAATAGACTATCCAACATAAAAAGAATTTTTCAATTCGAACTAGTAGTTCCTGAGATTTGCGCGTTCAAACAAACAAACTCTTCAGCTTTATAATATTAGTATAGATTAGTTGTATTTTTTTTTTACTACGTTATCGACGTTTACAAGCTTCATCAAAAAAATCAAATAATAATAATAACGTATACACAACAACAGCGTCTAAGTCCGAAACTAAGCATTAACTTGTGTTTTGGGTACCAAGCGAGGACATCACATACATATAAGAACCAAGACCCGGTACCACTATCAATATTCATCATATAAATACTGACCCGACCTGGGATTCGAACCCGGGACCTCCAGCTTCGCAGGCAGGGTCGCTGCCCACTAGGCTAAGCGGTCGTATGAATTTCTTATCATTATATCATTGTATCTTAACCATTGCGAAATTAGTATGTTGAACTTGCTGGAACATACTTAGTCAGATATATATCTAAATTATAAGATTTTTAAATTTTTCATCATTAGGAGGGTTTGCCAGGTGGACTAATGAGCTATAGCACCATACCGAAGGTAATTGGACGCGGAAGGCGGAGGACCGTGTGTGATGGCTTTGGGAGAGGCCTATATCCTGCAATGGAGAGATACGGGCTGATGATGATGATGACGAAATTTACCCTATGTTACTGCGACAATTAAGACGTGTCTACGACACCTTATATCTTAAAATCCCTCAAGCCTTTTAAACTCTGTAGCTTAAAGCTACAGAGCTTGAGCTTGCCAAAGAAAAAGACATACACTAGAAAACATTACGCTACGCAATTGGATAGAAATTATAACTGTCGGATTTTGTGGGCTATATTTTGCAACCTGAAAAATGATTTGAATCAATATGCGACAAGTGAATAAAAATATAAAAATATCTTATTAAAAATTGTATTAATATTGTGCCTATAATGTAGGCATATATATAACTTATTTATTATATCTAGCTGATTTATTTAATAAATATTTTGGTCGTGAAGCAGTTGTCCAAGTGAAGAGAATATTCGAAGCGAGAGTAGTTGTTATGTAAAAATAACGGGTATATCGACTGAAACTTACCTGGCGAGCTTTCCAAAACAATCCCGTTTGCGGCCCGTGATGAAAAATTATAAAGTATATAGGTAGTCCAAGGAAAGCTGGTACAAGCGATTTACTAAAATATGCTTTTATATTTGTGTAAAAGGAACAAACGATATCTTTTGTTTTTCTTTCGCACACGTGAAGTAAATCGGTTAAGCCAGTTTTTCTTACCCATCTACATGCTCAAAGCATACGTATTTCAAAGTATCCATTAAAAATGAATTGTAGGAAATTATCTGTATGTAACTGTAAAAAAATGAAACCTAAATTCTGAAAAAAAAAACCTTTGCGGGTGACGAAGTACTCTACGAAATTTGAAATATGAGCATGTGAACTTTTATAAAATCATGTTAACACACTTATTAGTGTTTTGCAAGTGAAAATTAATATATAATACAAAAAGGAGAAGAATACAAAATACAAGATTTTAAGAGCTGAACCTTTACTCGTAGTATGACTGAAATTTTATATATTTTTACAACTAATTTAGATTGAACTTCATTACAGTTTTTTATCACTTCCTTAACAGAAAATGTAATATAGTTAAACGCGCCATATAGTAGCCTGTTTCAAATTCAGGTAGGTTTTCACAATTTTTTTTAAAATTTTGGTTTCAATTTCAACTTTCTTTTGCTGTATCCAATGAAGATCAAAACAACCATTTGTTTCCTTCAGGTGTCACTTCTATTGAGTGATCTTAGAGTTTGACATATAGTTGACAAATACTTAAGGATTTTACGAGTAAAATTACGTTTTTTAAAGATAGTTTTTAAAATTACTAGTTGTGCGTCTTTTGATTACAGAAACCCGCTTATTTCCGAAAGAACCTATTTATAAAAAAAATTAAGGTTAAAGATACGTCGAAGCTATGTGGAAATAATTTTACATCGATAATTATTATAAAAGAAAATCGTGCTCTTTAGGTCTGATATTTTTATTATCATATTTAGAAACTTACCATTTTATTAAAAACTGCCAAATGTCTGACAAACAAAATACCTACTAAAATTTAGGGCCACTCAAAAGGGGCGACATCTGCTTCGAGTTTTCAGTTTTTAACCCTATTTAGACAGGCTTGTCAAAGACATGATGGCTCGATGTTTCTTATTTCTTATCTGTCTTACCCTTAACTTCTTCATTCTTCACTTCGTTAGCCCATTTTTACCCCACTGCAAGGGTTTAGGCCTCCCCTAGGGTGAGGGGGGCTTGGAGCTTAAATCTACCACGCTGCTTCATTGCGGGTTGGGATTGTAACGACCGTCATCTACTGACAGCGCCCGGGACTGACTCCTTAACGTGCTCTCCGAGGCACGGAGTCAGTTATAGTTATGTAACTATAGTATAGTAGTGTAGTTATGTAAAAACTTATTGGTACACGCCCGGATTCGAACCATGGCCCTATGGCCTTATAAATTTGAGATAGGTTCGTTGCGCTTTTGTCTATCACGACCCTCAACTTACCTAACTTCAATTTTGGTCACACTACGCTACTGGTTCTTTCTATTAAATTAATACAAAAATGAAAATTTTACGCTTAATATATATGTAGTGAGTACTTCACATGACCTCATTGTTGTAAAAAAAATATGTTTGCTGATAACTGTGATAGGTCGTACCACTTGTTAAGTCTACAATAGAATAAATGTCAAAACATACACCGTGATATTATGTATAAGTTCCCCAAGATATGTTGTCACATAGGTACGACCTTGCTATTGTGCGTTCCGAGGCGGTAATTGTGGCGGAAGCTGTGCCGGATGTCATCATGATGCTCATGTTGCTTCGGGGCATACGAGTGACTCTGTCACATGAGGCTTGTGATGTTAAATGGGTTTCATTTTCAACGTTAGAAGGTTAAACGAAACCGAGCGGCGCGGCTTTGACAATATAGAAAATTTTGTTTTACTGGAAAATATTGTTCCACGTTACTGGCGAATCGTATCATCGTAAATTACGCCGAAAGCCGTCTTTGATAATCGTCCACTGTATTAGAACGAGAGAAATGTACGAACGAAATGAACGAGATAAATGACGACCGCTTA
Source organism: Luffia ferchaultella (assembly GCA_949709985.1). Classification (NCBI taxonomy): domain Eukaryota; kingdom Metazoa; phylum Arthropoda; class Insecta; order Lepidoptera; family Psychidae; genus Luffia; species Luffia ferchaultella. The sequence goes on along the minus strand of OX453242.1, from coordinate 5,385,555 downwards.
GCCTAGTGGGTAGCGACTCTGCCTACGAAGCTGGAGGTCCCGGGTTCGAATCCCAGGTCGGGTCAGTATTTATATGATGAATATTGATACTGGTATGTACCGGGTCTTGGTTGTTATATGTATGTGGCGTCTTCGCTTGGTACCCAAAACACAAGCTAATGCCTAGTTTGGGGCCTAGAGTTGTTGTGATGTATACGTTATTATTAAATGAAATGTAATGTTCAAATCTCGGTTTACAATAAATTTTTGACCCGAAATAGCCTTTCGCTTGTACGAGATTGATACCTAACTTAGATATACAATAATCTATTCTATATAATGTAGTTATGTATGTGTTATTATAATTATTATATGTATTAGAAATTAACCTTTTTTAATATTTTAACATAAAAATCAACTTTTTTTTTAATTTTAAATAATTTCCACTCTAATAATATTTTCTAATGACAAAATTTCAAATTTTCAACTTCTGCTTTTTATTAATTTGAAACTAAAAAGAAGGTGGAATCCGTATTTCTTTTTCCAATATAATAATTTTTTCAAGTGGTTTTACCGAATTTAAAAATTGTTGTTTCTAAAAGAAAGGTGGTATCTGCTAATTGACGTCAATAGTATCTATTTTTAAATAGGTTTTGCTTTTGCTCCACGCAACAAAAAATATTTGTTATTTTAATAGTTGACATTTGGTTGACGTTTACACACAGCGTTTAACACCATGCGTCTACATTTATCACAACCAAAAAAAGCTGCAATTATTACATTATAAAACTTTCATGTTATGAAGCGTTCTGCTTGAAGTTTGAAGTTCTGCTGAAGAAAACTTCAAATGACGTCATCACCACTATATTTTTTTTCATAAACCATTGATTATTTAATATGATCCGTATGCATATTTCCGACCAGTTTCGAAAATGCTACAAACTGTTTGTTTTTCATTTTCCTCGACAAATATGAATTGTCGTCAAATATAGACCCTATTTGACTGTACCAAAATATTGATAACTTTTGGATCTTTGTACGTGTATGATTGGAGATGCCCACTCAACAATTCAGAAGTATAAATATTACTTTGGGAAACTTTGATAAGATCGGATTTACCTCAGTACCTTACCTTAGTGCGTTTTGAGATCCTGGTACTCATGGTACGGTTTTTCTTACTTAAAAAAATTATTACAATACAAACGACGTGAGATTATTTTTATTTCAATATAAAAACATAATGATTATAGGGCAAGATGAATGCGTATAAACAGCTACTGTACGTACTGTAAGTAATAAGATCATTTATCTACGTATTATGAAGTAATAAAAACGTTGGGTAGGAACAAAAAACATGCCACCGTCTGGATGAGCAGAATTTTTAGTGATGAATTTCCGATTTGTTGACTGAGATTACTATATTATTACCGTGAAATAATCTATTAAATAATTACGCGTGATGTCATGGTATGATTTTGGCAAGGCCGGTGGGACAAACTTGACCGCATATTATGTTACACAAGCAAAACCATGGCCATTTTTTTTATTATAAATAAGTTAAGTATTGATAACATTTTAATGTTATAACCGCAAAACGTATACCATAAGTATCAGCTCATTAATGCCTCACTGCAGGGGCTTAGGCCTCTACTCGGGATGAGAGGTCTTGGAGCTTGATCCACCACTATCCAGTGTGGGTTGGTGGACTTTAACCGACCGCTCAACGTGCTCTGCTCTTCGAGGCACGAAGCCAGTGATTGTTATGTACAGTTCGCCTCAAACTTTTTGGCGGATCGCAATATAACGCTATAAACGTGCTAGCGCAGGTGCAGTCATATACCCCTCGCTCCACTGCGTCTCGCTACACCTAAAACTGGTTACTACGACGCGACATGTGCCTATGTTCACATCCGCCATAAAATTTGATTGGAACTGTACGTAAGTTAGAAACAACTCATTGGTGTATGCCCTGGGATTTAAACCACGGCCTTCCATATAATAAGCGGGTTCGCTACTATTTGGCTATCACGGCTAGCCGCATAATGCGAGCACATCATCATCATCGTCGTCAGCCCATTTTTACCCCACTGCAGGGGCTTAGGCCTCCCCCAGTGAGGAGGGGGGCTTGGAGCTTAAGTCCACCACGCTGCTCCACTGCGGGTTGGGAACTGTAACGACCGCCATCTATTGACAGCGTTCGACCGACTGCTTAACGTGCCCTCCGAAGCACGGTGTCATTGATATTGTGTACTTAAGTCAGAAAAACTCATTGGTACACGCCCGGATTCGAACCATGGCCCTATGGGGCCTTATAAATTTGGGACAGGTTCGTTGCGCTCTGTGCTATGCGAGCACACTAAATTAAATAAAAATTAATTACCACTAGCTTTTTTAAAAGCTTTTTCCGTTCCTACGTCTACAATTTAAGCATTTTAAGAAGTAGCTTCATATTATTTGTATAAAATTACAACGTAACATTTGATAACCTACAAATGTTGTATCTAGTTATATTAAACGAAACATTGCTTAAACTCACCAAGGTCCAAAGCCCGAAGTTTGAGAAGTTTTGTTTGTGAACGTAAATGCACACACTGCACTAAAGTAATCCTGCGTCTAAATGCAATTGCAATCCAGGAAGCACAGTTGTTTCACGGGTTCGTTAATTAACTAAGCGTAACTTGCTGCATAACTAAATTAAAGAGTCGATCGATAATTACTTAATTGGTATTTGTATGTAATGTTTATCGATTCGTATGCAATCACATAGTTGAATTAACGTTTCGGCGAATGGACCTTCTTCAAACCTGAAACAAAGAAGAAATTGGGATCAATATTTTGTAATTTACATATATACTATTATATTGTCTGACCGATTGGCTGAGCTAATAGTGACCCTAACAGTGAGCCAAGGGTTACGGGTTCGATTTTCGTGACAAATATTTGTATCCATGAACATGTCTATTTGTTCCTGTGTGGATGTAAAGTATCTATATATGTATGTATATACTATAAAAAAAATATTTGAGTAAGTATACCAGATGTCTAGCACCTTATAATACAAGCATAATACTTGCTTACTTTGGGATAAGATGGCGCTGTGTGAAAAAAGAAAAGGTCAGTGCGGCACATAAATGAATAATTTAACCCTATGAATTTAGAATAGATTTGAAACGTCCTATTGATGTATTTGTATAGAAATGAACCTATGAAACGTAAAAACAATTACAAAAATACAATTCAAAGTAAAGCGGATCGACATGACGCTAATATGTGACTATAGTGGTACGTTGTTACTAAGCATAATGGAATTGATACAGATACGATCAAATGATCACGTTTGAGAGCAACACGTGTTAAGCCTGCTCAGCATTTCTATGCTGTTCTAATTTCTATGTTCCAACCTTTTGCCTTTAAATTAGATCAAGTAAGTAAAAAGCAATTTGAGTATAAAAGTGGCTAAGTATATATGTATATACTATATAGAATATTTAAGTATGTATATCAGTGGTCTAGTACCCCATAATACAAGCATAATACTTGCTTACTTTGGGACTAGACGGCGCTGTGTGGGATTATTATTATTTATATGTATAATGTTTATCCAAAAATCATTTACCATTTTAAAATACGCGAATCTTGAAAAAATATTTTATCATCTTAAATGCACTCTGATAATCGATGGGGTAGACGAGTTCTCGAATGGAGGCCACGTACCGGAAAGCGAAGCGTTGGACGCCCCCCGGCCAGGTGGACAGATGACCTGAAGCGCCATACCGGGGGTAGTTGGATGCGAAAGGCGGAGGACCGTGTGTGGTGGCGAGCCTTGGGAGAGGCCTATATCCTGCAGTGGAGAGACACGGGCTGATGATGATGATGATGATGGTGATGAAATGCAGTCGATATATGACGAAAAACAAAAATGGTTAAATGATTCCGATTTTCCATATTTTAACAACCTAATATAGTAATTGAATCGAAAGCATTCATAACCAGATCGAGCCACGAGTTTGGGCAACCCGAGGCCAGTGTCGCAATCGATCGACGGTTGCCAAACGACAAAATAATCGTGCGCTCGCATCGAACGATTCGTGAATAGGATTAACCTCTAAAATGCTACAATTCCACCAAGGATAACTACCTGATTTGGTTTTTAATGCAGCTCTTGCATTTTGACGACACACCGATCCTTTGAAATTTGTGAAATCTTTTTATGTGTTCTAGGCAGGTTCGCAAGTTCGATTTCCGCCCGGGACAAATATTTGTGTACATGGACATGTTTATTTGTTCCGTGCCTGGAGGTAAAAAGTATCTTTATATTATAAAAAAGAACATTTAAGTATGTTTACCAGTTGTCAAGTATCCCATAATACGAGCATAATACTTGCTTACTTGGGGACTAGATGGCGCTGTGTGGAATGTCTCAAATATTATTATTATTAAAAAAACATATAAAGCGTATAGCAAAATTTAAAATTTAATTAGAGTATTAATAAGTCGCTCTGATGCTGCATCAGTGAAAACGTTCAACTGCCAAATTGCGACTTCATTTTTTCATATTAAATTCATTTTTTTTCGGTGTCTCTGTCAGTGGTTTACATTTCATTCCAAACAAAGTTTTTCGATTAGAATTATGTTTGTTCCGGTGGCTGATTTTAAAATTTACAATGTTAACTGTGTATATCGAAACTACACTATAATTCAAATTGCGTCGTACAATTTGCGATTTGTCCAGTGCGTTTGCGCACACGCCTGGCATCTTATGAACATAACAATATTTGTTTTTATCCGTTTTGTTGACGGTACCACTCATTGATTTCAAAGACGGTATTTGTAAACAGAGTTTATTAAGAGTATCAATTATGCCTTTATGTGAATATACTGCGATGAATAGAAATAGATTATTGTTGATGTGCGTAAGCTATTTATATATAATAATTTATTTTTTTGTGTGTCTGTCTGCGTATTGGATTTTTCGTTAAAAATCTGTAACAGGTCTATAGATTCTACTGTAAAATATGTAATTTTCGTTAGTTATTTATTTCAGTTTGTGGAAAAACCGAAAACGTTTCCTTGTCGGATATTACAAGATGGGAAATATAAATGAAACATGTGTCATCATACAATATTATCCTTAATAAAATATTTTAGTTTTATTCATTGTCAAGGTAACTAAAAGATTTACGAGTAATTTTGGTAGATAAACCCATAGACTCTGGGTTTTTAATATTCATTGAAACTTTTGAAATAGATTTTGTATCACTTAGTTTATATTATATGTTCTATATGCTGTGTGTCTGATTTCTACTTTTGAAAATGACATGGTTGTCATGTACGAAGTCTTCTTGTTATGGCTGATTGTTTTATTAGATAATTGAGAAACATATTAAATGTTAATTTGCGTGTATATGTAAATGTAATTATTACGAAAATAAACGAGAAGTATCTTATGAAGTCAATTTTATTAACAGAAACCGTTCAAAGAAATTCACATATAATTTTCAAACAAAACTGAATAATGTCATAAAAGATTGAAGTAACACACTGGACACAATGATGTATTTGACTTTTTCGAAGTAACTACGACTTCATATTATATTCGATTAGATATTCGATTCGATTGTTCGTATATTCGATTACTATCGATTAACTACGTTCGTTACTATCCTGGCGATGATATCAAAAAGGTATGATTGTCCTTTTATTGGTCGCTGTTGCCGCCTTCATATAGTGTGAATTGGTCGTTTGGGAGAGGGCATGGGTCCATGAAAAGAATAGCATCAGTTACTAAATTTCATAAAAATTGTGAATTGTGTTCTTTCTCGGATAGCCATTTCATATAGGGTAGTATAGTATTGACATGTTGTGTATGACTTAGTAAATTTTTACAATTTGATGTTGATTTGTGATTTGTAGTTTGTTTTAATTTTGACTGTTATATTATGTTACTAACAAATGAGTCTTTGTTACTTGATATGAAATAATAAATAAAAATAAATTTGTCTAAAAACCACCAGTAGGCGAGTTCCCGCCTCTATGAGTTAAAGTGTTTACCTACTTTAAAGGTTTCAGGTGTTAAGTTCATCTAAAAATATATATCATATATTTCCTATTATATAGAACCGGTTATAATTATTAAAATCTAATTTACAAAGAAAAACTATAAACTAACGGAAATTTTGAATATCCGAAGATTCAGCATTGGCGTATCGACCTACATACATGTAAAATTTAAGCCGTATTACTAGAAACACTCGAGTTTAGTTTACGTTGCTATTGTGATATGTGCAAAGATATTTTAATAACACTACAAAATTATGAAATCGGAACGTAGCCTAGAAACATTTTTTTTTTAATATCTAATGACTTGCCGTGTTAGCTGAAATAGGTGGGTATTGAGTATTATTTATTGTAATTTACATCATGAGTATTTTGAAGACAATAAGAGCTTGATTTCTGGGATGTTTCGATTGAACGATTCTGTATGGATCCATCACTGAGAGAAATCCTTCGTACAAGTGAACGTGTATTTCAGAAATATACAGTCCTGCAGCTGTATGGTGTAATATACTGTGCTACGTTAAATCAAGTAATACCACGGTTTAAGTAAATAATATCCTTTTTTCATGCTGACATTTTTCTCAGTGGCAGTAAGATTTATTCTAGCAATCTTTTGTAATCTCATGCTTCTTACATACCTTTTTCGCTTTCGTGATGTAATATTTTCAGACAATATGGCTCAATCAGAGGAATAAAATGCACAAATCAATATAAAACAGAAAGAGATTTATATGTGCAAAGATAAGTATTGATCTTATATAGGGTTAAAATAGGATTATTTTAACTGTAATAAAGTTCGACGCGATCCAAGTGTCGCGATTTCAATAGCGACGTGTGCGTAAACAGACTGCTTATTAATTTGTGACGCGAATATCCGAGATACATCCATCGCGCCACAGTAGCGCCGTGTGCGAATCAATCAAAATAATATGACTTTATTTAGTCTACATTGTCCAGATGACGTCACAGGGATATTTTATCAACCTAGGCACTACACATTAACCCAATTGGGTCAAATTAAAAATCACGCGCAATTTAATTGACAGAGACAATTGATTGATAAAGATTGATGACAAATTTAATAGGTAATAAAAATTTGTGAAAAAATAACTAAGGCAATAGCGGGCTCAAAGATATAGATCGGTCATTATTTTTTGAAAGTTATATGATGAAAATTTCACTCCAAACCCAATGCACGAAATGCCATATAATTGAACAACGATGTTTTTAGATTTAAATGATTGTGGGTATGATATTGCTATATAGGAACCACCGAGACATGTGCCGTACTTTAACACATTTACTTGCCTGTGGTAACCTTAAAAATGTTATAGAATAAAAATCATTCTATGATATTTTTTGGTGTTCAACACACTACACCTGCATGAGAAGTCCATTGGCTAGATCAAGCGATGCGCAAATTAGTAACGCATGACAGGCACACAACAGCCAACACAAGACACCGTGTGGAATTAATAAGTGTTGCGTTGTTGCCGATTTTGTATGCGATTGAATTTACAATTTTAGTCAACTAGTAACGTTTGGAATTAATCACTTTAGTCCATATAGGTAGCGAATACATTTCCGACTCGCATTTTTCGACGTACTCGGATATATCATGATAGTTACAACAAGCGAGAAGCGTATCTATGCCATAGCTTGTCACTTCGACAGTAATTCCTTAAATTAGTTCGCTAGTCAATTCACTGATATGAAAAAAATTCTGGATTTTCCTACTTATTTTATTTATTTATACAGAAAAAGCTTCGTCGTTTTTCGATGCATAAAACATGTGCGGCAGGAATTCAAAATTACATTTTTATTGTAATGTAATTTCTAACCCAAAAGTACTAAAGCTTTTCGACTCATTTGTTAACACTAGCTTCAATAAGGGTTGCTATGTCTCTAAAATTTCAAACGACCACTCAATTTAGTGGACGAAATCTATCATGAATTATTTATTTATTAAGCATATAATACAATATCGTACTACAATACCCTGTTTTGTTTGTGCATGCAAAAGGCATCTGCTCATTAGATGCATTTATACAAATTAAATATTAATTTTGATTAATTCAAATTATATATAAAAAGTATTTACATATTACGGACAAAGACGATATTCGAATAATCGAAAGATTTAATTATTTATTCTAAAAATATTAAAATTTATCAACTTTTCTTCATCAATGTCAACAGATTATCTTGAACGAAACTCGATTGAGAAACGTCACAGTAGAATAAAAAAAAGGCAAATGTCAAAGCAATCGTCCTCGTAGTCAGGTGTCGCACTGTTAACGAAATCGAAAACACGTTGTTACGTAACCCGATGCGTAACCCCACTTGTTTGGTAAGATATCACACTGCGAGCGCTGCTGGTGTGTTGGGGTGGATCATTTTTGAGCAATTTCTTTATTTAGCAATTACAGTTCGGTTCAGTTCAGTTCCGTTGTATTGTGAAGTGGCTGGAACTTAGTATAGCTTTCGTTGTTATTTCACTATATAGTATAAAACAAAGTCGCTTCCCGTCTGTCTGTCCCTACATATGCTTAGATCTTTAAAACTACGCAACGGATTTGGATGAAGGTTTTTTCAATAGATAAAGTGATTCAAGAAGAAGATTTATAGGTAGGTATACAACATGCATAATTCTATGCATGCAGGTTTCTAATGTGATGTCATAAATAAATACATTTTTTGCACTTAAATTGCAAACGCTGGCTGAAACCTACGAGATAGAGCAAAACAATATACTACAGTATTGTACACCTTAATAAGGTCTACAAAAAAGTCCGCCATGGTATATATGTCTATCTCTGAGGGATAACGCACTTCACTTCACTTCTTCACTTCATCATCAGCCCACTTTTTACCCCACTGCAGGGGCTTAGGCCTCCCCCAGGGTGAGGAGGGGAGCTTGGAGCTTAAATTCACCACGCTGCTGCACTGCGGGTTGGGGACTGTAACGACCGCCATCTATTGACAGCGTCCGAGACCGACTGCTTAACGTGCCCTCCGAAGCACGGAGTCAGTGATAGTTGTGTACTTAAGTCAGAAAAACTCATTGGTACACGCCGGGATTCGAACCATGGCCCTGTGGGGCCATATAAATTTGAAACAGGTTCGTTGCGCTTCGGGCTATCACGACATAGGGATAACGCACAACAACCATTTTTTATCCAAAATTTGGTGTAAATAAGTATTCGAGCACAGAAAAGATTGGCCTTGTAGCATTTCTTTTCTATAAGGAGAAATGATATAAAAATGCAGTCTACGCGGGCGAAGCCGGGGACGGTCGCTAGTTATCTTGTAAAAACTTTCCATTCACGCGACAAGTTACTTATTTTCGAGATACGTCCGTATGCGAATTCAAAAACGAATTATTTCCTCTGTTGGAATATGCCATTCCACTTATATAAAATTTTGACCGAAGCAGCTGCAGCTGGGTTACTCCAAGTCTACCCACCTATCAACGCACAACAGATCTTAACGTATATCTATGTATGTATGGGATGTCCCATGTATTATTATTATTATTTATGTATATATATATTTATAAATAATTATTTATGATGAAGATATTTGACCCATGGTCGAGTCACATAGTAAAAATTTAAAACTGACGGGAGTTTTGGGGCCGCGAAATCATAATTTTGTGCTAACGACGAGTTCACATATTGGCCAAACGCTGACATAGTACGGCAGTCTTCTCACACACGTGTGTGAATAACGCCACACAATATCAGCGGTAAACTTTTGTTTAATATGTGGGTCCGCTGTTATACGCAGGGATATACCCGCTCTCTGTATTAAACTATCTTGGACGAACTTGGTTTGGCGGAAAAATTTGTACATTTCATTTTTATATTTTTTTTTTTCGAAAATATAGATAGAAGGTATACTACCTTCCTTTCGAAACAAAAAAATAAGTCTGCTATTTATTTTCCTATACTTCTACTACTAAAATATCCCTGTGACGTCATCTGGACATATGTTTATTCTTTGTTTCATCTAAGACTAAATAAGATCATAATATTTTGATCGATTCAAGAGGATTACAGTTTTATTTGATATAATGACATGCCTAAATATTTTATATTTTCTTTTTGCTTTTTAATGTATAAAGCGGCGGGATGAACTTAACCGTCTAGATGACGTCACGGGGACAATTTCAACGACAGATGAATTTTCCTAAATATCTGGCAAATTCATAAAAATTATATAGATATTTTAAGAGATTGATAGACAACTTTATTCCTTTCAATTTTAATACTAGTAATTAACAGCGCAACTTTAAAATTTTGGTCCAAGCCCATTGACGTGCTCTGTTATACGTAACTAGTTAACTGTAAAATTTATATGCCATGTATTTCTTATAAGTCAGCACAAACTTGGAACCTAGCCTTGTCTATCAGGTCAAGGATCTAATCATACTTATTCAGTTTTTGCTGATAGTTTCAACATGAACTAGCCTAGAAATTTTCGACATTTTCTACATCTGAATATACATTTGTTGATCATAGTTTTTGCGCGTTAGTTCGAGAATACTGAGCCTTGACGAATATTTGCCGACCGTGTGTCGTCTATATAACAATGTTTTCATAGACTATTTTTGTATCCAGCGCTGCTTACTTGTCGTGGTATGTCGTGATATATCATCACGATCTAAAAACTTGTATTATGTCGGTTTAACTTTATGTAAATATTCATACTATTGTGTATTTTGAGTAGACTGAAAACTAGTGGCTGCTCCTTTCGTTACCTGTTTGAGATTTAGTTTTGTTTTCACAAACTATTGCATTTAATTTATTCAACATTTACCGTCTTTACTCGTTATTTATATACAGTGTTGTACGTTTTCTTATGAATTTTACTAATTATTGATATTTTACATACTTAATAATATGCCGCATTATAATAACACTAGCTTTCCACCCGTGGCTTTACCTATGTCGACTACAGAGTTGTATTGGGACCGCTAAAAGGTCGCGACATTATTATTATTACTATGTATTTATTATACTTGTTTATAATTGAAAGAAGGTAACATTTTAAAAGTCGAAAATAAGATAGATTTATTAATTAGCGAATGATTTTTCTTCCTTAAAGGCTTCTGGTACCGCTAAGTAACATTATGTTTAAGTACCCATATTTTGCTGTGATGTAAATGTAACATAGTAAAAGGTAGAATCTGAGGTAGTAAGGTTACTTAGGGATCGTGAGTAACAAAAATAAATTAAAAATTAGTAAACTGATATTAGTTCAGACTTTTTAGACTTTCAGACTATTTACATTTTTTGTTTCAGGAGTTTTATAAATGTTAAATTATTTTTTATTTAAACATTTTAAACTTTACTATAAACACTTGACTTAAGATATCTCTTGATGTTTTTATTAAAAAACTGTAATTTTTATTTAATTTTATAAAATAACTTTATTTAAACCAGTCATTCATAAAAAAAAACTGCATTATAATGCGTTCATTGTTTTGGGAGCTACAATGCCTCAAACCGAGACACAGATAGATGTGCAGATAAAAATGTACTTAAAAGCCATCTCGATCAAACCTAGTTCAAATTAATAAAACCATATTCGAATCGGTCTATTCCCTAAGCTAAGGAACTAAATTATCACACATCAAACCAACAGACCCAGGCACAGACCTCAAACTTATAATACCGCTCTTTTTTGACAACGAGGGTCAATGACATAAAGGAAATAAAATAGATGCAACTATAATATATATATTAATATATATATATATATATATATATATATATATATATATAATATATATAATATATATAATATCAATACAACAAAACATATCCACTTTCACACAAATTAACATTCATTTATTGTCACAAAAAGATTTTCACATAGATATTTTAGCAATTCATGTTCATCTGATTGATGGATTAAGTAATGATTAATAATTTACATCATACATTAATCAAAACACATTGCATAAAAACCTAAAGGTCAGAACATCTGTCGCACACTCACATCATTCATATACGTAGGACCGACTTGAAAGTAAGCCAGTACAGGCGTGAAGAGAAATGTAGATAAATTTTAGGCATGCAACTTTTAGTAAAACTGACCGGCTAAAATTAAATGCACTTGACTTGTCAAGGTATTTTTATATATTTATTAAATGATTACAAACCAATACAAAGCAGTGTCGTTTGTATTGTGGTTCATATGAACGAAAATTCACAAATTTATGAACAGACAATTGTAATAGCCTATATGGTCATACGATTCGTTTGAGAAGAAAATGGACGAAGAACTTTTTAAAGTAATAAGTTTATCTGCGTTCATTGGATACTATATCTACTCCATCGGAATTTCACAACTATTTTTCCAGAGTTTATTAAGCCCTGCGGCATAGGAAATCACAAAATCGAAATTAAAAGTATTTTTGCGTGACTTTCTTTTTTAAATTGATTTTGTTTTAAACAAATAATGAATAGTGTGGGTCAATCTGAACTTTGTTCTTTCTATGTTATGATCTGGTAAATATTGTTTCTAGAGTATAAGAATTACCTCCACTACAGCTACATGTATTGACAATATCTACACTAATGCTGAATCTTGTGACTAAGCCACAATTAATAGCGTCGGATTATGTATGTCGTAGGATATTTATTCGAAAGGATCTTTGCCAAGTCTTAAGACGATTGCAAAGATCTAGCCGCAAGCTGGTCACATTTTATGAATTGTAGACGCTGATTTGCTCACAATGAACCTGTCAAACTTACGGCTGCGCTGATTGGCTAATAAAGGAAAAAAAAACAATATGAATGAGCAATTAGATTCTGGTGCTCGCCGGCTGCTTCCGCGGTACGATGTTTTCGGTCGTTCGGCTCGCGTTTTGTTATTACAAGACAGCCCTACCTTAACCGAACCGTTGCTGTAAACGATTAAAATTTTCTACCTACCTCACATCAAAAGCAACTATTGATAGATTTGATAAATGACATATCGTGCGTATTCACTTGTGCAATCACCTATACGTTTTACGAACGGCTCCGACCGGTTGGTCGAAGGCCGCCCGCGCTCGCTTTTGTCTAACTCGCAGAAATTCTGTGCAAAAACTGCATTGCACCTCGTGCTATGCAGGTCGTGGCTAAACGTGCCTTACATAAAAATTGCATTATTAGCTGTTCAACTTGCTAACCAAGTTAGACGAAATAAAATATATTAACCATTCGATCGAATCGATTCGAACGGAACATATTACCACGAATGTTATTCTGCTGTCGTATAGAAGTAAGGACAATAAAAGAATAAAACTAGAATGAGCCTTATTGAACTGAACTATTACAATGTCGTAAGCCGTGAACGCGGGGGAAGGTACGCGGCGAAGTGTGGATCGAATCCACCACGACCAGGAACAGTAAGGCGCAGGAAGGAGAAATAGAACGTCTGACTTATCGATGTCGTTTAAGATTATTTTTCTAATTAAAATTAATATTTTACCTGTTCTTTAACAAACGCTGTTCCTACTACACTCAATTTGAGTGTAATCCTGGTAAGGCGGCGTAATCATAGTGTGTGGTCTGATGTCTACCTTATAATATTTCTACTTCTATGTGATGTCGTCATAGACAAAAAAATTCTTAATAAGAGAAAAATAATTTTAAGAAATTGGAAAGTTTTTAATTGTCGTTAGACTTTAGAAACGAGATCTGTGTTTTCACGAAAACCAGAAAGTGTATGCTAATTGAAGTAAGATAAAGTAGAAGTGGCACCTTAACGGTATTTGAAAAAACTAATAATTACAGCTGCAGGTTGTATTAAAGCTAAATTTCCAAAATATGTGTGTTTACTTTATTCCGTTAATTTCATTTCCAATGTCGTAAGAAGTTCGTGCGAAAGCAGGAGATCCGTTGATTTTTTTCTAATGTCTACCTTTTCATTGCCTATAGAAATTTATCGTCAAATAAAAAGACTTAAAAATAAAATAAGCATTTCCTCTCATGAGTGCGAAGGAAATTCCGGGCCGTTGGGACGTAGAATTTATGTCACTCCATACTATAAAAAATAACAGGTATGATAATTTCGATTGGTAGTGCAATGTAGTAGAGGGGTAGTAGAGGGGAGCACAACGCCCCCTTTGGTTCGGTATGGCCTTTAAAGCGAGGCCATACCGATTTATGTGTTTGTCAGACGCCAGACGCTTTTGTCTCCGAAACATGGCATGGACAAATTTATAAACCTTAATAAATAATTATGCAATAATTAATAATTTTGTATAAAGCACATAATTTTCATAAAAGTACTCTGGCGCCACTTGACGGAATTCCTCATATAATTACCATTCTAGTCTGGTACCTATTTCGACACATGTATTTTGGAAACTACTGGAGAATTTGGCTCACGTTGAAAACTACAACAACTTAGTAGTGACTCATTTCAAAACAAAAAACTAACATACCAACACACAAGCAAACGAACAAGACAACACTTTGAGCACTGCTCTATTGTAGATAGAAATATGCTTAAAAACTTTCAAAGTTTTTATATCGCAATTTACATCGTTATTACGTGGGTACAAATAAAGACATTATTTTGGTACAAGCACTGTATAACGGTATGTTGACACAATTCCTAAAAAATATTGGCTCCTACCGCATACATTTTTCGTATATTTAGTATGTCAATGCAAAGATTTATTCAATTACTAAACTAACTAATGAAAAACTTAATCAATAATAAAAACAGGTCAATCGTGATGATTGAAAACTTGAGTGACCGACATTTCTCGCAAAATTGGTAAGTTGAAGTGGCAATGGGCAGACTACGTAGCTCGCAGTACTGATAACAACTGAGGAGAAAAGGTTTTCGAGTCGTGACCGTGAATCGGACATCATAGCTTGAAACAGTCCCACACTAGGTGGACTGGCGACCTGTTAAACACGACGCGTCGCTATTACCGGTGGGCCAAGACCGTGTATTCTGGGCATTTAAGGGGAGACCTTTGTTCAGCAGTAAACATCTGGCGCCTGCAATGATGATGATAAAATAAATAGAAATAGTTGTTTTATAGTTTTATTAAAACCGGTCAGTGCTCTTGACATTTAAACTTTTTAGTTCTAGTAATTACTTTTGAAAAACAGTCCTAATTAATTCCCTATATTTTTATAAAAAACAACCTATTAAAAGCGATTTTTCTTCAAGTATATTCACTAATTTATTTAAAAAAATTACTTAAATTTGTTTATCCACAAAGATTTTAGTTAAGAGCTCTAAATTATGTGTTAAATATAGTACGTTATCGAATTTATTAATAAATCAACGAACGTTCAACGAATATTACTGTAAGATCGCCATTTTGGTGAGAAACTGGAATAAAATGTCACTCATTCCATTTGTATTCAAAGAATCGTTTTACAATTACTAAATATATATCAAAAAGTATTTTTATTTTTAACACCTCAAATGCGGAAACGCCTTGAAAATTAGTACCTACTACTAAATGTCAACCTTTCTATAATTTTGTGCATGATTATACAAACGTCAATGTATACGCTCAAAAGTAGGTAGAAATTTTTTTAGGTTTTTTTTTTCAATACTCCATCTAAAAACATACGTTTTATAGTGAATACTCGTAGGTAGGTCCGTTGCCCCTAAAGAGATATTTTACCCCATACTCGTATATGATCAGCAGGTGTGTGGTCACAGAACAGCCCGGTGCATCATGCATGTCCAATTACTTTTTTGTATTATAAAAATAAATAAATGAAACGAGTTCATAGTCTGAGCTTGACTAGGATGTAATTTTTGATAGAAAAATTTTAGTTCTTCACGCAAATAAATTGTTCACAATTTTTAAAAAAACTTTCCAAGCGGGTGTCGGAGCACTCGGTGCAGGGTCCGGTAGTCAGTACGACTATGTGCATATAGTCGGAAAGAGCATTTTTTTTTTCGATTCTTTCGACGCTTAATTATTGAAGTTATTGAAAACAGATATACCTAATCTTACTGAACATCCCAATCATTATATATATTTATTAAAAGATTTATTTGTTTAGAAATGCTACAATAATATCTGGAACATCCCATACAGCGCCATCTAGTCCCGAGGTAAGCAGATATTGTGCATGTATTATGGAGTACTAGAGAACAGATATACATACTTAAATATTCTTTTTTTATATATAATACATACTTATATAGATACTTTTACACCCAGACACGGAACCAATAGACATGTTCATATAAGGATAATAATCCTCAACGATAAGGGTCCCTTTTTTACTTTGATCCCGTAACCCTAAAAAGTATATCAAAGCATATTTACAGGCAAAATCATTTTTATTTCTTATATTAAAAGATTAAACTGTATCCAAAAAAATAATACAAACCATACCGTAAATAAATTTGACAACAGCGTTTGGTTTTAATAGAGTCAGAAATGTCTCTTCACAGTATCGAAAATGTCAAACGCAATTTCGCGGGAGTGTAAGCTGGCACGCGGGGACCTCGCGTACTGAAACCGGACTGTAACTCGCCATGTCGACCAACGGTTACACCAGCTAGTTAGAGTATGTGGTTAGACGGTAAACTTCCAGTCAGTTCGTACGTTTATAATGCAAACGAAAGAAATCGAGGGAGAGGTATTATAGTTGATACGGCTAGCCATTTCATGAAATGTTTTAGGTATATTACGAATAAGTTTGTAGTTATTAGTAAATGTCAATCACATTAAAACTGAAACCAAAATAAGAAATTGCTACGTTATTGTAAATATTTTCGTTATTCATTATCGAATTACCTACGAATGACATAATTATCGAATTTCAAGCAAACACATATGCTTACATAAAAGTACGCTTTCTATATTATTAATAAATTTGTCCACCGAGACACATTCGTACTCAGACATTGAAATTTCACAAAGAGTAAATTTCGTTAACGTCAATAAAAAAAAATAAGGCATGAAAATTAACGAGCGGATATAATTTCATAAGTGCGATATTATAAAATTGCGTAACTAATTTGTACACATAAACAGCCAACTCGACTGATATCACATACAGTTGATTTCTACACTTTTTTATGAAATCAGTAAAAACTGGTTACATTTATAATAATAAGAATAACGTACACATGAATAACAACGTCTAGGCCCCAAATTAAGCATTAGCCTGTGTTTTGGGTACCAAGCGAAGACACCACATGCATATTATAACAACCGAGACCCGGTACCAGTATCAATATTCATCATATAAATACTGACCCGACCTGGGATTCGAACCCGGGACCTCCAGCTTCGTAGGCAGGGTCGCTACCCACTCGGCTAAGCGGTCGTCCTATTATATGTGACCTATACGAGTCGCTGTTTGTTATATACCCATAAAATAAATAAAATGCCATTACGCAAAAAAAAAGTTTATTACAAGGTAAGACTGTATTCGTTTATTAGAAGTTGACAAAATTTATATCTTTCACTAATTACAGAAGGGCATAATTTATTTTCTTTGTAATATTCATAAAACAAACACGTACCCCAACTTTAAATATGAAGAAGGGAAAATCATTATATGAAATAAACTAGGTGAGGTAGTCATCCAGTAAATTGTATATATAATCCATTAGCCATAGAGGACAGACTGGTTACAAACATAGAGTAAACATTTACTATGGCCAATTCGACCTATATACACAGATTTCATATTAGTATTAGTAAATATGAGTTCATAAATTAACATTAAATGACTGCCACCAATATTTAAAAAAATATTATAATATTATATTATAAGACATTATTAAAGACACGTCTATTGCCAATGCCTTATTTCACATTGAATATTATAATTTTTGAAAATATTCATATTTATTTATTGTGAAATAACCGTAAATCTAAATTTAGTTTAAATAACCTTTTAATGAAGGTTCGCCATTTAATCTCCATTGCTCTAGCGGCACCTAATGAGATAAATTGCATAAATACTTCTCATAGCTCCTGTTCGTTCACTTCGCACAAACATTTTGAATGTCAGATACATAAACTCATCTCTATTATAAAGACCTATATAAAGTGAATTTCTGAAGCATAAATTTATGCATATACTCTGACATTTAACCTCATAACCTTTCACGTATAAAATTGACTTCATAATAATCGACCATACAAATCATCATATTTGACGTATTTCTTAAAAGGTGCAAACAGCGTGGGCCAAATAGTTACCAAACGAGAAAAATATTGTTTTTATCACGTATCGTCTTCTAACGCAAATATTATCTCCACGCAAACAGGATTTCAGAAGTTGTCCGAAGGTCGAAAAAACATTCGATCGTTATACTGATATTGCTCCTAAAACGATCGAAAACAAATAAGGCTTTGGATCTGATTTTATTGCCACTTTGTGTTCTGCTGATCGTATTTACTTTTGATGTCAGCAAGTAACAATAAAGATTAAGTTAAATGCTCATTATCATATAAAAAGGAGAGAAAATATATGTACAGATTCGTTTGTGTATATATATATATATATATATTTTGCTTCGGTCTGGTTACTGCTTAAGACTGCGTAAGTCGTGATAGCCCGAGCGCAGCGAACCTGTTTCAAATCTATAAGGCCATGCGGCCGTGGTTCGAATCCGGGCGTGTACCAATAAGTTTTTTCTGACTTAAGTACATTAACTATTACCGACTCGGTCGGTCCCGCTTAATGTGTTCCGCCAACCAGCATTGGAGCAGCGTAGTGGTTTTAAGCTCTAAGCCCCCTCATCTTGAGGGGAGGGCTAAGCCCCTGCAGTGGGGTATAAAAAGGGCTGATGGAATGGAATGGAATAGAAAACTGCGTAAGACTACATTAAAAACAAACTAAAATGCAGATCAAAGGTGGAATAGGTATTCGACCATTGATCTGTATTTGCCTGTATGAATATGTGAATAAACTATTACTGGGTTTCTGATATTGTATAAGTAATAACAAAAGAGTATAGAGAAATGATGGCAGTTGTGCGCAATGTAATAAACTTCTTGAGGTAAAAATTAACATTAAAAAACCGGACAAGTGCGAGTCGAAGTCACGCATGGAGGGTTCCTTAGCACTACATCATACATTTGTGATATAGATGTACCAAAACGAGCTAAACATAGCTACAACCCGTTAAAGAAAAAAGTTCGTTTTTTGGTTGCAGGTTACAAATTACATTAGGAAGCGCTGTTTGCAGTTTTTGGTTTTTTGCTATTTTTCTTGTATGGGATCTCCCATAAAACTATTTTAATTGAATTTCTGATTTAATATTTGCTTTTGTGACAACTTTTACATAAAATTTCCGTATGTAAGTTATTCCATTTACAAGCTAGAGAATTGTGATATACGGATGGACGGATAGATAGGCAGATAGACAGCAGAGTAACAGCAATAGGGCTTTGTTTTGGCCTTTGGGTACGTACCCCTATGAATGGGAAATTAGAAGAAGAAGAATTTAGGAAAAATTTGACTTTAAGCTTGACGAATGTTGGTGACATTGAGATATGTATGGACCGTACCAAGTGGAGATCTACGAAACAAGCTAGTCTAAGCGCATAAATGTGGCTTCAGAAACCTTCACGATACAGAAGCAGTAGATATATTACCTACTAGCCATCTACCTTTATGGTAATATAATTATATTATTATTAATCGTCTCTTGCAAATCAAGCATTCACTTTTGCAGTTTTTTTTTGCAAATAAAATTGAGAGCGATTTTTCGTTGAATTAAAAAAAAAGATATTACTTTAGCATATTTTTCAGGTGAAGTCATAATTCGTTGCCCTCCTTTCTTAATTCAGAAATATTTTACATTTTTTATTACATATTCAAAACTAATTACTGTTTAAAAGTATCTTAGTTTTATATGTCTAACATATATATATATATTTAGATAATAATTTTTGTTTGTAGGGATTTTTTGTTTTTAATTAGATTTTTATTTTATTATAAGCTTTTGTATTCGATTAGTATACACATAATATAAGCGAGGTTATCAAGTTACTATTTAACTATTTGTATATGATTTTATAGAATTTATTTTAGCTCTAGTTTTGATTGTCTTAAACATATCTCTTTTTTCCGATTGTCCTTTTCTAAATTACAAGAATTTTCAATTCACTTATAGTTATATAAAATAGTACGAACGAAATTCATGCATATTTTAATGAAGGAGCTTTTTCTGTCATAATTAACATAATTTACTACGTACTAAATAACTTATCAGTGTTGCAGAGGCTAACTGTTGTCTCGTTTACTTTAAAATCGATTATGAAATGCTTAACTAATCGTTTTGAATATCGTAGTGCTTAAAATTACCTTTTTTTTGAAAATTGGTAGCTTTTATAGAAAATGTAAAGTAGACTTGTTTTTTGATTGATTAAATTAGTAAAAGTAATTGTAAGAAATGGTCGCGATGTATATAAAAACTAAAAGAAATCCAAAGGAAACGAAATTTAAGAATTAAAGGAATTTTGTTTTCATACAATCATGAGCTTTTCTTTGTTAACGGATAAAGGAACGAAGGTTAGATGGCGCGTTGATGTCTTTACTTAAGAAATCGTCTAGACGCCTAGACGCCTATACGACAGAACACTATAATATTTCTATTTGTCACAATGCACTTACGTAGCTTTAGATAAATGATGGAGGTCTATTTCCGAATAATATAGAAAATGTCTAATTAATAATAACTTAAATTAATAATATCTAAATCATAAATTTCGTAAATCAAAATTGTACGTTCAACAAACGAAACAAAAAACTAAAACTTACCGGCATAAAGCGGTCCGCACACAAACACACACTGGCCACTGACACTTAAAGTCTAAAGACAGTCACACACACATTCCTGTCACTTTGTTGCACAGACGTCTATGGCGGAGTTGTGCGGCGGTGACGACGGTGCGCGCGCAAGTGACGCTCACCTCACCTGCGCCAGCGACCCGCGCGTCGGCCATGCAACCCTGGTAAATTAAAATAGCCGTTGCTTTTGATGCAATTATTTGCATCTGACCCATCCAGCAACTAAAAAAAAGATTTTTTTTAAATCAAATAACTTTTAGATTAAATGTAACAGTGGCTTTGAAATATTAAATATGAATCTAAAATTTAACAGATAAAAAAGTTAATTAGTTTTAGAAAAGTTTACATTATATTTTTTGTTGATGGTTTGTCACAATTGGTTCTTTTGGTTATTTAAAAATTGCAACGTGTGCATAGATTTATACGTTATTATATATATGTATAAAATACCTGTCATCATAACTAGCTATGAGCCAATTTTCAGTCAAACAAAAAAAAACAAAGAAAGGCTGTTAAGAGACTATTAGAACTATGGACTTATATGACGATTCGTCACAAAGCTCTAAAAGTTTGCGGACCACATGCAATTATGCTGATGTCGCATCCATGTAATAATATAATTAATATTAAGCGTTACAAATCTTAGAGAGGAAAAATAATGGTTTGCTATATGCCCATGTTTACGAAACAATATTTTTTACATGTATTTAGCACCATTATAATATTCAACATAGTGTACCAACAAAAAGCTGTCACAATATTAATGTAAAATAGTAATATAATTAAATAATAATAATAACCTTCTGATATATTTGCTATTGTAACAGTGAAATAAAACATTATTTTATTATATTCTATTGAAATAGCGATGTAGGCTTCACACGATGGGTCATTTAAAATTGTTCGGTTTACAGTTACGGACTGGCAAAGCTCTCAGGTAAAAGCTGTTATCGCTTTTACAATATGGAATATTCCCACACAGACATCGAGTTTTTTTTTGTGTTATTTAACTATATTATTTGCACACCGGTATTGTTTTACTGTAAAGAAATGCAGTAAAACCTTATTCGCATGATGAAACTGTTATTTTAGAAGTTTTTTTCTATCTTTCCATTCTTATTATTCTTGTTTTGTTACAAAAGCTTGTGAAAGATATCGAAGAATATGCATCGTGTTTTGGTGATACTTACACGCTTATAGAAAATATTTCAAATATATTATATTTGTAATGAAATTAAAATTAAATTACTTTTATATGTATGGAGAGTATTAGTTAATTAAAGAAACAATTTCATTATTACATTTATTCACAACAATCATTAAAAAAAGTCAAAACCACTGAGTCATTCGACAAATGACGGAAAGCTTTTAAATTAAATACCTATTCGCGTTACACTGGTAAAATAAATAAAAAATTAAGTAGTAGACAAATAGTAATATTTACGAAAATTTATGAATAGCTTCGTTTTAACATAAAAATTATGATCCGATGAGTTGTTGAGAAAAAAAGTTGAGAAACTATCTTCTTGAACTAGGTCGAATGGGGTAACGTTATTGGTGTATTTTTAAATCTTTTAATGTTAAACAGAATGAAACAATATGCAAGTCACTACAAGATCACTAGCTACAATGTTACGATAGGTCTCAAGAACAAGGTTGAAAATCAAACTTTATGAGAACTAACAACTTCATTACATTATATGTTACCTCAAAAGACATTAATAATAACATATTGAATCCTGTTTTTCAGTTTTCATTCATGAAACCTGTCGCAACGTTGCAACAGCCGATCGTATTGACTTACGAATGGTTTCACGTGATCAGATGAATCAACTCCTTGTGACCGGTGGAGGCAGTTTCAAGTTGTGAGCTTCACGGAGTTGTTGATTCCAGCAAATGCAATGACTCTACAAATATTTGAATATCGCGGATCGCTATGCGTGATAAAATGCGGATTCATAGTTGGAGTCATTAATTGCATACACCGGATTCAACAGGTTTAGCTCTGGGCGTTAGATTTGAACCTGTAATCTTAATCCAATCGATTTTACCCAAGATTGAAATGAAGATAAAAATAATAATAAAATCATTTATTTTTATAGATAACGACTAATAACCTAGAAACTAAGTAACATATCTGTGAGTTTGTATATTTTCCCATATATTACTATTTATCAGTTAAATTTATAATTACCACAGCCTTAGCTATTCTACAAGGTAGCGCTTGGTCCGCGAATCTAATGTCAAATTGGCAGAAGATTTACGAAGACTAACTGAGCGTTACCAAACCCGAACAAAGAGCTCTCACTGCTATGACGTTGGATGTAAAGTGTTCGTATTATCGTTTCATACTTCATCGTCTTAGAATTTGGTCTATCTCAATGACGACGTTTCTATACGCCATTAGTTATTAATGTGACATTTATGAGTGAGTTATACAAAAGATTGGAATTAAAGTAGCAACACATGAGAATAAAACGAAGAAGACACAGGAAGTATGTCGCCGGACAAGTGGGGCTCCCTCGGTTCCGCTCCACCGAGATCGTATAGCCTGTTACCTTGTTTACGTTATTTTGATAGTGTCTTCATGACGTTTTCTTGTACAAAATTTTTAGCGATATAAACCTTGATTCGAATTTCTTTGGGCAAAGTTGGGTTCATGCAGATCTATACAGGGCTCACCCTTTCTTTAATTTAGTAATAGCATATTAATTTGACCTGCCAAGTGAATAGGCTAGGGAGAGAATCATTAATTACTTACTTATACTAATTAGTAAATATAAAAATAGCATAATTAACTTTAAGCAAACATTGATTTATTTTTAAAAGAAACTCTGCATTCAAGAAATTTTGGTAAGTCACTCACAGCCGACCAAATCGACCAAACGGAAGTTTAAAAAAAAGCCCGTGTTTTTATGGCACCAATAGATAATGTTAATCGTAGAGATCAACTCTTTTTAATAAATATTGTGTCTAAAACCAAAGGAAGACCATGAATGTAACATTTAATAATTAATTAATTACTATTAATGTAATAAATTAATAATATTATTATTATTTATTAATTAATTTAACAAATAAACCTAAATAATAAATTCAAAGTTAACATATTTTATTTCATCATTCGCTTGATAATTCTTAGTCGTGCAGATAATGAATAACATTTCGAACAACAACAAATGATTTGTGATGTAAGAAGTTGGTTAACAAAAACAACAAGTACCTAATATTCTTTAATAAAATTATATATTTTGTGTTTATTTCATGTTGAATTTCATGGTCTTCCTTCCAATGTTTATTAAAAATATTTGATCTATATAATTTAAACTATCGACTGGTACCATAAAAATAAAGTAAGTTTTTTTTTTAATTTTTGTTTTGATTTATTCTCGGCAAAGGGATAATCATGAAGGCAGAGTTTTTTTTATCTTTTGTAATAAAATAAAGTTTCCGTTAACTAAAACTCGCCATCTTTAATATGTTCGGTATTTTCTCTCTAGGACCTATTCATTTGACTGGCCCTATATAATAATATACTGCCAAAGAATATCCAGATCCTGAATGATACATCAAAGCGAAATTTCTAGGTTATGGAACCAACGGTTTGCGATTTTTTTAAAAATAATATTTATATTTTTAACGTATGAAAAGTAATGTTAAAAATATGAAAAAAAAATACAAATAAAACTTTATTAACTTTTGAGTTGAGCCCTTACACAAAATTAATCTAATAAAGATTTAACCAAACATGTTTTTTTTTATTGAATGTCTGACGGAGTGAAAATTTGTGAATTTGATACACGAGTTATTTATATTTCATTCTATAAAAAAATTATTATAGAATGAAATATAAATAACTCGTGTATCGATATGCGACTTGGTACAAATAATTCACTTAACGAATGTGTAATCACGTATATAAAGAATTCTAACCCTAAATGGTAAAAGGGGGAATGTAAGCTACAGGTCGTATCAATCAACCGAAATCGATACTTACCTATGCGTACCAACCGTTTTCCCATTGTCGTCATCACAACCAACACACGCAACCTACCTAACTAATCTAATCTAGTTATAGGTACATTAATAGAATCAAAATCACGAAACTTCACTATTATGAATTTTTAATAGATACTGTATTGACTGTAATACCTACAATATATCTATAATTGTAATTCCTAAATAATATCAAATAGATAAAAAATGAGTCATTCAATATTTTGAATAGAAAGTTATGTTAACTATTTTTTTTGTGACTACTACAGGATGTTTCACATTTGCTTCAATTCCTCTACCTGGCATGGTCTGAATGGAAGCGAACAAATACAGGTGGTATCTTGTTTAACTATCATATCAGTAGATGGAATTCCTTTGAATATATCCTCATGACGCATTCACTTCTTAAAAAAAATAGAATAGTTCAGTAAAAATTTTAATGATTATTTATTAAATTTCAACTACAATGGATGTTCATTGTTTGAAAAAAACTTACGAAGCAGAGTTTCTATTAGATATGCCACATGGAGCATAAAAATTTTTAAAAATCATAATTCATAATCAAAACAAACACATTCATTTCTTAATTTCAATTTGTAAAGCTACATTCATATTTTTAGTTTTGCCTAAAAATAATTTTATATTCTGTGTAACCTAAATTAATATAGAAATAAATAAAGAAAGATCTAAAAAAACCAAAAACCTATACAGGTTTAGATGATAATCTCTGATATATAAAAAGTGGTTTTTTTTATGACTTATAGAATACCCGTTGCAAACTTTAACCGCCGCCGCTTATAAGAGACGGTGCATACGTTTGCTGTCTATCGAATTAAATTTATAAATCTCAGTTATAATGTTACAAGTATGAGTATATAAATATATTTTTAATAACGTATATAAATAAAACGATTATCTTCCCAAACAATTATTTCAAAATAACAGAAGAATTCGACATGTACTTTTATTTTCCAACTGTACAGTTCCAATCAACCTTTATGGCGGATGTGAACATAGGCACAAATCGCGTCGCAGTAACCAGTTTTAGGAGTAGCGGGACGCAGTGGAGCGAGGGGCATATGAGTGAACCTGCGCAAGAATTCTTAAAGCGTTGTATTCCGATCCGCCATAAAGTTTGATTGGAACTATGTCAGTTCAGGAGTTATTTTACTTACGATATCTTGACAATCCCCTCTACTCAAACGTACGGTTTGTTCGCTTAAGGACAGATTCGCTTTAAGACGGATTTTGTACAGGCTAGTTTTTTGTGAATCTAAAAGGGCTAAACTATTGAAAATATATGCTCTGGTTCAGATTACAATTCAACAAAGTTATGTGGCAGAGCCTACCTATAGTATATAGGAATAGTAATTAGTGTATATAAACTAAAATATAGTTTGTTTTGTTTCAATAAGAGGAAAACTACGATTTTCTATGGTCATTGTGAAAAAACGCATACATCTATATTAATAAAATTGAAGTGTCTGTCTGTCTGTCTGTCTGTCTGTCTGTCTGTTCCGGCTAATCTCCGAAACGGCTGAACTGATTTCAATGAAACTTTGCAGACGTGCAGAGAGCATTACCGCGGGTAACATAGGCTACTTTTTGTCTGTCTGTCTGTCCATCTGTCTGTCTGTTTGAGTTGATCTCAGAAACGGCTAAACCGATTTCAATGAAACTTGGCAGACTTGCAGAGGGTATTATCAGAGGTGACATAGGCTGCTTTTTGTTTGTCTGTCTGTCCGTCTGTCTGTCTGTTCGAGCTCATCTCCGAAACGGCTAAATCGATTTCAATAAAACTTGGCAAACATGTAGAGGGTATTATCAAAGCTGACATAAGCTGTTTTTTGTATGTCTGTCTGCCAATCTGTCTGTTTGTTCCGGCTAATCTCCGAAACGGCTAACCTGATTTCAATGAAACTTTGCAGACGTACAGAAGGCATTACCGGGGATGACATAGGTTATCGTGTTGGTACTCAAACTTGATGTTTTGGCGAGATCTATGTGACCACGTGACCACATTTTTAAATGCTTATATTTTCGAAACCATCGATCGCAGACCTATCATGATGGTACTCAAACTTGATGTTTTGAAGAGATCTATGTGACCACGTGACCACATTTTTAAAGCTTATATTTTCGAAACCATCGATCGCAGACCTATCATGATGGTACTCAAACTTGATGTTTTGAAGAGATCTATGTGACCACGCGACCACATTTTTAAATGCTTATATTTTCGAAACCATCAATCGCAGACCTATCGTGTTTGTACTCAAACTGGATGTTTTGACAAGATCTATGTGACCACGTGACCAAGTTTTTAAATGCTTATATTTTCGAAACTATCAATCGCAGACCTATCGTGTTGGTACTCAAACTTGATGTTTTGACGAGATTTATGTGACCACGTGACCACATTTTTAAATGCTTATATTTTCGAATCTATCAATCGCAGACCTATCGTGTTGGTACTCAAACTTAATGTTTTGACGAGATCTATGTGACCACGTGACCAAATTTTTAAATGCTTATATTTTCGAATCTATCACTCGCAGACCTATCGTGTTGGTACTCAAACTTAATGTTTTGACGAGATCTATGTGACCACGTGACCACATTTTTAAATGCTTATATTTTCGAATCTATCAATCGCAAACCTATCGTGTTGGTACTCAAACTTAATGTTTTGACGAGATCTATGTGACCACGTGACCAAATTTTTAAAATCTTATATTTTCGAATCTATTAATCGCAGACCTATCGTGTTGGTACTCAAACTTGATGTTTTGACAAGATCTGTGAGCAGGTGACCACATTTTTAAATGCTTATATTTTCGAAACCATCAATTGCAGACCTATCGTGTTGGTACTCAAACTTAATGTTTTGACGAGATCTATGTGACCACGTGACCAAATTTTAAAAAGCTTATATTTTCGAAACTATCAATCGTAGACCTATCGTGTTGGTACTCAAACTTAATGTTTTGACGAGATCTATGTGACTACGTGGCCACATTTTTAAATGCTTATTTTCCGAAACTATCAATCGCAGACCTATCGTGTTGGTACTCCAACTTGATGTTTTGATGAGTTCTAAGTTTTCATTTCTATCGGCAGTCCCTATAACTGCCAACAAGTTTTTTGTCTGTCTGTCTGTATGTTCCGGCTAATCTCCGAAACGGCTGAACGGATTTCAATGAAACTTTGCAGACGTGCAGAGGGCATTACCGGAGGTGACATAGGCTACTTTTTGTCTGTCTGTCTGTCCGTCTGTTCCGGCTAATCTCCGAAACGGCTGAAGCGATTTCGATGAAATTTTGCAGACGTACAGAGGGCATTACCGGGAGTGACACAGGCTAATTTTTGTTTGTCTATCTGTCCGTCTGTCTGTCTGTTGGAATTGATCTTCGGAACGGCTTAACTGACTTCAATGAAAAGATTATCAGGAGTGACATACAACACTTTTTGTTTATCTGTCTGTCCGTTCGTCCGTCTGTTTGTTCGAACTGATCTCCGAAAAGGCTGAACTGATTTCAATGAAACTTTTAAAGATGTGATTAAAAAATTGTCAGGGGTGACATACAATACTTTTTGTTTGTCTGTCTGGCTGTCTCTCTGTCCGTTCGAGCTAAACTCTAAAACATTCAAACCAATTTTAATGAAGTTTCGCAGACGTGAATAGAGGATGTGAGGAGTGACAAACGCTACTTTTTGTTTGTCTGTCTGTCTGTCTTTATGTATGTTCGAGCTAAACTTTTAAAATTTTTAATGAATCTATGCAGACATTAAAGTACGTTGTCAATAGTGATATAGGTCATTTTTTGCCCGTGTGGTTGTCTGTCTTTTTGTTCCGGCTAATCTCAAAAACGACTAAACTATTTTTATGAATCTTCACAGACATAAATAGGAAGTTATCAAGAGTGACATAAGTCGATTTTTGTTTCAGTGTTTGTCTGTCTGTTTGTTAGGGCTAATCGTCGAAACGGCTGATCTGATTTTACTGAAATTTTGCGAACATGAAGAGGGCGTTGTCAAGAGTGAAAAGCAATATTTTTTTATTTACATATATAAAATCGTAGTGTCTGTTAGTCTGTCTGTCTGTTCCGGTTAATCCCCAAAACGACTGACTGATTTTGGAATCGATTAATAGGATAGCTATTCTTCATGGTAAAATGGCTAAATGGATTTGTAAGAAATGAGGTATAGAGATTTCTTAGACAAAAAAAAAGTTTTAGAATGTTCTAGAAAGTGTTATAATGTTATGGAGCGTCACGTTCCTTTAACTGTCCCAATACAACTGCGTAGTCAACGCGAGCGAAGCCCGCGGGCGGAAAGCTAGTTTAGAATAAAACTATACTTGTTTTGCAACGATTATCTGCATTTGTTTCATAAATCGAAATTGTTTTTTTTTCATTTATTAAAAAATACTGATCAAAATTATTTGAAGTAGTTATTTCAAGGACATAACGAAAATATAATATTATGTCATAAAAATTAATATATAAAATTTAAAGCATAAATCTTCATACAAATGCAAGAAATAATATGGCATACCATACTATATTATCCCATTACGCCCCGCTGCAGGAACTTAGACCTCCCCTCGCGATGAGGATGCTTGGGTTTTTTATCCACCATGCTGCTCTAATGCAGGTTGGTATAAGTCAAAATATGTTTCTCTGTCTGCGTTTTGTAAATTATATGCGCGAATAACGTTAAATTTTAATACGATTTTAATTTGTGAGACCGTCCTCAATAGATCGAAGTAGAGAAACAGTATATGTGAGCCGACTCTAACCACTAACGTCCGTTGAGCTTTGTCTGAGTCATCGCGCAAAGCCTGTTTCCTTCGCGCATCCGACCGTTATGAACTCATGTTTTTTGAGAAAACATTAACAAACAAAAAAAAACATTCAAAAATACCAAGTTTTAGTTACTTGCTCACAACTCCACGGTTTTGTTGAACCAAACTAATATTTGTTTTACTTAATATTGTTTAGTAAATATTTTGTTCGCTACTTAATGTATGACAAGATAGCGCGATCGTAAATATTTTTTAGTAGAGTTTACTTATCGAAATTATGTAATTGTATTAAAAATATATCTATATAAGCATATATTATGAAGAATATTTAAGTGTGTATATCAGTTGTCTGGTATCCATAATACAAGCTTCGCTTAGTTTGGGACTAGATGGCGCTGTGTGGGATGTCCCAGGTATTATTATTATATTATTATGGATAACATGAACGAATGCCATGAAATTAATCAACTAAAAAAAATCTATATTAAAATAGCCGCAATGTAAGCAAAATCATCAGTGTCATCCGTTTACATTAAAAATTGGTATTTAAGTCTTAGTTTGTTACTATTAGAGCTGGTGTTTTTGGTAAAAATGTCGCTAACAATATGCTATCGATTAAATGGATGTATTATGGTTATAAGAAGTTGCCGATTATTTACGAATGGTCATTAATTATTGCATCACAAACATCTCAGGTACTATTTGTTTAACAATAATCGAACCGAAAGTTAGATGCACCTCGTTATTTATTATTGCCATCGAAAAAGTACAATGTTCACGTCTATTCCCAGTCGCTCCTATATACATGTATCACAAGCATACAGACATATAAACAAACATTAAAAAAATAACATCTAGGGGTATTTATTTAAATACCCCTATGCCTAAGCTTTTTTAAGAACGAATATATTGTAGGAACCCATTCAAATTCCCACAAAAACGTATATGTATCGAGAGTATAGGTTACACGGCAGCTCAAACAAAAAATATGCACAAGGAATAAAGCACGCGAATAATGTGAAAGCTCCGTCACAACAGGCGTAGCATCTATCCTGCTCTAACCCATGAAAAAACAAGAAAGAAAACATCGACGCTCAGGGGTCGTAAACACTTCTTTAAAGAATTTAAACTTTGTCTTTGAACTAATGAAAAATTGTTATGCGTAGTAGCAACTTCATTTAAATACATTTAAGATATCAGGTAGCCACTAAGTGACTTGAGTATTTTTGTCCTTTTGTAACGGTTGTATTGAAAATTATGAATATTCTCCGATACAACGTCTATGAGAAGACATAAACATGTTATGAATTGTTTATTAATGTAAAAAAGATATTAATATAAAACTTAAACATCTATAAAATAGAAAATACTTATATTAGGTTATGAACGTAATATTGAAAATATTTTAATAAATTATGTACCAGTAAGTATAATTTCTAAAATATAACAAGTGTCTCTAAACACTTAAACTAGGGTCCC
Organism: Luffia ferchaultella; assembly: GCA_949709985.1. NCBI lineage: Eukaryota > Metazoa > Arthropoda > Insecta > Lepidoptera > Psychidae > Luffia > Luffia ferchaultella. The sequence goes on along the minus strand of OX453242.1, from coordinate 5,354,436 downwards.
GCAGACAGCCAAAATTATAAAATAGTACAAGACTATCTGTATTTTATAATTTTTACTAGTTTATTACAGGATTTGAAGTTTTCAAAGTATTATTATTTCAATTATGACATAATTCGTAAACTAATATTTAGTAAATATAATAAACACTCACATTTTATTTAAATCATTATTTAAATAATATTATGAAACCTTCGATAGTTTATTAACGCCATATGTTATTATTCTCTTATTTTAAATTACGAAGATTTTTCGCCTTTACGTGACGTCAAATCCGTCGGTTTTTTTTTCAGAAAGTTATGCTGCACAAACGTTCTTACTAACAGCTAGTTTAGAGTTATTTTGAAACAAAATTTCTTCATATCAATTCTAAAAACACAAGGTGGAAAGATTAGATATCACTTTGAAGAGTATTTTTTTGCAAAATAGAAACTAGTCTAAGGAACTTATACTTATCTAATAATATATATAAAATGACATCACACACGATGGGTTTCAGGGACAAATTCGACTACCCCGTAATAATTTTTTTTCTACGTATTAATTAGGTTATGTAAAAATGTATAATATGTATGTATGTAATGCAAGTGAATAGTTCCAAAATCGTAGAAACTATAAGTTTATAACAGTAATTAATATATTATGTAATGTAAAGTAACCTAAATTTTACTCTTATTAACAACTAGCGACGCCTGCGACTTCGCCTATATTGACTACACGTTCCAGTTAAAAGTGCTACGAATATTCTAGTTGGTTTGTACGTAGTTTTTTGTGAAACCCTTAGTAAAAAGTATTTAAAAACTAACCCAGGTACTAAACTGTTTTCACACCAAATTTCATCGAAATCCATCCACTGGGTTTTGCTTGAAGCATGCACAGACGGCATGGCTAGAGTGACAAAAAATTTAAAAATTGCCGTTATCGCGTGCTTATGATATGAAAATGACCCCCTCTATTGTATGTATATAGATCATTTAAATCTATACTGTTAAACGCTTAACAGCATTATATCTACACACGAAAAACAATTTTGGGATGACTGTTACCCATTTTTTGGAAATCCTTGAACCCAAAATACTTATTTTACATTTTTATGTCCATTTATCTGTCTGTTTTATTTTTACGCTTACAACTTAAAAACTAAAATACCGATTTTAAAGAAACTTTCACATTTAAATTGACGAAATCATAACGCTGCCATAAGTGCCATCACGCTGTTGTTTTGATATATGATTTTGATTCAGGGGGGTAATTTTCACTATCTTTCAAAAAATTCGTTCTAAACGAAAAAAGACATTTGATTTATTTGTTTGCGTAATATTAATTAAAGTGTAGCTTGTTTGTTTGAAACTGGATAAAATTATGGTGCTTCGATCGTGAGTGGGTGAGAGGGAGGAGTGGGGAGGGGACAATTGCACCAATTCCCCTGTATTCGTGCCTGATGAAAAGTAGGGTTTATTTAAATTAAAAACGAAATAATGCAAATCTTGGACAACACGTAGGGGATATCAAAGTCAAAAGTTAGTATTGAACATATTTACTTTCGTAACAAATTCTTATTTAGATTATTGGTTGATCTCTACACCGATCGCTGCTAATTTGTGTCTTTAAAATAAAACATTCTCTAAACTCGTGTCAAGGTGAACTTAAAAGTTATTCTCGGTCGAACCGGTTTAGGTATTTTATTCATCATCGCTTGATACGTCAACGTATTTGCATCAAATTACGTTATAAAATTCACCGGCAATTTTAATATAATTTTCTCGTATGAGGTGATAGTTTTAGTTTATATTTTATGATATAGTCCTATATAAAATTGTTAATAGTAATAAGCTCTACAGTTATTCCGCGATATTTAGAGAAATGTGATAAGCCTGACTGTCTCTGTTTTGGTGACGCTGCAGTAAAGGGTCCCGTAGTCGGGATAAATATCTCAAAAACTATTCAATATCTCTTTTTTTTTAGATCATGGAAAGTGTTTTTTAAGTTGTACTAACTTAATTTTTTCAGAATTTTACATTCCATCGTTGAAAAGCTATAGGGGCACTCTCTTTTACATTAATGTGCGCTGGAGATTATTTTTCGTCCTTCAGTTACATGTATGACTTCATCAGCCCATTTTTACCCCACTGCAAGGGCTTAGGCTTCCCCCGGACGAGATGGGCTTGGAGCTTAAATCCACCACGCTGCTCCACTGCGGGTTGGGGATTGTAACGACCGCCATCTATTGACAGCGTCCGGGACCGACTGCTTAACGTGCTCTCCGAGGCACGGAGTCAGTGATAGTTATGTACTTAAGTCAGAAAAACTCATTGGTACACGCCCGGATACGAACCATGACCCTATAGCCTTATAAATTTAAGACAGGTTCGTTGCGCTTTGGGCCATCACGACACAGGCTAGGCCCAGTGGTTGAGTTATTGTATTTCAGTAATATATCTAACTTCATTTTGTAAATAAACTATTATCATTAGTACAAAGGCTACGAAATTTGGCTACGGACGTTTTAAAATTAAACAATATTGAATATCCGTCACAAAATGATTCTTAAGGCAGCAGTGGATAGCGTTCATATTTGGTTTGCACATTCTAAACCTCGATACAATACAGTAATAATGAAGGAAACAACTGAATAATTTAGCGGAGAATTTAAGGAAGCGATACCAGTATTACTTGCGCTAGTTTATTTGTTACAAGACTAGAGTTAAAGTGACAAGTGGCTCGTGTTTTGAAGCCATTTCAAATACTTATCGCATTTATATGAAAGTTCATACTTTTAATTAATTTTTTAACAATTTATATCACTAAAACTCTTCGATCACGTCTATCACATAGCTTTCGAAATCTTATATTCGTTATGTATTTACCGTAGGAAACCACGTGAAAAATCATTCATCAATATCTTTATTCATGAATTTAAAATTGTTTGTATCAGTAGCCGGACTGGGACTGGGACTGACTGGGAAATCCCACACAGTGCCATCTAGTCCCAACGTAAGCTAGTATTATGCTTGTATTATAGGTACTAAACAACTGATATACGTATTTAAATATTATTTATTATGTATATAGATATTTTACACTCGGACACAGAACGAATAGCTGCAACTAAAATTTTTATGTTTTGCTAAGACGACTATGGGAAGCATTATTTGTACCGAATTAAAACTGAATTGGATAAATTTTTCTTTATGAACACATCCAGGCCTGAATTAGACCATCATTTTTATATTACAGTGTAGTCTGTAACTGTGCTAATTCTGTGACAAGTTTCATAAACTAAATAAAAATTACTCATAGCTCAATACTACGCCATGAACAATTTAAAGAAACTTAAAAATAGGCGCCAAAAGTAGTGTTAAAAGTTGATAGCTGTAAATCTTTACTTGAAAGCTGAAAGCTACATTCGTTTGTTATTTAATTATCTACCCCCATTAACTGAAATGAGATCCACTATTGAACTTAGTCTGGAATAAAGTAATTTTGAGAATGTCCGAAGGTCTGTATTGGGCTAACTATTAAACCAGCGTATTAAGTATAGTCCACGGCTATTATTCAAGTAGCCAAGTAGTTTCTGCGTAATGTACACTCTATCATAACCCACGACCGCTTAGCCTAGTGGGTAGCGACCCTGCCTACGAAGCTGGAGGTCCCGGGTTCGAGTCCCAGGTCGGTTCAGTATTTATATGATGAATATCGATACTGGTACCGGGTCATGGTTGTTATATGTATGTGGTGTCTTCGCTTGGTACCCAAAACACAAGCTAATGCTTAGTTTGGGGCCTAGACGTTGTTGTCATGTAAACGTTATTATTATTATTATTATTATTATTATTATTATTATTATTATTAAATATTGTAAAAATCATCTAAATATAAAAATATACGCAAGGTTCACAAAACATGCAACGAAAAGTTAAACGAAAGGGTCAGGAGCGACCGCCCTGCTTTGGCCAAGGAGCAAGACGACGCCACCTGCGTAGAAACATAATCATAACGCCCTCAGAACCATAAATCCGTAGTGACCTCGGCACTTTAGTGGCAAGTCAAACCACTTGGTTGTTCGTAATTTACTCTCTCGAAGAAATGGAAAGTAAAGTATTCCATTACTTTTAATACATATATACGTTATCGCAAACCTGTCTCTCAGATAAGTAGGTAGAAACTCTCGGTATGGTCCTTACATGCTTCTTTCATACCCCTTTGGCTATACTGACATTCATCGATCGTTTCACGTAGGTTCAGCGATGTCAAGTGTTAAAAAGGCCCTTCATTATAAAATGATCAATTTAGTGGAAATATGCTTTACGACTGACCGATTGGCCAAGTAGTTGGAGACCTTAACTGTGAAGCCAAGGGTTGCAGGTTCGATTTCTGCCCGGGACAAATATTTGTGTGCATGAATATGTTTATTAGTTTCGTGTCTGGGCGTAAAATATCTATATGATTATATATGTATATTTTACAAAGAATATTTAAGTATGTATATCAGTTGTTTGGTACCCATGATACAAACTTTGCTTAGTTTAGGACTAGATAACGCCGTGTGGGATGTCCCAGATATTATTATTACTATATTGCACATAATACATATTAGTTGTATGCTTTTTCCTTGTGGTCATTTTCTTCTATTTACCGAGAATGTTACTTCTTCCTTTTATCTTTGTTCGACAAGTAGTCAGTCGGGCTTTGCGTTCTTTCAACTTCAAACATTTTTCTGTATTTGTTGTAAGAAGTTCTAATATTGTTGTGATACTGATCTATTCTATTCTCAAAATTCTTAAATCCGTTCTAACACGCAGAACGTTTAACTTTTATATTTGATTTAATGATTTCTGTAAATAATTTTCTTAAACAGGAACAATTTTCAATTGAAATTACTTCAACAGAAAGCAATCTAATTATGATTTTAAAGTTGCGACCTTTTTAATTTACTTTGGAATAGTTAGAAATTAGCGACATATGCATGAAATTGCCTTTATATTTATTTATTTTTCTCTAATTGATTTTAAGTAATTTTGTGGTTTTTAAGGGTAGCTATGTCATAAGCAAAGAAGCCTACTTTGTTTCATGTTATAAACTAGATTCGGTTATAAAAAAATGACTAAGTCAAAAGAATGTTAAAAATGTTCTGAAATGTCTGTGTACATGTGTAATAATTTTATTTGGCCGCAGTTTAGAACAATCGCTACGTTTTGATTTTTTCTGGGGCATATAGCTTTTGCATTACTACAAATTTAATAGTCAGTGTCAATTAATATACAATAATATTGGGATTAATTATATAAATATCTGACAAAAATCAAATAGATACTAAAAAAACCTGACCCAATATGATGCCTGTACGTGGAATAAGATATTATTGGGTTCTTTATTGTAATCTAATTTAAAAGTAAATATATAGAGTGTATCTTCGCGATGGTATTTTATTTTACGATAAGGTTTTTAGAAATATTCTAAACGCAAGTAGTAGTAAAACAAAAAAAAATGTAAAGCAGGGTTTAATAAATTACGAGTCAAAATTTATGCACATTGGCATGCATAATTGCGGTTTTTTTTAGTATTAATATATTTAGTATGCATATATAAGTAAGCCACTAAAAGCCTTGTGATTATTAAGATTAATTTAAGATTTATCTATAAATGAACAACAGGAATGTCTTGCATCATATACAAGTTTTATGATTTAAAGGGTCATTAATATTAATGGAGTCGATTACAATTATTAATAATTTCATTAACAGGTTTCTTTATTAAATGAATAGTTTAATTTAATTCAAATATAAATTTATAATTTCTTTCTCATATAATATATTTCGAAATTGTAATACTGTAACAAATTATAAATACTAAATACATTGCGGACACTATATGGTGTCACCTGAAAGGTGATGCAAAAAGAATTTAGACATAAGATTTAAATAGGAAGCAGAATCGTCAAGGTAGAGCGTCTTCTTCTTCGAAACGATGACACCGATGAAGACCCGAGCAAAATTACAGACGTAGAGTTTGGACGGACCATGTATCACTATATTATGTTCAATAACTCCGAAATGTAATTTGTGAATCTTTATTTGCTTTTCCTGTAAGAATTTCACGTTTACGTAACATATTTAGTATGCAGTGTATATTTTTCAGCTCACATCTTTGTGGTCATGACGCGCGACTAGGTATTTCTATGTACATCCATGATATAAGATCGATGTTTGACATTTGCGTATGACGACATAACGGAATAGTTATTTTCGATTGTAAATGTTATCGTCAAAATTCAGTCTTGATCGTCAAAAACTATTGTATGTGTAGGCACCTAAAGAAAATGAACTTAGTACGATTTTTTTGTATTTCCCGAAATCTTTCAAATAGAGTGTTATATATAAATAATTAAGGTGGCCCATTTCATCTTATTTTTTTTTGTGATATTACATTTTTATATTACAAAGAATAAGTTTTCAAGTAAAAAAATGTTCTTCATGTTTCAATTTAGGCGTTAAATCTTTTTTCGCAGAAGAAATATAATATTCGAGTAAGTTGCTCGTTATTAGTTACGAAAGCTCCATTTAAATAACAACTTCATACTTGATTCAAGTTTGATTAATTAAAATTATTTTAAATTACTAAAACAATCTCGAGAAACAAAACATTTGTACTCTGAAATTCAGTTCTCAATTAAATAGCCTATGGTTTATTTCATGTATTTTTCTTTAATATTTAATTCACATGTTAACTTTTAAATCTTTTGCTTCATATTATGACTAAACGTCGAACTAATCCCCATTTTAGCATGTTCGGCTCTAGATCGTGACTCAGTCTTGTGAACGGGTTTTCCTATCGCCGTACATATAGACATAGTAAGTACAAAAAACCCGCTATTATAATAGTTACTTCTTTCTTTTTGTTGGGGCCCTGGTACACGAAGCTTTTGTGTAACAGGTCAGTAGGTACGCTTTTACTAGTAACTTTTTTTGTATGTTGTGATTGATTAACGTAAAAATTTTGTACATGCCGCTGATTGCTAAGTAGGAATTCAGAAACTTAAAAAAAAATAACAAAATAAACCAAAAACAAGAATACCTACGAGTAGGTATGTATGTGAAAAACGTTGGGGTTTTTATTTCAAGGCTTGAAGCCTTTATTTAGAAATTCATTACCCCTAATGTAAAACAGACCAAAACAAGCAAAGTGATTGGGGATGAGGAATTGGATATGGTTGGTACTGTGGTGTTTCTAGGTATAAAGTTGGATACCAAGCTCCAATAATGGCGTGCAGCCCTGAGTATGTAATTAAGTCATCTTCGGTACTAGCGCCGGTTTAATAATATTTAGCGAGAGACACTTGGGTAGGGATGCCGATATCGCGTAGCCACGAAGACATATTTATTTTTTTCGTAGCTTCGCATATATATCAAATCTATTAGATACACGTAAACTTATATAACATTTTATTACCCTTTTTTAAAATAATTAAACCTTTTTTGTCTGCTCTCCCGACGCTCGCGGTAGTGATCGCCGGGAAACGTCCTCTGTACCACCGCACCGCTTCTTCCCACTTGCGTTGCCTATTTATCGCGAAGATGTTCTACTTGTATATCTTAACTTACTTTGCCAATGGGGTCCTCATATAGTTAGCCTTTCAAATTAACTTGTTACTGCATTTACTTGCACAGTATAATGTCATATGGTATTTTGTCGTAGTGCTGCCGATATCAATAATATTTTTGTTCTACAGAAAAGGGCTATGTATATATGAAAGGGCTTTAGAAACTCACTTAGAGATAAATTGCACGAAAATATAATGGCAGTGTATATTCAGTACCAAAACTAGAGGTCAAAGAACCTTCGTAGAAAGTTTCAAAAAAAAGTTATTGGATTGAACAAATTGCCATACCAAAATTATCAAGGCAATACTCACACCTGTTTTCCAGTTGATCATGACATCTCTTTCGCTTCTTCGACATTTTTAAGTCGTCGAAATATTTTCTTAATAGTATTGTAAATGTTAAAGTTATTCTTAATTTTACTCTCCATTATTTTGGTTTACTCAGTGAGTCACATCTTTTAATAACCGGAGGCACTTCGGTTTTTCTAATAATCTTTTTGGTTCGTACATTATTAAAGAATATATTTTTTTTTGTTAACAGTCCTTAACATTATGCAGCCTCATAGTTCAAAAATATATCATTACATTATAAACTACAACTCTTATGCCAAGATTTAGTTTAGTATGAAAAATACAATAATTTTTTTTTGTTTATTAAAGAACATTTTTGCTGGTGTTTTGTTTTTTTAATGAATATGTAATTCACAAGGCAATAGTTCTATAGATATACACATGACCGGGTTTTTTCAGCTAACACCCATATATAGTCTGTTTCCAACGTAACTAATAAATTTACGATTTCATTCATAAAAACGTGAAATTTTGTACCGTCAGCAAATTCTATAGCCAAAAACTGGTCGGATTTTTCGAAAAGAATTAATTCAATTTGTGGTCGCCGACTGGTCGAAGTTCAACCGTCATTTATTATTATTTTTAAGTTTTAACGTTACTGTACTTCTTTTGTAAAAGAGTATATAATACTTGAATGACACTATAATGAAATTGCGACAAATAAAGAAGCCCCTCAACAGCTATTAAACAAAACAAAAAAAGAAAATTGGTTAACAACCAGAGGAGAACATGGTAGCTACTGAACTGTTTTGTTTTTACCGATTTCTAAACAGAGAATTAATTTTTCCTACTGCAAAATTGAATTAACATTTTTTTTCAGTCTACAAGCAAAAAGTTCATTCATTCACAATAAAATGCCATTCATACAGTATTTTTATAATTACTGCATTAGCTGAAAATGAAACTAAACAACAAGTTATCGATCGTTAAAATTTGTTCTCGTTTTTTTCTATCTCTAATATGTCAAGCCAAAGATTTTGATATTTTTATATTATAATTAGTATTTTAACTCAAGGCGTTTGTTTCAAAAATCGTAATGGAAAATATTCCGGCCGCCCAGTCAGTAATTTTCGACGAAATAAATACAAAGTGACTTGCCATTACTTGCGATCTCAAGTTAGCCAAGTGACACTGACATTCACTTCTTAACGTAGCCCTTCTAAATGACCACTCACGGTTTCGCGGTAATGACCTTACGAAGGTAAAACACAGTTTCCTGTCGAACTCTGTCAAACGATTGCGTACTTCAAATAACGACTTCAGAAACAACTCTGTGAAATATGTTTTTAATGTATTTAAAAAAAAAACAATATCTGATTACAATAGAGTTTATCTATTACGTAAAGTGATTTGATTTTGAGGCAGAACCTAAATATGTCTGGTTATAAATTCTTTGATAATTTAACCTTTGAAGGAGTAAAGTAGGGGATGAAAGTTTGTACGGGAATTTCCATCATTCTTAAAGTTGAATATATGACATTTGTTATTTCGCTTTATGATTAGAAACTAAAAAAGCCTGTTTTGCATTTATAGAAATTTAATCCTTAAAGGGGTAATATAGTTAAAAGTAGTATTCAAACTTTTGGTATTAAATTCAAAATGGAATGTCAGAGGTTTCATGAAATTATAAAATAACCCCTAATAAATGCTAGTACACACGTTTATTCCATGCGAGCGAAGCCGCGGGCTGTCTCTAGTACGTAAATAAGCTCACGCCTGTTTTTCAGACGGGCAAGCTAAAACCGAAGATCTCCATTTCATACGACACTTACATACTTTTGCTACATCCATATTTATGAATCGTTTCATCCAGGTTCACCGATAATATTTCTCCTTCTGCTTAAAATACGAATATGCTCGGGCGGCTCACCAAACGCTGCTTGCTGTCAAAATTTACGAAGTCAGTTGACATAAGTTTTTTTTTTAAACCGCCCCTTCCGATACATTAAAATATTTTATAATAAGTACGTATGTGTCATTGGCCGTGATGACTCATAATGTAAGATTTATTCCTAACTGACTTCATCGAACGCGGGTCTCGCGTGCAAAGAAAGATTTTTTATAATCCATGCGATGAATGATGTTCGCTGACGTGCTATCTATTTTAAGATGTTTGGATTAACAATTTGTACATAGTTATTTTGCATATAGTTGCATCTAAAAAATACTTTGTCCTGTATCATTGGCAGGACTGAGATTTCTAAACTAGATTAATTTTTGAAAAAGGAGATATTAATTTGAACAATGTGTGGACGCCCTACGAACGCAGTAATTATTTGAAATCAAGTCATAAAATATAGAGTTACTATTTTAACTTTAACTTACCTTAAAAACGAAAATTTAATCTTATATACATATTTATATATTTGGAATATTTCAGTTTGAAGGTACGTAAATATATGAAAATAACGTTTTATAGCAGTCTGTGGTTTGGCACATGAGCCGGTCTCGGGGGCACTTCTTCGTAAATTGATTATAGGCCAAGAGCGTCTTATTACCAAGTTATTATGACCCTGCGACGAGCCACAAATGGTCGGCCCAAGTTCTTGGTAGATTGCCTTTTTTAAGTAGAATTTTTTAACCTAAAAATTTTGAGTTATATTCGATGACGAAAACGACATATTAAAAAAATGCTTATTAAAATAATGGGTAAGCCACTGATACCAAAAGGAGTCAAGCTGACAAAGTTTACTTGACACACAGTCTAAGAAAAAGTACAGAAAGTACACGACACTGCTAACGCAATATTTGAAGCATAATGAAAAGTTTGCGTGCGTTTACATGAAAAGAAATGTGTAAAATTACATCCTTTGTCGTGAAATGATGTACGAACGATTCGAAGTTACAAACAAGAAACCCGATAGAATACTTTTTACATACATGTAATTGTTTTATCAAAGCAATAACGGTTATTCCGACAAATAATCGAGCGCTGTCAATGCTTTGTCCGCGACGCCCTATCACTAATATTATTCTAGTCTGGGACTCGAAAGTAGATATTATACTTAGATATATTTATAAATTAATATTTTTAATTTCCACCTTGATGTTCACTTCTGGTTTTTGAATACCTAAAAAGGTTAATTAAACACTTATTTTAATGAGGTGTTTCACTAGAAATGTACTTGAACCGAAGAAAGTTTTTGAAGTGAAACTTCTTATGCCATGGGGTGAGCCTAAAGCGACACGAAAATGAGTCACGCTAAATAATATAAATGGGGGAGATATATGGAACTGCTGAGTGTGGGGAGTAAGGCCAGAGCGTTACTCAGTTTTATGTCGCTGGCAGCTGCGTCATTGCTCAGAGTGTCAATAGATGTGAAAACCGTGAAAACCAGATTGATGTTGAGAATTTTAATAACATTATGAAAATTTAAATTTTAATACTAAAAGCTGAAAGTTTTCACTTCTGTCGGCAGTTCCTATAACTGTTTTTTTTTGACCAAAGTAACTTTAAATTCTACTTATATTAAAAATCTATTTTATATTGGCAGTCTATTATATCGTTGGTATTATCCTCACAGATAATAAGACGAGATGAGAATTATAATAATATTTAGTCAGTGATGTTTTAGTAAGGATGACGCGCCTTCATACTGCACGGAGTTCGAAAATTGATACCCAATCGCGTACATAATTATACCGTAAGCGTATACATATGCTATAAAACGGAGTGAGAAATGTGATACGAAACATATGATACAGAAAGAGATAGCTATCTGTAAAGATATATGCTTGAAATACGCTTAGTCAACAAAAACTAGAAAGAAATGCCAACAGGCTATTAATTGAAATTAACATAATTACGTGAATTTTAGCTACTCACTTTCTGCTAGTGCGAAATTTGTAATATCCATTGTATTTACTGCTATTTTGAACTTTTGTAGTTGGTTTGGAAAATATGCATTGTTGTCACAATTCAACGTCTCAACCTTCGACCTTAGGTCTACACTTTCGGAATGTAACCTTTTCCGTACGTTTTCCAGTGGGAGCGCATCTTGCTGTAACCACTGTATTTTAAGTATTATGTACTAAACCGCTATGATCTTCTTACATTGCCGTTGCAGTACTCAATTCGACCTGTAGCCACATAGTAAAAGTAGCAATAGGCATTGAAATTTTCATTATTCAGTAAATTGTACTCAGTAAATAACGCCACAACATCGACGACATTCATCGATGTTACCCTATTACTGAATCATTTTAAAAATAAAGCATTAATAATTTCTTACGTGTTCCAAAAATATAATAGAAAATTTATTAGTTAAGAGCACACCACTGCGTGACGCTGACATATATCGCAATTGTGGCATAAATGCATTATTTTTAATTGTATCAATACTCATCATATAAATACTGAGACGACCGCTTGGCCTAGTGGGTAGCGACCCTGCCTACGAAGCTGGGGGTTCCGGGTTCGAATCCCAGGTCGGATCAGTATTTATATGATGAATATTGATACCGGTACCGGGTCTTAGTTGTTATATGTATGTGGTGTCTTTGTAAAAAAAAAAATATTTATATATGTATATATTATAAAGAATATTGAAGTATGTGGTGTCTTCGCTTGACACCCATAACACAAGCTAATGCTTAGTTTGGGGCCTAGACATTGTTGTGATGTGTTACTATTATTATTATTTGCCACTATCGTTCGGAACATGGAGCGGAACGCAATGCAAAAGAAGATGCAACGCCATTGCATTTGTTTTGCTACTATTTGTTTTGTTAATCGCTTTCAGCCTCATGAAGCCACATGATATATCCACAGTCTATAGATATATCTATACAATTCGATAGAAATGTACCTTAATTGCAGAACAAACGGCCGCAGGTTCGATTACCGCTCGAGACAAATATTTGTCTGCATGAACATGTCTATTTATTCGTGTCTGGGTGTAAAAATATCTATATACGAGTACATAAATTTTTTTTTTTAAGTATGTGCATCAGTTGTCTAGTAATTGTAATTCAAGTTTTGCTTTATTTAATTTGAAACTAGATGGCGCTGTACGGGATATCCCAGGTATTATTATTATTATTACTAAAATAGAACTAATCGTTTCCATTCAAAGTAAAGATACGGTGCTCTAGCGAAAAGACAAGTGTCTATAAATTATAATATGTAATTCGTTATGTAAAAATTTAATGTTAAAAAAAGCCTAAGAAGATATCTGATGCTAACGCTAACTTCATAACAAACCTTGAACTACAACTCCGCTGAAATTCTTGAAAATTTTTGGTTTTGGATTCAAAAAATTATTAAATGTTTTCTAGTTTTAAAAATATGTGTTAATATTAGCAAATTTTTGTAAAACTAATTTTCATGTCACAGTTATTACACATTCACTATTAAGAACCCTCGATATGCAATTTAAATTGTTTACTTCGTAACATGGTAAAATCTTTCGAAACGGAATTTTATTTATTGCATTTGTGGCTGGCGCAAGCGTCCTCGCTTTCGGAATACTACAGTACGATTATAAAAACGTGAAAAAGTTTTTTTTTACATTGTTAAAAAATGTACCTTTTACATTACTCTTAATTTGTCTGATATTAGGCATGTTATTTTCTTTTAACGATCGATGTATATCGAAAAATAAAATACAATTAATTAACGCCGTCACTTTGGTGAAAACTGCCAATGCACTTTTTATGCGCAAGGTTTCGAACGTGGTATTGATTAGTCTAATTATTTACTAAATTGCATTTCAAAACCAGTACTCTTTTTTAAATCAAATAATAATTTGATTTTAATGTCCTTAAAATCGCTGTTGAAAATTATTTGAAACAATAAAGTTTATAATAATTTAATAAATTACATATACTATAAATTTAAGGTATCGGAAATTTTAGATAAATTCCTTGACGTTAAGACTGCAACATCTGTCATAATATTAATTCTCAATAATAATTTCCCACCATACCTAAAGAATTGTTAAGTGAGGCAATGTTCCTTATGTTCAGACAATATTTAATTAAACAAAAAACATCATCAGATTTTTAGGTTCTTTAGGATTTTCGTATTAGGTAGACCAGTTGATGTTTTTAAATGGTCTCTGTGAAGCAGAATTTTGCGTGACCCACATGTAAAATTTATAATAGAAAAGAAAATAAAGAATTTGAAATTACATTTAATATGTGATTTAACATCCCCTCCGTTCGTCATTTAACGAGCCTCCTCATCCCGAGGGGAAGCCTAAGCCCTGAGTGGGGCATACATGGGCTGGTGATGGTATGGTATATGTGACGTTTTAGTATGATACGGTCTATCTTGGTGTCGGAAATGAAAAATAAACAATTAAAAACAAATAAAATTATATCGAAATAAAAATATATTTATTTAAATTAAATTAATTACAACTTATTAATTTTAACTTATATTATTCAGCATTCACTTAATAATAGTTCAATTGCGTTTTATAATTTAGCATGAATTTCATAACATATCAAATCCATAGATATGTATCATTACGTATAGATTAGTTGTCACCATAGAATAGTATTAAAAAAGAATAGTAGAATATTAATATTATTATTAGAATATTATATACATTCCTCATAAATTAGCAGAAGAGTTGCAACTATTTTAAAGCCGAATCTATGTAGAATAATATACCAATGATGAAATCGGTATTGTTAAAAGAATTCACAGCCACACTTGTATTAAAATATTATATAAGTGACAAATATTTAATTTTAAATAACTAATAAAATGCAAGGTTATGAGAAATTATATCAGTGATTAATATGTTTCAATATTTTATATAAAAATAAAATTATTTCATGTATTTACTATGGCTAAGTCGTAACTCAAACAACCCATACAGTAAAAATCTAGCAAACTGTGATCTAATATACATCTTTTCATTTTTTCAGTTGATGCACATGTTAAGTAGTATTTATTAAACGCAAATTATACTACTGTAATCTATTACATCAAATTAATTAAAATTAGCCCTCCATTTGACTAGCACACAAACTGGAGAAACATCTAACAACTGTACAATGGTTGCACAAGTGCTGTATAACTCCAAGAGAGTCCAAATGATCTTAAATGATCATTACTAACTATAGTATAGCCTGCAGCTGCTACTTTTTATACAGCTACTGTACAGCTATTATAATGACAAAAAGACTACACGATTTGGGTGTTTTTAGAGTTGTGTGGTTTTCAGGTGTTCTTAAAGTTTGTGTGCTATTTAATAGTGTTTGTTAAGAGAAATTATGTAACAGATATTGAAGTACCACGGAACCTTGGATCGAGACTTCCGTAAGAAGGGCGGTAACGTGGCGTGCGTTGAGTCCATGGACTGCGTCGGTTTTTGTAACTGGAACACGCTATGAGACTGTTCATAGCTGGCGGTCTGGACTGCTCCACGCTGATGCCGCGTCGACAGCTGTGAAAAACACAAGAACTTTTACCTAATAACATCGTAACATCTTTAGGAATCTTTTGATGATCCCCGTTCGTCTATTATTAAGCTCTTGTTGCTATATCGTCCTCATTTCCATCTTCATCTATAGTTCTGTATCAATTCATGTACCATTTAGTTGTTCAGTTGTTTTTAAGGCCAACGTGATCATAGACAAAACCTACCGTTGCGTTCATCTCATAGAACAGTAGGTACACGATACCACATGAGTAAATGAACAGAACAGAAATAAATCTTCTGAAGTGCGTGCAAAATTTTTGCATAAATTACCTAGCCAAAAGAAATACGACATCCATCGTATAGACCCTGAGTTTTACCACTGGCCGAGTCAGCGTCAACAGTTTTTTTTTAAATCGCGGTGCGCACATCGCATACTGTAGTAGTGTCAGTAATCACGGCACGGTTATAAGAAGTTTTGTCTCTATTCTGTTTATTCACTCCGATGCTATGAATTTTAATAAATTTGAATATATGTAAAAATCATATTGTTTACGAGGTGCTCCTCCTCGTCCAAAGACCACACGCTATTTTAGGAGAAATTTAAAATGTGTAATAGAATATACCTCTTAGTTCTAATGAATTCGTCTCCAATAAGAACACTGCTATCGAGCGTGCCGTCCACCTGCAGCAGGTCACCTGCTGATACTGATACCTCCATCTTTGAAGTTCTGTCGTACGTCCAGAGGAATAGTAACACTAACACCATCTGGAAGTTATTTCGTACCAATGGTACCATTAAGGACCTGTTAAAAATTATTATTTATGATCACAGATTTAATAATTTAATATAATCAATTAACCCAGATGTATAGTATATTTTTAATCTGGTATACTGTATTTGTAAATTAAGTTTCATCGAAATAATTCGACTTTCTAAAGCTCGAGTTAAATTTAAAGAGATCGAAACAACCTTAATATTCGTAATGTTATAAAAATATCCCCTGGATACCGATGTATATAGAAGATTTCTTTATTTTTACATCCTAAATCAAAATTATGCAGAAATACAGGACTATCTCTTTTAATAACTAACTGTTATTTTGTAAATATATCTAATTTATGTTGCTAAAAACATACTTTTCTATATTGATATTTTCCTTACGGTTTTCTTGGGAACCCGTCCCATTAAACATTTCCAATTTTAAAATATGTATTACATGAATACTGATTTAATATAAATAAAAATATTTATAACATCTCCGCAGTTGCAAAACAATTTTTATCCTTGACAAAATAAGTCACCTTCATTTAAGATTTTTGAATAGCAATTATTTGGACGGTCTTATTTTCATGTACTAATATTTAAATCTATTTCTCGAACTGCCTGTTCATTACACAACTATTTTTTATTTCTTATATTGATGTATTAACTTCATATAGGTACCTACTTTCGCACGTTACTTCATCTGGAAAAACTATAAAAGAACTTTCGATGACGCGAAGTCTAACGACAGACAAGATCATTCGATTATTACGTTTTATGACCATCTCGTGATATCACTCAACGGTGTCACATTTCGTCGCATCCGAACGAATATTTCCCTGCTGAGTTTGGCAGTCGTGTTTTCATACGACATTTATTCCTATTGCCTCTAGAGGGTGCGGCATAAAAATTTTCATAACTCTATGACTAGGTAAATTAGGATTCAAACTTATTAATAATAATCATATTATACTCACAACACACATATGCAGTATAAATATGAAGACCGTGGAGCTACGGAAACCGATGGAATCGAAGAGCAGGCCTGATGCAGTGGGTCCGATGAACGCTCCTAATGCAAACGTAGAAGTCCACATACCAGATACGAGGCCGTACGTTTCTATTGAGTTAGGTAAACCGTTGGCACTGAAAACAAATAGAGGTTCTCATAACACTGATAGGAGAGATGTGAATCGCCAGATCTGACTCTTGCACTTTGGTCCGTACTTAGGATCAGGAACAAGATAATGGAGAATGTTTATACTCTTATTTTTTTATAATAATTTAGTTTATTATAATAATAAAACATGGGACCATAACACATGGGACATACCACGCCATCTAGTCCCAAAGTAAGCAAGTATTATGCTTGTGTTTTGGGTTACAAGACGACTGATATAAATACTTAAATTCTTCTTTTTTATAATACATACATAAATAAATATTTTACATCCAGACACGGAACAAATACACATGTTCATGCACACAATTATTTATTCCGGGCGGGAATCGAACTTGCGATCTTTGTACTGCAGTTAGGGTCACTAACCATCCGGCCAATCGGTCAGTCAAAAATATGACTTTAACAGTACTCGTATGGATGATGTTACATATAAAAATCTGCGTATATAAATTTATGAGTTTGTGAAGGTTTTTTAAAGTGTAAATACAAGTTTAGGCTGCTTCCTTTTAAAGTATGGAAAGCAATTTGTGAAGTGACAGTTATCGATTTTTAGGTATTTTAGTATGATTTCATTACATATAGCTTTAGGATGATGATGAAAAGTGGATAAAGAACTTTGATGACACTTTAAAACATACAATATTAAAATATTTACATACATAGCTGTATTCAAGGCGTCAGAGAAAGAAGCGACAAGTTGGCTGCCGATGCCCAGACCGTGCAGAACTAATCCAAGTATTGTCACCCACTTTATCCTGTGAATATGACAGACACAAAGTTTTTATTATGTTATCATAGATAATAGAAACAACTCTGTTGATTCAATTTTACAATAGTGACAGACATTCTGAAATTTGTGGACTACGCAGGTTTGTGTATAAGAATAGTAATAATACGTGGGACATTCCACACAACCCCATCTAGTCCCAAACTAAGTAAAGCTTGTATTGTGGATACCAAACAACTGATACGTATGTCTAATAGACATACTTTGAAAATGTAAACTCGATCTACTGCATACTGCAGGTACACGTAGTATCACTTAGATTGTATCTTTGGAACCCTCGCTTTGTACAATTCAAGTCGCGCACCCCTCACTCACAATTCTGATTGCAAACTTTTACCTTAGGGATACACGGGGAAAATGTTACAGCATTAATAGCACAAGCTGTCCATATATCCATTATAAATGAAATTTTTTCCTTACAGTATAATAATAATTCGGGTTTGGAGTGACCGGTTAAGCGATTGGTCAAGCGGCCAGACACCCTAACTGCGGAATCAAGGGTTATGGATTCGATTCTCGCCTAGGACCAATATTTGTGTGCATAAACATGTCTATTTGTGGGTGTAAAATATCTAAATAATTATATGTATATATTACAAAGAATATTTAAGTATGTATATCAGTTGTCTGGTACCCATGATACAAACTTTGCTTAGTTTGGGACTAGATGACGCTATGTTGTAAGATGTTCCAGGT
Source organism: Luffia ferchaultella (assembly GCA_949709985.1). Classification (NCBI taxonomy): domain Eukaryota; kingdom Metazoa; phylum Arthropoda; class Insecta; order Lepidoptera; family Psychidae; genus Luffia; species Luffia ferchaultella. The sequence continues at coordinate 5,335,683 of OX453242.1, read as the reverse complement.
ATTATTATTATTGTTATTATTCGAATCGTTGAATTTAACTAGCGCGCGCCTTCCAGCCTGCTACATTAAAAATTAGGTGTCTTAACCATTTTCCTATATTTTTTGCGTTGTATAAAAACATAAGACGCTAAAAAACTGCATCTTTTATTATCTGTAATAATAACGATATAGGTACAAAAAGTTGTTCCAGGATATTAGGAAATCGTTTGACCTGACCTATGTTGACCTTAAGACTGAAAATTGTTTTAGTACTTGTTTATAAGAATATGCCATGTCTGCTGATGTCCAAGGTTAGGCTTTGAATTTATACAAACAAATTTTGAAAAAATCTTAATTATTGTTGTAATATTTCATTGGTTAGTAGTCTTCCTGATAAAATGTTATACCGCCTTTAAATGCCAAGCAATATCAATATTTGCACAGCATCGATTGCTATTCTTAAAAATCATATTAACTTATATGAAGAGTTGCAGTAAGAAATTGCCGTTTGATATAGGAAAAATTAAACTAGAAATTACTAAGAAAAAAGTATTTATTTAAACAAAGCGAATTTCTTCTAAAAGAGAGATTATGAATGTCTTTGTGATAGAATTCTGGGGGGAGCACTTAAGGCTCAGCCCAAAGTTACAGAAATTTCGTGTTTCCGTCCCACTTCCCCGCAACGTTTACGCTTGGCGACGCATGCCAGATAGGGCGGCGCGCGTGGCGCTCGGCACGGCCGCTTCGTTCTAACGCATATACGGGCGTACGCCATCTCTTGAGTAGTCTGTAAATCATGTCCCAATAAATCCCAAATAATATTTTTATTGCTTTTAGTCTTTGTATGATATATGGTTGTTTCTATTTTATGATTATTTATATGAAAACGATTAATTAATAATAAAAAAAGGTAAAAAAGATAAACTTTTATCTTCGCCACTGGGAATAGAACCTAGGCCCCCACCATTCGCCCGTAACTGCGGTGCAACGATATCACCATACCTAAAACCAGGGCATCTTGGCATTCGACTAGTAATAGTATATGCAAAATATTCAGCTAAATCTTCAAATCAACTGAATTCCGTTTTTTATGTAAAGGTGAAAAGGTACTCATATGGTGCGCAGAACGGAAAAAGAGGCATGCTTGACATTCAACATGTAATCTAATCTTACTAATGTAAGAAAGTTTGGATGGATGAATGGATGTTTGTTAGTCAATCACGCCTGAACGGCTGAACGAATCTAGATGAAATTCAGCACAGATTGATTATAGTCTGGAACAGCGCATAGTCTACTTTTCTCGGGATTCGGGGGGAGAGGGAAGGGTTACTATGCGTGAAAGTACTCAATACTTTAGTTGTTTATGGCACTTGGAGCACTTAACAATGTCATTATTTACAATAATATATAATGTCTACATTTACATTTTAATGGTAAAAAGTCCGTCCGTCATCAAACGAAATAACGATTTTATAAGAGCCATTAAAATGAAAAAATGCCAGTCACGACGATGATGCAAGTTGGAAGTTAAAATTTTTTGAGGATGAAACTTTTCATGTTTATTTGTCTCAGATTTCATATATTAAATATATTGTTTTAGGTCCTGTAGTTTTTTTTATGAAATAAAAAATATCTACAATTCTTCTTTCTTCTCCTCCTTCCACTGCTTCGTTTTGGACGGCATCAGACCTAGACATAAAACGAATGAAATAACAGATTTATAACAAACTTCGGTTATGTTATCAAAACTTAGGTACTGCTTGGATACATTATTTTACTTTTTGACTACTAAAATGTCTAATTGTGGATTTTATTTTTGTAGGCTGCTTAGAGAAATTTAATACCTTTACAGGGAATATAAAGATTCAAATAAAAACGTTTACGAAAGCTACTCCATAAAATGTGGATCCGTACCCAAGATTACCTAATATTACAAAATAGAACAAATAAATTAAAATACTAAAGAGCAGGTACAATATAAGATCAAAAAATAAAGTGACAAATCCCAAAAATCCCAAATGAATTTTAAATTTATAAATGTATATTTGAATATATAAGTATATTTATGAAAAATACCTTTGAGCACTATCCTCTTTCGAAGTAGATGGTAAAACATTTTGTAGTTCAGCAAAGATGGATCTGAAATAGGTTTCATATAATAAAACAGAATGTCGAGTTTGATAACCTCAACATATTTTAAGAGAATAAAAAATATATAATAACGACTAGATTTGCAAAATTATATTTTAAGATTTTAGTATATTTATGAAAAATACCTTTGAGCACTATCCTCTGTCGAAGTAGATGGTAAAACATTTTGTAGTTCAGCAAAGACGGGTCTGAAACAGATTTAATAAAATAAACCAGAATATCGAATTTGAACAAACCTATTTTAAAAAACTGACCAAATGCGAGTTGGACTCCGCACACTGTGGGTTCCGTGAATTAAAAACTATTTTTGTGTTGTTGATTATTATTTTTACAAATATTTTGCGTACGTACGTAAAGCATTAGCCGCCGGCAGCTGCAGATAATATATATTTTTAACTGATATTTTTATGATTTATTGAACGAACAGGGTTCGGAGAAATTAGCAATCACGCTAACCGTTGTGGTCGTTTCGCCACTGAGTCAAGCTAACACAATAGTACCTATTTATTGCAAATGTACTAGTCAGCAAAGAACGTTCGCTTTTTTGGATACATAGAATACATTTTGTTTTTGGTTTTTTTAGTAAAGTTCACTCTGATATTCAGTTCTCCGAATGCGCATTTCCTGTTTTCCGGTTTTTTTTTCGAAACCTGGCTATTGAAAGGCTTATGTTTAACTTATCACCAGATATAGTAAAATATTACGTCAAAAATAGTAAATGACCACCAAAATTAAAAATCGCATTTAAATGTGAAATTATAACCAAATTTTTTACCTCTTGCTATCCTATTAAAGCAAATGACTCCAAACAAATCATTGTTACCCCAAAAATAGTAAATGATCACCAAAATTATAACCGCATTTTAATGTGAAATCATAACCAAAGTTTTTACATCTTGCTATCCTATTAAAGCAAATGACTCCAAACAAATCATTGTTAACCCAAAAATTGTTTATGACCACCATAATACTAACCACATTTTAATTTAAAATAACATGCAAATATTTTCATGTCATTCAGAAGCTTATTCATCAATTTCGAATTAGTTTTGTTTTCGAAATTGATCAACAAACTTATAAATTTATAGACCATTAACCTAAACAAAACTAATTCGAAATTGATTAATAGGCTTCTGAATGGCTCGTCGCTCCGCTCCGCTTCGCTCCTCGCATTGACATAAACCAACCTAACCTAACCTAATGATTTCAAAAAAATAGACCATTAACCTAAATTGACATGATTGGAAATTGATTAATAGACTCCTAAATAGACCATGGATAAATGACACGTGTAACACAATAAGGAGTGAAAAATTACAAAAAGTAAGAAAGTCTTGAATACTACACCGGAAACCATACCCGAATCTAAATCGCGAGAGGGGCGGTGTCGCGGGAGGGACTTTTAAGCTGGACACATAACTTAATTTGGCATCATTATACTTTATTTGGTAATGTACCAACATTTTATGGCAATCATGGTGGTTTATATTGGCAGAAATAGCGCATTAATTTACTCGCTAAGATTTGGTGATCATTTACTAAATTTGGTGATCATTTACTAAATTTGGTTTTTGAATATAATTTTGAAGTGCAGTCGTGACTAAAATAGCTAAAACTATTGTAATTTTAGACTTTATTTTTTGGTGTTTATTATATTTTTTTGGTAAAAGAGTTTAGGGTATTAAAGTATTTTTTGGTGGTCATTATATTTGTTCCGCTATTGAAATTGTGAAGATTTATCTCAATTACCTACTTATACTGCACCTAGCTAACCGTAAGGCCTCCGACAGAGCTCCGCTGGCGATTAGCAGCGCGTTTCGTATGCAGTTCTCTACGACCGCGACGCCGACGTACCTACTTGCACGACAGACATCAGCGTCGCTCTGTTGTAAGTCTAAAAACAAAGTTGCGAACGCACGCTACATCGCATGATATCTACCCAGTAAGGTACCTACCTAGTACTACAAACACTCGATTAGGAAGACACCGTTTGAATGATTTGTGTGTGCTTTGCCTTATAACTAATTACTACCTATGTCTATTACTCACCTATCGACAATATTCATATTATTATTCTCTTGATGTAAGTTCGTGTCAGTGATCATCGTGATACACAGATCCGCTTCACCTGTAGATACTTTTCTAGATCTGAAAATGGTAGGTAGTTAGGTACTTGGTAAGACTTTTACTTAGCGACGTGCGATCGTTTGTTTTGTGGTAGCCCCTATAGGTACTACCTATTGCTTGTTTATAAGTAATTTGTAGCTAGGTATCTCGTTTCATTGGCTAAAATACTTTATTTATAAATATTAGGTATTTTCCAAAAGTAATATAAAAAACAAAGCGAAATACGAATCTGTGAACCCTACATTATACGATTTATCTCGTTTCTCTGATTTTAGTTTATTTATAGATAGGTAGGTATATAGTTCAATAAAAATACAATAAAAATAAAACGCTAGGAATCGAACCTGCGTACCTCACTGACATGATTTATCTCGTTTTGCTGGCCTTCTTTATTCACATACTTCAACAGACATCAAACTTCATATCATATATCAATAAAAAAAAAAAGCATGCGAGGGATCGAACCGGCCAACTTCAGAACGGTTTCTTGAATTTGTGTTACGCGCTATGGGTACTAATTCCAGTAAGACGAAATTAGCAATACTATTGAAATCACAAACTTGTAAAAAACATTGAATAAAATTTATAAAAATACACTTAGAAATTTTACTAGCTTACCTTATTACGTTCATCAACTGTTTTTGTCTATTTCGATTCATCTTAATTTTAAATTTTCTGAATAGTTTTTGTTTATTCCTCATATTTCCGAAGCACAATATACCCCTATAACACAATCACAGCAATAAACGAAAACCAACGCTTGAAAAAAATAATGAAATTATTCGATGGTAACTTGTCTGCTCTCCAAAACAAGTAGTACGTGTACACGTTCTCACTTTGAGAGGCCGACTGAGGCTCGGGCCGCTTGAGCGGGGCAGGTAAATACGCTGCCCGTGGTGTAAGCAGATGAGAACTATAGCGAACTCGCACAGACTGAATTAAACGTAAGCGTCACGACCTCAAAAATATTTAAAAAAATTATTATAGACATAGTACAAACAATACAGCCTAAACGCTTCTATGAATGGATGAAGAAAAATACAGAAAATATAAGTGTAAAGTTTCACAGCACTAAGATGGATAAGAACTTAGCCAGATGAAATTTTTGTTATTTTTGAGCGCTTACTTTGCGATTTTTTTTTATCGAGAAAATTTTATGTAATTATGTTTTGAAGTCTATGAATGGATGCTTTAAGCTTTTAAAATCCTGTATGTATTTTGTTTTTACTGTAAAAACTGCTACCTTCCATAAAAACTCAACAAGAAAAGAGTGCTCTTCGGTGCTCCTACAAAAAGGCGCAGCCTTAACAAAGTTCATAAAGGCGCTTTCTACGGCCTCTCAGAATTTTTTTCTTATATAGAGAAATTCATAAAAATCGCTAAAACAAAAGACGGTAGGAGCCAAGTTCAGAGACGAACGTAATGGAGGTTTTCTAATTATAACTCTTGTAGGTTTTATCTGGTTTCTTGTGCCGTGCACTATCTAGGTCTTCTTACTTTATCGAGAAACAACAATACTGGAGATCGGTTGACCAGTCGAAGCTATGGGTCAATATTGTGTGTTTGTCAAAATTGACATGGACTGCAGTGGCCAGTATACCTTATGGTTCATTTTGCTAGTTTTTTTCGCCACGAAAGCGACTAAACCCAAAACGCACGGTGCAATAATTAGTCATGATACCTCCAAATACAGTGTTGCTGTCACGATCTCTGTCTGGAACGATGATGCTACATGAAACCCGTATTAAAAACCGGACAAGTGCGAGTCAGATCGCACACCGCGAGCTCCGTATTGTTTATAACGGACTTAATGTATTTATTGTTGGTCACCGCCAGATGACATGAAAACGATAACGTGAATTTAAAAATAATAAATAAAAATAACAAAAAAACATTTCATGTGATGTAACTACAATACAAATCAACAATTTTAAGTACGGAATTTTAAATACTACTCAAATTTTAGACGTGTCCATGACGTCCCATGCTGAGTGCAAAAAGCCCCGAACTAAAAAATTGCCTTTCCACCAGCCCATTTCGCCCAACTACAGGGGCTTAGGTCTTGCCCCAGGATGAAGGAGGCTTGGAGCCTAATATACCACGCTGCTCTAGTGCGGGTTGGTGGATTTTGACGACTGCCATATCTTGATGGCACTCGGGACCGACGGCTTAACGTGCTCTCCGAGGCACGGAGTCAGTGATAGTTACGAATATATACCTATGTCAGAAAAAAACCTTCACAATGCATTTATCATTTTCATTCTTACTGGCCAGTTGTTACCAAGTTTGAAATTGAGCTCAATTTTTTACTTCAACCCTTATCATTATTTCGTAACGGATTCAGTTTAGACACATGAAAATAGCTCAAAATAAACTGTTCGCGAAAAAAATTAATGTAACTTAAGCCATCTACACTATAATTGTAAATATTGATATATAAAATGAGGATATTCGATCAAAAGGAGCAGCATGTTTAAATATTTCTAATCTATGGCGTCCAACAATGTTACTTTAAATCTCGTAATATTTATTTACACTAACGTGGGCATGTCGAAAAACGGAGCAGGTCCGATGAGCAAAAATCCACCAGCCACGAACAGGCACCCGAATACGGTCACCACCTTGGGTTTGATGGAAGGTCTATCGCAGAGCCATCCCCAAGCTGGAGCAGATACAGCATACACGCCTCCGTTGATCACGAACATCAGGCCCAGGACCACGGGGGAAAACTTGAACTGTAAATGTGATCCAAACACAATATATCACTTACTAAAAATTCAGTAATATTCATGAAATTTTACTACATATGTCAAAGAATGGTTCTTCAGTGGCGACCACGAACCAGATGTAGCATTGTAGCGTGACACATGCACATTATGAGGAAGATGGCCTGACAACGGTAGGCCTGGCCTGTTCTGTTTGCTTGGTTGGTTGGTTGGTCGGTGGGCCAAGACCATTCGTTGTGGAGATGTAATAGAAAGGCCTATGTCCAGCAGCTGTCTTTTAGCAACTGAGGCGACGATATATATATAAAATATACAATTGTCGCAATGAAAATTCAGAAATAATAATTAATGTTACATATAACTCTGTGGACATAGTGCTAAGTATATTTTTAACTTCCTACTAAGAATCAGAATCAGGGTACTGTATTCAAACTTACATCAAAGCTATTCTGACGATTTTCAGCGTGACGTCTGTATGTGTATGTGTGTACATGTGGGCGTGCGTCTATGTGGACGTGTAATTTATGTATTGTATGTAAACCATCTATGACTTTTGAACGGATTAATAGATTTTTCATTTTGCGTCATTCGCAAGATTTTACTAAATTAGATTCCGCAAACATCTGATTTTGTTTGGTTGAGCAGATTTTCCCTTCTTTATAAACTATTTTATTATTTAAACAAAGTATTTAATTTTTTATTTCATTGAAAAAAAAATTTAAAAAAATCAGCGTCAATTCCCAAGAAAATGCATTGAATGCCACAACTTATATAAAAATGGTAAATTAGATCTCTATCTACGGACGAAAATCTTCAAAAAAGCATCTTTTTTAAATATCTTCTTAAAATTCAATTTATAAAGATGGCATTTTGACAAAGTTAAGTTCAATTCGAATTTCCCAAAAGTTTGATCACCGAGTACATAGCTTTAAAAATCAATTTTAAACAAAAAAAACGTGCTAATAATTTTCTAGCGTGAACCTTAAAAAACCAGGGTTTTGGGGTTGGCCTGCAAGGTTCATCATTTTTCATTTTTTTAAATAAATATTGCTTAGATTTGTTATCTCATTCAAAAAATTATATTTTTGAATCTAAAATTATCAAAACAAATTTATTTATTTATTTTATTTTACTTATTCTTATTAAACGTAAGAAAGCAAAGTAATTTATCAAGTGTTATAAAGGAAGAAGTGGTATATTTTATAAAGTAGCAATTTATACCTGCCGGAGATGCGGCTCGAGTGTGGCCTGCAGGAATCCAATGCTCATACTGGTGCATATAATGCTGATAGCAGCCAACAGGACGCCCGGGATGCGCAGCAGTGTTATCAGTGTGGCTGGATTAAAAAAATATTTAGTTATTTTATGAACAACTTCCCATGTATTCAAATTCAGCAGTTTATGTAGAAGATCAGGTGACAGGTTTTGATGTTCAGTTTACAGGAACTTTTTGACTATTATTATTATTATGAATGTTGTTATCAAATATTTATCAGACAAAGACGTTGTACTGTGTGAATATAGTAACAAAGACTTGACGAATATTGAAGATAGGCCACTAGACGTTACAATATGATACTTTGCTTTGTTCTATATATGATTGTTTTTGCACAGAAAAACGTTTATTGGTTATAAGTATGAAAAATTTGATTACTAGTTACCTAAAAATAGTGACAACATAACTACTGCTATAAAGTAATCAAACACATTTGTATCAATTTACAAACTAGTAGCTTGCATTTTAACTATATTTGTTTAAAAATTATAAAAGTTTTGCTATTTTAACGGTAACACAACTAGTTTTGTTATCCACTTTTTTTCATCAGTATGTTATGTTTAAAATATTTGTTTCTCTTTGTCGTTTGCCGTTTGTCTTTGATTTCAGAAAGAATGAATTGGCTTTGAGAGTTCCGGAATAAATTTTCATACATTCGTTGTTATACATAATATTAATAAAATGAATGAAGTCCTAATCGAACACGGCATAAGACTTACGTCCACAAGGTCGAACATCTTCTTCATCATGATGACGAGGTAGCGCGAAGCAGCTCATGACGGCGGCACAGAATAAAGCAGCACCCAGGACAGCGAATGGTAACGAGTATCCGCCCAAACCGTATAAGGCACCACCCAAAGTAGGTCCTACGATCAGGCCCAGCCCGAAGAATGTTTCCAAGGAGGCCTGCATAGAAATGTTTTATTTAGCTACGAGAAAAAAAAAACCGAAACTTGTATTCACAAATATGAAGAAAGTTCAACCTATAGTGAGTATGAGATAGTTACTACTTAAGACAAAACAAATTATTACTGGCCGGTTGTAGGTACTCGTAGCTATTTCTAAAATTATTTAAAAACAAAAGCAGTTTTTTTTAAGAGAAGTCATCTGTCTGCATTTTATCGGAACGTGCATGCAAATGTAAAACTAACAGAGTTTTACGCGGTAATTAAATATATTAGTTTGATTTTACCACTGGACAAGTTAAGCAAGATTTACGAAACACAGACGTACTCTCCCACATTCTAATACGGCCGCACATTAGTGAGCTGAGTATAAATCCCCCTCTCCCCCCTCCACCCACTACTAGTAGACAAAAGTGACAGAAGAATACTTGGAAAGTGAAAAAAGTTTTTTACCGGACCGTCGCCTATGGTTCATTTGGTTGCTGTAAGGTGAAAAACTCGATAAGTAGCGTGCATTGTATTTTACATAACCGCTTGGGGATTAAAAAGCTGTCTGTGTGACTGATACCTAGAATTTTCACAGATTTGCAAACCAGAAGGAGGATTTCTTTCCATTTCATCAGCCCTTTACACCCCACAACAAGGGCTTAGGCCTCACTCCAAGGTGAGGGGGCTTGGAGCTTAATCCACTACGCTGCTCCAGTGTAGGTTTGCGGATTGTAACGACTATTGACGCTGTCAACGATCTATTGACAGCGACCGGGACCGACTGCTTAAAACGTCCTCTCCGAGGCACAGAGTCAACGATAGTTATGTACTTAAGTCAGAAAAACTTATTGGTATACGCCCGGATTCGAACCACGGCCACCCAGCCTTATAGATTTGAAATAGGTTCGCAGCGCTCGGGCTATCACGACACCATGAATTACGCAATTACGGATTATGCAAAGCTTTTTAGAATACTTACACAAAAATCCTACCAGTTCTTGCCTAGATTACTAATTATGGATGAAACATGTCTTCGCCATTACGATTCTAAATACAAACCAAAGTCCATGACCTGGAAAAATCGTCTCCAACTCTTGGGAAGTTCAAGGCACTATCCGGTGGTAAGAGCGGATGATGTCATGAGCTCTTTTTGCTAGTCAAGGGACAGTAATGGTTGAATACTTCGGTCATGGATTTTACTATAACCGGCGCTTTATATACAGAACAAATAAAAAATTGCGTATCGAAATATGCAAAAAATTTAATTCCAAACTCATTGAATTATTTTTTTGAAGTTTACTTGCACTACACCTTGGAGCGTAAGTCCACTGTTGTGATATTTGCCATTAATCAGTTCGGCTTTGCAATAATTGAACATCTACCATATACACCACATCTATCCTCCATCCTACACATACTTCCGACAATAAAAGAGGATTTTTTAGGTGATCAAAATGAAGAGTTTTTCAGAAAGTGTAATTTAATTTTGAAAAAATATGTATTAAATGCCAAAACCTAAAAATGACTAAGCTTAAAAATAAAAAAAAAATATTATAAGGACAATTATATATATATATATATAATTGTCATGCTAATTTAGCAGAAGTTGCAAGATAAGTTCCTACTTTATTGATTTATCGAGCCATTTACCTAAATATTTGTTTTTCATTAACTACGGACATGTTAATTAAATTTTTGAAATCGATTTTTGTCATCTGAACTATTGTATCGTTACATACACTTAGAGTTTTTCACTGCCTTACGCATGCCTTATCAAAAACACGAGTGCAGGCAAAGACTGTCTTTTTAGACAGATTTTTCTAATCTACACTTATTAATTCACTTGTTTCACACTCATAGATTCGCACGGCGGGGTCTGTATCTATACCCCGCAATAGAGGGACTCAATGATTCGAAAATAGACAATATTAAACACCAACCCATACTCCTTAACTCAATGTTGACCGAGGGCTGTACTCGAACTGATCAAAACAAGACAAAAGCCTGTTAAAAACGACCCAATTATTTTTTTTCCAAAATTTACAGGTATTTTCTTTACGGTCTTTTTCAAGGTTGCCTAACTCTGAGACCATCTCAATGCCCTAAAACTAAATAATTTTGGTTTTAAAATATGATTATTAAACTATGCCGATCCCGATGAATAATAATAATAATAACGTATACATCACAACAAACTTCTAGACTCCAAACTAAGCGTTAGCTTGTGTTTTAGGTGCCAAGCGAAGACACAACATACATATAACAACCAAGACCCGGTACCAGTATCAATATTCATCATATAAATACTGATCCGACCTGGAATTCGAACCCAGGACCTCCAGCTTCGCAGGCAGGGTCGCTACCCATTAGGCTAAGCGGTCGTCAAATATACCGCTGTATAATATATGTTGAATACAATATGTATATTATAAATAAAAAAATTGAAATCTTACTATTGCTTTGTTTTAGTATATTATTACGAGTATTTGAGAAAAGTAGCAAGTCGGGGAACAATATAAATACCGACTCGAAATATTTCGAATTTTGTTTCATAAATATGAACGGACATTTGAAACAAAGCCAAAAAGCGGTTGACCCTGCAGGCCATCCCTGAAACTTCCCGCTATTTTCGAGATCAAAGCGCTCGAAAATATCCCTATTAGAAAGCTATTGAGCTTAAAAACTATTGCACAAGCTCAAAATATGGATGTTCATGGTTTTTTGAGCTCTCCGAACTCTCCAAGCTTAAAAATAGAATTTCTATAAATTTAGAGTTCTTCGAACTCAAAAACCAAAGATATATTCAAAGAAAACATTATTTTGGAAATTTTTGAACTGCGATGCCTTTTGAACGCTTGGTTTGATTTCAATGCAATTTACGGCATTCTATGCAATTTTGTAAGCATACATTTTTTGTAGAAAGTCAAAAATTTATTGGTCGTAAAATCTCAAATTTATGTTAAAAAAACACTTTTTCGGAAATTTATAAACCGCGATATTTTATGAACACGTTGTTCGATGTTCATTTTTTTGACGGCATTCAACGCAGTTTTTTATTCTGAAATAAACGAAATTTTTTATTTTGAATATTTTTGAAATAGCTCAACTGATTGACTTCAATATCTAATCAGATCTAAGTCGCGATAAACCCTCTCGAACGTCGTATCGATTGATCCGTTCTCAAGATATCGTACGACAAAAAAAGTTACAACACACACACACACATTCGGACATCCAGCCAAAATGTTCAGAATGGCTTCCCAGGACCACAAAACGTAGAGATCTGATGAAAACTCGATTTTCGAAAATCGGACCTAAACGAATAACTTCCCTTGGATAGCGGGAAGTTAAAAAAACTATTAAGGTATACTTGCCAAAAGATACTTTATATACGACATATAAATATCCTTTACATAAATTTGTCTTTATTATAACTCATTTAGACCCATGATTTAGACTCATTTAGAATCCATGCTCTATTAATATATTATTTGTTCTTTAAACATAACACAAAAGTTGTGACATAAATTCTTGTTAGCTCATTAGTACGCAAAACAAATTCCAAGAGTTCCATTCACTCATTGATAAACTGTAGTATATAATAATCATTTACAAACAATGTTTTTGTTTAAAAAGTAAACAAAGCTTTAATATGTCAGTACAAATATGTCTGCCGACAATGTGACCACTCGAAACAGAGCACCTAACGCCTTTAATAAATAATTATGCAATTTGCAACGTTTCTGTAAAAAATATATACATTTTTATTTCACAGCTTACAGACAGAATTTTAGTTAGAGATTTAATACGAGTAAAATACATGTTTGTCTATTCTATCATTTTATACTTACATTAATTTAGAAACAATAAGAATGTAAAGTAGGTATTTAATCTTAAAATCGATAAAAAGGCTTCACAGTCGAACAGGAGGAGAAGGGTTGAAATAATGTGTTAATAAAACACATTAAAAATCACATTTTTTTCGCGACTAATAAATTTCAACTCTTCCGGTTCAATATAAGCACATCAACATTGTCTAAGAATATTTTGTACAAAGTCTTTTAATACAAAAAATACTTGCTGGTTTCATAAGTTTTGAATCGGTGTTCAAAATTTATTAAACCAGCCAGTACTGTTTGAAACATTCAGAACATTCTAAATTTGAATTGAGAAAAAAGGACGTGGCGCGAAATACTGTTGCAATTCTTTGGCGGCAATTTTCGTATTTTGGATCGTTGTTAAAAAAATTGTAAACCAGACTTTTACGATTAATTTTAATTCAGTTGGTATTGTTTGACCTTGTTTGTAATATATGACATTCGACCCCAGAAAAGATGTTGAGAGCAGAAGGTACACTGAGAAAAAAAATAACGCCGAACAAAAAAAAATTACCATAGAACGCTTTTTAGGCGGTCAAACCGAATAATTCTATGCATTGAACTCTACGGAACAACCTCCGAATAACACTATGGGCTTGTTCAATGTAAATTAACCATATAATTCGGCGGACTGTAACCATCGTGTTCTATACGTTTACCGCAGTTTAATCGGCAGCAATACCACTGCAGAAAGTTAACGACGAGTCCGGCTGTAAATGTACAGAGTGATGACTATTCTATGGCTATATGCTATCCGACGCAAACCTTGCTGATGCAAGTTTTTACAAGTTTTAGATTAGATTGTCTTTGGTGTGACCATTGCAGACAATCGCATAACCGAACCGGTAGATTTTCGATCGAAACCTGTATGGATTAGATTAGATTAAATAGATAGATGAATTTCCTTCGGCAGTTCCAGCTGCCGAATCCTATTCAGCGCTCCAAGCGCAGAGATCTACGGAGTGCATTTTCCCTTTGAACTCGACGGTAATTATCCACCACCGAGGGCCATTTTTTTCTCTAAGTGTACCCTGCAAGCCAGTGCAGTACTACGTGACGTTGCTATAGCGATAAGGACCAGGCAAAACATGATATCGAGACTGTGGTCACGCTATCGTATCACTAATGATGTGGCTGAGAGGCATTCAGGAAGGAATCGCATAACCATTCAACTTCAAGACAAATTTTTGCAATTTACCTACGACGCGAAGGCAACCAAATGTTACGGCAAAGGTTGCAATCTGAACACGAGTTACTTATGAGTGGTTGAACTCTTAGGTGGAGACTATAAGCCGTTTCATTCTCGCAGGCCATTGCGCACTTCAGTATTGCGTTAAGGTAATCGTGGACGAAGATTTTAGTGGGCCCGTGAACATTGCAATGGCAAATGGTCAATGCTGCTTTTCACCGATGAATCACGGTTTGGATTTCACCTAGAATAGAGAAGAGTACTCACGTGGAGAGTTCCTAGACGTCAAAGCCTCCCAGCACCCTCTAGAGTCTATCCATACCGCGGTGGAACAATAAAATTATGGTATGAGTGAGAATTCATCTCGGAGGAAGAACAAACCTCGTTTGGGTGGAAGCTGTCACGATCGCTAGAAAGTATTGTAATCAGGTGCTAAGACCAATAATCTATTCACACCGATTACAAATTGAACAGAATTCATGAATCACCCTAATGCACGATAACGCCAGCCCACACACAGAGCACGTGGTAAGAAATTGGCTGCAGGAGCATGATATTACAGTTCTGGACTGGCCTGCACAACAGCCGACCATAATCAAATTGGAACATACTTAGGATATGTTACAAAGAAGAGGTACGAGTATAATAAATTTTCCCGAAAATCTTGTGACAAGAGACCAATTTTTCTTCACCTAAGCAAGAATTGGCCCATCCCTCCACCACTAGATTTAGATCATCTGATTTCAAGTATGCAGAACCGTTGCAGTTGTGCTACTAACATCATGGGTGCTTTTGTAGATTATTAACTTCCGAGAGATTCTTAAATAATTTTATTCGATTTTATTGTTATCTTTAAAATGGTATAATCCATTATTTAGTACAATTTAATTTTTTTTTATGTTAAATTAATTATTGATTTTTTATAAATTTAACAAATTTCGTCAAACGTTAGTTCATAAAATGACCTATAATTTGGGAGCTACGGTGACGTACAGACAGACATACGAACAGACAAAGGCTTTGAACTAAACTTATAACTAACCTCTTTTCCGCCGGGAGCTAATGAAATTCTAATAATAAAATATAATATGAAGGTGGATAGCGCTGTCATTACTTTGTGAAATAGAAGAGAAGATCTTTAATTGGTAGTATAGGTAGTATGCCTGTAAATTGCATTTATTTTGTGCTCTTGGAATATGTGCATATCGAGACTATGAGCACCTTTGTAGTAAATCAATCAAGCATGTCAATATGTGGCGTCACGTCGGGGCAATAAGATGTCTTAAATATATATATGTATACCTGTCGTGACAGCCGAGTGGTGGCGAGCCCGCTTCTAGTTTAGAGAGTCGTGGTTCGATTCCCAGAAACTGGCACGTACATAGCAAGTACCAATGCGTTTTTTATGGCATATGTACATAACTATTACTGACTCCATGCCTCAGAGAGCACGTTAAGCCGTCGGTCTCGGTTGCTATCATCAGATGGCAGTCGTTAAAACCCACAAACCCGCAGTGGAGCAGCGTGGTGAATTAAGCACCAAGCATCTACAATCCAAACGGAGGCCTAAGCCACTGAAGTGGGGCATGATGGGCTAATATGATATGGTATCTACACATATAATGTGTTGAATTCAGAATCCCTGGATTCTGATTAACATACTAATATTGACTGTTACCTATATATCAGTGGAGGAGAAAAAAAAACTAAAAACTTACGAACATAGTTCCAATGTTGTTGGGAAACTCTTTAGCTATTATAGCAAAAGAGGCGGTGAGAAACGCAGCATTTCCCATCGCTTCGATGATACGTATTATAAAGCTCAGGCTGATGAAAGCTCCATGACCTTGAACCTTGTCGAGTAACCTGATGATGAAAAAAATATTTGTATTCTGGTGAAACAGGATTTACTAGAAACTGTTTAGTGCTGCTCTCTGGAGTTCGTGAAATTCCATTTAATGGCCAATATATACCAAAAGTGAATTTGTTTGTATTCAAGCGATAGAGCAGAAGTGACACTTCTTAGGCGAACGATACTCTATCAGTCAGGTGAAATGTTATATGTGTCAGACGAGAACAAAGTATTTTATTTTTTATACTTTCAAATGCCTTACTATACGCTCAGGAATATAACTTAGAATCACTAGCTACGTTCGTGATTCTGTTATAGGATTATTTGCTTGCTCGAGATTTAAACAGCACTTGCAACAAACACGAACTTTGGATGAACAGGAACACGAGCTTACAAAACGTCTTTATGCATGTGGTAGGAATCGCTACAAAATTAATTGCAATTGTTTCATAATATTAACATGTCCCAATCCTTTTAATTGAATTTAGGAAAACATTTAAATACAAAATTTTCAATACTTGCAACTCAATTTGGAATTCGATATAGTTGACTGTTTGATTGATTTTCATAAATAATTAGCTACTACCTACAGCTTCTCCTGCGTTGATAACATTATTTAGATTGACGTTCCCAGAAATGAATTTCGTAGTTTAGCCAAAACCGTACCAAATAGACAAACTCATTTTCGTATGTATACGTATTTTTTGGCTTTGATACAAACCACATTAAAGCATATTAAAGATGCAAGCTACCAAATTTCATGAAATTTCATCAAAATGGTTCAACGGCTTAACTGTACAAAAATAACAAACTTGCAAATACATTTCCGCAGTAAAAAGTACCTTTTGTTTGTCCTGGGGATGTAAGCTATTTCGTGAACAAAGTTCATATCAAAGCAAAGTTACATACACGAAGACGAATTCCCATTTTAAAATGTACTCAATTACTTTCTCAAAGTATCCCTACATATACACAAAATTTCATTAAAATCCGGTAAATAGTTTTTAAGATATGACCAAACTTTTGAGTAACCGCGGCCATAAAAGTAATGATCAGTTATGATAATTTTTTTATATGTCATAACTAAAGAGAAGCGCCTGAATATTTAGTTATTGCAAATACCCGAAGAGGATAGCACAGGTGCCTGTAGTTAATATTCCGGTGTTAAATAATAACTTCGGTCCCAGTTTGTTGAGATGTGCTCCATAGAGTGGACTCACTGCGAACACGACCAACTCGAAGACTCCAAAAACAAGGCCATATTCGGTCGCTGTACATCCCTTCTTCTCCGCCTGATGAAAATAAAAGAAAAACCTTCGTTAATGAAACTCACAAGTAATAACTTTATACTGGATGAGTTACGTACATTTCACATGTAAAGGGATAATTTTTTGCCATACCAATATTAACATCACTTCCGATCCTCTTAGAGTTTAAATTTTAGGTGAAATATATCATTTGTCACTCGTTTGTAGTAGAGTTCAGTGTGATTTAAAATTAGTTCACGCGTTAAATATTTTTTTTTAAATACAAATTTTAAACCCTCTTCATCGGATAAAGTTTAATTTTAGCGAAACCCACTTTTCTTACTTGAAGCCTATGTTGTGTAGACGCGAGTGAAAAATTTCAACAAATCAATCAGTTTTTTCTTTTATAAACGATAGAGACGTTCATATTTATTAATTTCTAACGTAACAAAAAATGCACTCCTACACACATCGACTGACCGGTTGGCCGAGTGGTTAGATACGCTAACTGCGGAGCCGAGGGTCGCGGGTTCGATCCCCGACCGGGACAAATATTTGTGTGCATGAACATGTCTATTTGTTCCGTGTCTGGGTGTAAAAGTATCTATATATGTATACATTATATAAAAAAAGAATATTTAAGTATATATATCAGTTGTCTAGTATTCCATAATACAAGCATAATACTTGCTCACTTTGGGACTAGATGGCGCTGTGTGTGATGTCCCAGATATTATTTATTGTATAATTTATCATTGTACAGTATTCTGTGTCTCACAGGACAGTATTCTTCTTCTGAATCTTTATATTTCGTATTGTTCAATTTTATTATTAGTAATCAAAAAAATCTCACGTGTGACTTCTTGAATTGATGCAACAGTTCTATACTTACCAAAATCATAAAATTTTCTTCTGTTATTTCCGATAATAAAGACATAAATGTATTTATTGATTAGACATTATTAATGATTTTATTATGCACTTGGTATATGAAAAAGTACCAATTAAAAGCCGTCGCTCTCTGACATATGTTCACAATATCATTTTGCTGTTATATTAATTAGATAGATAAAAAATTAAGTGGTGATAATATATGCATGATTTATGCGCTTTGATGTAAATAAACTGAATGCACTATTATTACCAATTTCAAGCAATTTAATTATATAACTTTAGTTGGTAGCTATTCATTTTAATTGAACACACATTCTCTGATAACAATAAATTTTAATAATAAATTTTACTATAGAGATTTATATTTAAATATTTTTTAAATATAAAATTGATATATTCTAAGACAAGAAAACATTAATGTTAATTACATTTATTATGATAATATATTTAGAGCGCGATCAAAGATCACCGAGATAGAATTTTGTAGAACAGTCTAGCGTAAATTAGTACCTGATAATTAATAACCGAAATAATTTTATTTTTAGAAAAAAAATCTCCTCTCTGCACTTTTACTAACAGAGATATCATGATAGTACGAAGAATACGATATTTTCTTCGGCAACAAAGAATTTTAATTCTAATTAATTCTTTGTGTTTCTGACAGAATGACTGGAGTGCTTCCAGTAATAGTATAAGTGAACATTTACTACATCGTTTTCATACAATGGGTAGTACAATTTACGCAGGTTATCTTACAATTTTAATTTTAATTAATTATTAAGCGAGAGTTTGGGGAATTAATTTTTTTTTCCGCTCTGAGCAAGTACCTACGTTTATCAGTCACTCTTTTATGGATGAGTTGTATATCAATTTTCTAAGCACTAAGTTCGAGATTGTATTGAAATATTTTTATGACATCCGAAATTATCAAATTCAATGCACGAACAAAAGTTTTTTTCTTTACCTATAACTTTTATACATTTCCGAGAGTGAACAAATTTGATTGTTTTATGTAGATGTTTTAGACAGTCTTGAGTACGGTCAGCAGTGATCAATAAAAATGTCAGATGTAAATATTTATATTATATTATATAAATATAAATAGCACTTTTAGGTAACGGAAAATTAGGTGAAAATGTTTAGGTGAAAGATTTACTATGAATTCCCATGGATTTGGAAAAATTCCTACAAGAAATTATTCCAGTGCTTAATGTTTTGCTCTTTTCTACTCTGTTTCTATAGTCAAACCGGATCAAAGAGATTTATAACTTATCGAACTTCCCGAATCATAAACTAATTCCCGGGAAGAAACGTGACATTTTACATTGATTGTGTGTCATTTTTAATATACTCTATACAAACAACTAAAAGTAGATTATATAGAGAAATGAAAAATATTTTACAAACCGCATGTGTTTTAAAATATGGAAATTTGGATGGAAAATTTGGCACATATTTAAGAAAGAAAGCCGAGTGTCAATTTTCTTTTTGTATTTTATGAAATAAAACAATTCTTTACCTCTTGTGGATAAAAAGGTGCTTGTAGAGCTACACAAATTGCATTGCAAAAGTCCGCAATGGAAATTACTATAATGGTCGACCACTGACGTCGACTGAAATCGAAAACCATTTTTAATATCACCAATTTATATGGAAAGTCACTTTATTATAAATTAAAATTGTTTTTTACATAAGAATACTTATAAGATTCAATTGGAATTAACTGTATATATGTATAAGACAAAATATTTTTTTAATTTAATAAGTAATATTAGGTCCCTTATTACTAATTAAAAACGTGTTAATAATCTGGACGCGCCTAGGACACTGCGTCGAGAAACGTCAGTTCTAGAGATTGTAGCGTAATATTGTATGATCTTTGACCTATTAGATTATTTAAGTCTAAATGATATACATTGTCAGTTTCATGTATAAAAAAGTAAGAGCGTATTTTGATAAGTCAGCAATGTACTTAAATATGATAACTTTATGAATATGAGATATAAATTATTTAAAGTTTTTATCACTATATATATTATCATGACATAAAAAGGTTCATAAACAGAATCGGTTTGTTAGGCCACCTTCCCGAAATTTTTTTTTTCATGTAGCAATTTTTCCATTCGCCTTTTTTCTCAAATTTTATTTTCATAAAAGCTTAATTTAGTTTTATTTCTCGTCGTTATTATTGTTATTTCTTTTTGATATACTGTTTTTCCTTGCAGCTCATTTCATGTTCACACATTTTTTTCATTTATTTGTTTTGCCAATGGTTTATTAGTAAAGCTTATTTTTGTGTATAGCAAATATACAGTAAAGATCATATAATTAAAAACGATTTGTAGTTCCAGAAACTTTATGAACAAACTTAAGCAATAATTGCAAAATGACACAAAATCATACTAATAAAATGCCATGATCTTTTTATTAGTCTAATTTCGTGTCGTTTTAACTGTGGTTCGATATCAGTATTAAGCATACAGTTGGTAAATAAACTTGACAGCATTTAATATATATTGTTATAGTTTCGGATTTACCAAAGCAAATTTGTTAAAAATATTCCACATCTATTTGTCTTCTGACGCGATACCCTTGTGAAAATGATAATTAAAATATTTTTATCGATTTTGTTTTGACTATAGTTAATTAAAGTTAATTGTTCACCGTAAAAAATAGCGATAAATGAATAAAAAGTAATAGTTTGTCTTGTGTAACCTGCTATGTCGTTTTAATGTATTTAAAACTACTTACTGTGGGACTGATTCTTTCAGACTTTTAAACAGCGTTGTAAAATTGCGGAGGGGACGTATTGCAAACTATTTCAAAGGCTCACAAAAAAATAATTATGGATTTCAATTTATTCTTCATCTGCCGTTACTGAAAGTCGGACAGACAGGACGGACAGTTGAAATACAAGACGATACTATAAGAAGAGTCCTTTTTCTTCTTTGTGGTTACACTCTCGACAGAGTGGTCGTAATCGTCATTTCACCTTGTTGTGAGATCCGCATAAATATCGAAAATCTACTTTGAGGGCCATGTTTCTCGTAAACTCCCGTATAAAAGCATCCACAGCGCCACAGCATCCTTTGTCTCATCTGTCCACGATATAGGCGACTTTCTAAGCGCTCATATGCCTGAGAATTCGTAGCATCTAAATAACTCAAAAAAAAAAAACAGTTTAAATTAATGTTATTTGTATTATTAACAATAATATTATATTAATATTAATTATATTAATAGTAATAAAATTATATAAATAATAATATTAATATCGGTGATATGTGAATTTACCTGTTACTTGTCTTCTTAATTTATTACGGGTATTAATTTACATATAATATTAAATCATAAAAGTACGAATTGACTAGAAGCCCTCTTCTGCGCTTACCGTCTCACCACTCATACTCTAGCCAGCTGGTGTGTACCCGATGCGAGATTGGCGAGTTTCAGTCCGAGGTTGGCGCGAGGTCCCCGCGCCACGGTTTTCACCCCCATGAAATTGCGTTCGACACTTTCGATACTGTGAAATGACATTTCTGGCTCTATTAAAACCAAACGCTGCTGTCAAATTTATTTACTCTATGTATTAAATAGACATTTTTTTAATCGACAATTTAATAACACTATTCATATTAAAATTTAGGTAATGGCTGTTCGTTCGTATTTATCATGTGTATCTTCATGCTTCAGTCACATTACCAGATTTTGCTAAAATGCTACTCAGAATTAGTTGTAATCTTGAATTTGTTATTCCTTTTTATTACCTGATTGAAGAACGGAAATCGTATATTATAATTCAATTTTAATTGTATGTGATTTCCTGATTGCCTGACAAAATTAAGTAGAACGTATCGACGCGACGACGTTTATTAAGAGGTCTTTTAACATAAGATATATTAAATAAATTGGTTGGAAAATTACTGGATTTCGATGAAAAAACCGGAAAAGTGCGATTTGGATTCGCAATCTAAAGGTTCCGTAGGTACTGTTATATAATGCATTTATAATTTCGCAACGCCAGATGCCACTAAAAGACAAGTCAATTAAAATGACATTTATGAAAATTATGTTATGTACGAGTATCTGCAAATTACAAACTTTTGGATTGTTTTCTTTGCGTGTGATGTGAGACCTTGCTTCTTGTCATATTTCATGATACTAGGCGGCCATTGGAAGTACCATATGTCTTTAGGTTTTGATTTACTTGCGAGGCTCAAAAAATACAAAATAAATGGCCGTATTTATTGATTGTGTTGACTTAAAAACTTGATTATTTATAACGCCAAACGATCGTAGATTCAAGTATTGAATATTAACTTCAACTTGATACTTGTGCACGTTCCTGAGAAAAAGGTCTTGATAGACAGACAGACGGACGAACAACGAAGTGATGCAATAAGTGTTCCTTTTTGATTTGAAACATCTAATGGCGCTGGATCTAAAAACGTTCTGACCAGTTCTGACGGAACGTCCTACCTTTCGGCCAGTGGCGGACTTAGCACCATAGAGTAGGCAAGCCAGTACGAAATGCGGGCCTCAACAGGAAGAGACGTAGAATGATAGTACCCTGTGGGTGGAGTACTTAGATTTATACTATGGTAGAGTTATTTTCCATCGTTTTTTCTCCCATGCCCAACCGATACCCCACCGTTACATACAGGGCTTTATGGACTTTGCTCTAGTTATATTATGTCTGTGCATAGCGCTTCTCATTCAGTGACACTACATGACATTCCGTAACATCATGACATTACTTGACGTTCCGTGACATTCCGTGACATTTCTCAACATTTCATATCAGCCAGCTTCGTGCCTTGTCGGCTTCTTCTGACTTAGCGCTCTCCTCTCGATATTTATAGTCAAAAATATTTTACAATTAAATATATTTTTTTAAATGAATTGTTAAAAAATATTTTGTTCATTATTTCATTATATACCTATGTAATTTTTTTTCTGTTCATTTAAAAATATATTAATATGAAAATGTTAAAAAAGTTAGATGTTAAACATCTGTGAGGCATCCCATGATAGCTCACTCTTTTTTTTCTTCTTTCGAGGTACAGATCCCTAAAAAACGTCTAAAACCTAAATTCTGCGTCTATCGCGGGATGGAAACAAGTAGACGGGTCAAAGTTGAGAAATCACGTCGAGGCGCCGACACCGATAAGACTTTATCTCTTAGTACAGCTTATCGAACAGACTACAAGAGTATGTTATGTGTATTATACAACAAACAGTCTTACTACGCAACAATAGTTTTACTATAATACATCGGACATCCCACGCAGCGCCATCTAGTGCCAAAGTACGCAAGTATTATGCTTGTGTTATGAGTTACTAGACAATTGATATACGTACTTACTCTTTATAATATATACGTATATAAATATTTTTACACCTAGACACGGAACAATTCATGCACACAAATATTTGTCCCGGGCGGGAATCGTACCCGCGACTTTTGGCTCCGCAGTTAGGGTCTTTGACCACTCGGCCAGTCGTCGGTTAGTCAAAAAATATAAAAATGGACTATAGCGTACTAAAGGTATTCATGTGAATGCTGGGTGCATTTCTTGCAGTTCTTATTGAATAAGGTCTAGGTTCACTTCTGAAGGATTAGCGTTTTTTAGTGGACTGTATTTGACATTGTTATATAGCAGGGCGCAACAGCGGCAAGAAAGGTAGGTTAAAGGATTATCCTTGGTTCAGCAACACATCCCGATCTTAAATTTTGAGAAAAATTCAATTTTGCTCACTCAATGAAAAAGTGTTTTCTATTTACAACACAACGATTTGGCATTTTTAATTTCATTAGCTCACGGATCGTTCAGCCCGTTTTCACTAACATTTTATTTCATAATCAATATAACTCGACGACCGATTGGCCGAGTGGTTACAGACCCTAACTGCAGAGCCAACGGTCGCGGCTTCGATTCCCGCCCGTAACAGATATTTGTGTGCATGAACATGTGTATTTCGTTCCAGGTCTGAGTGTATAATATTTTTATATGTATATATTATTAAAAAGAGAATATTTAAGTATTTATATCAGTTGTCTAGTAACCCTTAACACAAGCATAACATTTGCTTACTTTGAGACTAGATGGCGTGGTGTGAGATAGCTGTGAATAATAAAACACGAACAATCCCTGTCTTCTAAAAGATTAATCAGAGCCGGTGTTCCACAGGGCTCCACATTATCACCCTTATTATACGCGGGATATACTAATGACATACCGCAACCCACAAACGGCGTCCAACTCTCCCTATTCGCGGATGATACTGCACTCTATTTACGCAGTAATAGCTCAGTCCATACAATTCCTCGCCTCCAGAGAGCCATTGATGAGCTGACACGATGGTTTCACCTCTGGAGAATCGAGATTAACCCAGAAAAATCAGCAGCAATACATTTCAGGTACAGCAAAACTAGACTAACTAGTGTTGTTCCGTACCATTTTTCCCATCTTCGAATGGATAACGTGCCCATTCCGTGGCAACACAGTTACAAATATCTAGGCATCACGCTTGATAAACATCTCCATTTCAAAGAGCACATCAACCGTGTTTGCAACTTAGCTAAATTTTATAGGTCCCGCCTTAGCGGCGTGTTAGGCCCTAAAAGTAAAATGTCTCTACGCAATAAGCGTAGGTACTCTTTACACCATATGCATCAGGCCGGTGATGACTTACGCATCCCCCGTTTTCGCCCATGCGACTCCAAATTGTCCAAAATAAATTCTGCCGAAGAGCGACTGGCGCACCCTGGTACGTCAGAAACTCAGTTTTACATCGAGATTTAGAGCTCCCCACAATCTCAAAATACATGAAAGACGCATCAGCGCTTTTTACTAGAGCTACTAATCATAGCAATCCATTAATAGTTTCAGCTGCCGCTTACGAGGCACCTCCTCCTAATCATTTCCTAAGAAGACCACGGAATGCTCTGACAGATCAGCCCGACGACCTCACTCTCGAAGTCGAACGGCTGATTCAAACTAATGAGTTTTTCTCGGGCGACTGTCAAGCCGAATCCGAAGCGAGGGCGCTCCCGCGCCCCCCATCCCCACCCCCTACTGACCTCATCTCCAATTAGTGAGCAATAAACCACTTCTCACGTTATATTAATAACGTAAAACTTAACCGGAGGCCCGCGGTTGTTTAGTGGGTGCAACTCCCACATACCCCGCGCGCACGGGCGCGCGGAAGCTGTAGAGTTTAGTCCGCCTTTCCATCGCAAGGGTAAAATTGCTCACATTTTTGAAAGGGGGCAAAAAGTTTTTATAAACTATATTTAATAATAAGGCAAAAACCAAAAACAGTGTTATTTATCTGTTAACTTGGATAAATGTACCTGCCGTCTGAAGAAAGAAAACGTCTGGAGGAACAGAGTTCTGGAGAATCGCCTACCAAATTTTAATATTCTTTATATATCTTTGGTGAAAATGATGAAATACAAGTTTTTTCTTTTAGTATCACTCAGTACTAAAATATTGAGATATGACGTCACAAAATCATCGAAGTATCTTGGCTACGTGCGGGCAACTGACAATTTTGACGGTCAGTGGCCGCCGGTGGGATACCCCTCCCTATTACACTCGCCATCGCACGTTTATCATGCGTGGTAATTATGTTTGACTTAGTAACTACACTGTATCGGTAATTTTTGGCAAAAATATTTAATTGTGAAAATTTAATTTCATTATTTTTTTAAATATAACAGAAACAATGAGGATCTATTTATAAACATATATTTCCGGCGAGGCAAACAAAAAAAAAAAAAATAGGACTGCGGCTAAAGCAAAGAATATAATTAACCTTTGCAATGGAACATGTTATACCTATCGTTCTTTATGCACATGACAGGTCATGTTAAAAAAGGAGGGACGGCAAAATCCTTACGCAAATATAACTCATAGTACGCGACGCTTTCACTTCAAACAAAATGCGAAGCGCGCCCGCACGGCCGTCTAAAACTACGCTCGAGCGACACTGAAGGTCCTTTTAGATAATTTATCACTTGTGAAATTCGTGTAAATACTAAAAAAGAATAATAAAAATGGCATATATGTGTGGATGTTTATTAAAATCTATTTTAATACTGTGCGTTATAATCGGTCGTCGTTATGGGGAAGCTGCGGGTGATGATCTATATGCGACGCGTGAGTTCAATTTTTATGTATTTTTTCTTTGATTTTTTATACATTATTAATAGGATACATTTATCTTAAATGTACTGAAATTAATTTAGTATTAAATTAAAAGTTTCATGGTAAAGTTATCTGATTTAAAACAAGCATTTTCAATTACCACCATAGCGATATTTGAATTTTCATAGAGATCGATTTTTACTTCTCTGATATAGTAACTATTTCTTGTAATTGATATGGTATATAAATAAATAAAATAGGTAATTTACAAACACAAACATAAAATGAAAATAGTTTGGAAAACGAAAAATAATCCATTATTTGAAAAATTTCAAAGTTAGGATGTCACTTAAGTGAAGTAATATTTAAAATTAATAACCATTGATGAAATTTCAATCTGGAATACACATTCAAAAACTGATACTATTACGTTATTAAAAAGTTATTGAAATATTAATTTCTAAATAAAAAATAGTACTTAACGATAGACGTAGTACGTTTTCTTCCCCTAATATTAAATTTCGGATATAAGAGAAAAATCACTTTGACTTGACGAATTGATAAAGCACAAAAATAGTTATTAAGAATGAAAGAAATAAGGTTCTAAAACTTCTGAAAATATCAATTTTATTTACAAGTTTGCTACATATTTCTGAGAATACATCTGGACGGTTGGATGAGCTTATTCGACTGCTTTTTTAAACAAAAAGTAAATTTACAGTTATGAGGTCAGTCATACTTTCAAATCAAATTGTAATTTTCATGAATTAATGAAAATATTACTTATGATTTTATTTAGTATAAAATAATGAGAAGAGTAAACAACTGTCTTTATGACACAACATCACAGGGATATTTTATTAATTAAGTTTATAAAAAAATTACTTAGTAATTCTTAATTTTATAATTGAAAGTTATATTATATATAAATTGGTTTACATTAAAGGAATTTTTGTTTTGTGAATACGTTAAAAATTTCACACTAGCCTATTGCGCTGTAATGTTAAAAACGTAGTCTATGACAATACATGTATGGGGTATTCAATTCTATGCCAATCTGTATATAATTACTAGCAATGTAAAACTCTTCGTTTACCTTTAAACACAAAAACCCTTGTTTTAATACCCATAGTATCTAAGTCTACCTATGCCACTCAGCATATATCTGATTGCAATTTATAACTCTTGTTTAACTGAAACTGAATTATTGTTTATTAAGTGTAATCTATTATTAATAAAGTGTCATATACCAGAAACATATTGTATAAAATAAAAGATGCTTACGGCCCGGAGCTATCGAAAACGTAAAACTAAAATTCAGAAGCTTTTATTACTTTAATTTGTATGATATGAGGAACCTGCAGAATTTGTTTACAACCAAATACATTCACAAATTTTTTTCTGTTTACTTTTATTAAAGAATATAACTAAATAATTACATAAAATTATTATTTTAAATTTTAATTATTTATATTAAGGTTTTATTTTTTACTTTAATTAGAATAAATATATTTAAATAAAAACATTTTATACTATTCTTTGCGTGTCAGCATATGACCTTAACTTTTAAGAATTTATTTATTAAAAATTCACTTGTGAACCGTCGTGAGCTGAACAACATATTCATTTCATTAATTTGAGAACTATTTTAAACAAATAGTTCTCAAATTAATGAAATTTTCTGGAAGCATAACAGCAGTGATTTAAAGAAACGATGAGAAACGTGCTTAAGAGGTCACATCTACGGTCGGTGCTTCTAAGCTGCATATAAACAAACATCTAAATTTCAATCTCTAATAGTTATTTTGTATCATTAGCTTTTCGATAATCTAAACTAATC
The DNA here is from genome assembly GCA_949709985.1 of Luffia ferchaultella. Lineage (NCBI taxonomy): Eukaryota > Metazoa > Arthropoda > Insecta > Lepidoptera > Psychidae > Luffia > Luffia ferchaultella. Next base: position 5,307,478 of record OX453242.1, on the reverse strand, counting down.
ATGACTGTAATATTCTCCTTTAAAATAAAAACAAATGTACTGAAATACTTCTTTTTGTCTGTATTTTCATAAAATAGACTTAAAATATGCCGAATGTCTTTCGGCCAATACCTATTACGGTCCCAATCCGGTCTGGTTTCAATGGTCCGGTCACATTTGCCGTAGAACCGGCAACCGATGGGGTAGACGAGTTCTCGAGTGGAGGCCACGTATTGGGAAGCAAAGGGTTGGACGCCCCCCGGCCAGGTGGACTGATGACCTAAAGCACCATACCGGGGGTAATTGGATGCGGAAGGCGGAGGACCGTGTGTGGTGGCGAGCCATGGGAGAGGTCTATATCCTTCAGTGGAGAGACACGGGCTGAAGATGATGATGATACCTATTCCGACACCTAACGCAGTTCAATTTAACATCAAATTTGCTGCTATGCTTAATCAAAACAGAATTAAAATAATTTTCATATTACAAAAACGTTAAAAAAGCTAATGGTTGATTGTATGCCAAATGCATACGCGTACGTTTAATATTTGCTATTGTTTTCAAATTGTCTTGTTGTCAGATACGGTACAATAGCATAGTTAAAATTAACCGATGGTTATTTTTAACTACTACAGGAACGTGTTAGTCATTCTATAATAATTTAAATAAGTACTAATATATATATCTTTAATTCAAACCATATTTTCTATCTATTGTCGAAAATGTTTCATTAGTAATTTTAATTTAAAAGTGAAATTATTATAAAAGTAAAAAGCACCCCACGTTTTTTTTACAATAAAAAGTGATTTTTTTTTTAATATCTTTACTTTTATTTTAAACTTATCAAATATCATTATACTCGAAAATCACTTTTTACTTTTTCCTTCGGTTGGCTATTAAAATGTGTTTTTTTTTCAGTTAATTTTTTAACTATAATTATTTTTTAATTTTTGATATAAAATCAACTACAATAGTTATCCCGAGACTTCATTTTAGCTGTCACTTAAATTATCTATGTTAAGTAATAGTAACCTAAGAAATAAGTCTTTTTTTGGCTTGAAAATCCTGTTCAGGATCATGTGGAGGTCGAGTGATTATTCAAAATAAAAAGAGTTTAAACTAGTTTATGAATTAATTTAATTAGCCATTATTATATATATTTGGAAATCAATTATTAGCTTACGAAGTTTATGAAGAATATCTATCTTTGTTCATTTTATTGATCAAAAACCTATATCACATCAGCCAATTTCTACAAAGAAATATTTACTTCTATATCGACAGATAAACTACTAATCAAATATTAGTAGTTTATCTGTCCGTTCGTCCGTCAATCATTTCAGAAGTTTACATTTGTTTACAAAGTATAACTTAAAAAATTCTTTCATTGTAATCTTGCTTACTGTCGCGTAGTTCTAACTCGAACTTGATAAAAAAGAACAAAAAGAATACTTTTAGTAGAAAATATTAAAAAGGTAGTTCTTTACAAAGGGACAAATAACTGTATCGACCTAAATCGACCTAAAAGAATAAAATCTAAGACGTTAAATCATAGTCATGCGTGGCTATACTGACAACAAATTTTATCTCTGCAATCTACGGATTAGATAGATCTAAAATGAAATTCAATCATTTAATTATTTCTATCTTTTTAAAGAATTACTTTTTTTTTTACTTAGCGTATTCTTTAATAAACTGCGATTCTAAATACGAAACACCGCATCTGAACTTGCTTAGCCGTTATAATTCCGTTTGAAACACATCTACCGCATCGTCCTCTGATGGTTTATAATAGTTAAACATATCTACTAGTCTGAAATGATACCTACGTAAAACAAAAAAGTAAGGGAAACAAGAAAAAAAAGCCCCTCCCTCCTGTAGCTTATAACCGTAAAACGTGTCCTAGAATTTGCTTTAACGCAATATATCTCTAATACCTACCAGCGATCGGATCGCAATCGGTACAGCTGTTTTAGAAACACAGATCAACTGCAGCGCCCTCAGGTGGTCATAACTGTAAGACATTCAAAAACTTACTCTCAAGTGATGCCTATGTACCATAAAAACCACATCAAAATCCCAGCCGTTTTAGAAAAAAACTCTGCTACACACACATTTACTGCGACGCTACCCGGTTGTTTTTATTCGTAAAATATGTCTAAGTACTTGCTCTGAAGTAACACCTACGTAATAGAAAAACTCGCATAGAAATTGGCCCAGAAATTTTTGAGGAAAAGGGTAACAACATATCCACAAACACACAACTTCTTACCCCAAACACATGTACCTTCTTCGTCCCGTGTCGTGGGTAAAAAACAATAGATGATAACCTATATTTTAATATTGTTATAGGAACATAGGCGATTCCAGTTATTATGTCAATGTCACAAATATTCTGTGGGCTTACACAGTCTACATGGTCTCTTCCGTTTACGAAATATTTGGCAAACATTGTCAACGTCGTGTGGACACCAACGAAGGAGTTTGTACAAAGCGTTCATAACGATTACAACATAAACAGACAAACAGATGAACAGACTTAAACATGTTTATATTCTTGTTTAGTACCTACTCCTGGGTATTTTCAGGAAATGTTGCTCACGCATTAGAATATTAAAAATTCAAAGTATATTGCAAAAATATTAGAACACGGATATTTGTTTTTAAATTAGAATAAATTAATATTATTAATAAATTATTCATACAAAATTCGAACTTTAACTTATGATTGTATTAGTTAATAAAAGAAATATTTAAATAATAAACTATAAAATACGATCTTTTAATGGATTCCTTATTAAAAATATGTATTATTTTTGTAACGAATATTTTATTAATTTTATTGGATTCGCGCATTTAACTCTTTTGTATCATAAATTAAATGCACGACCTTGAAATCGATTCAATATCCGGCAACTTCTCGTAACTTAAAACTGTAATAATAATAATAGCCTATTAATATTTACAGTCTTAACATGTCTTCCTCATGAAAGGTCGTTCGGTCAACCTTGACTGCCCTTTTAGGTGACAGTTAAATTTTATGGCCACTGTAAACGTGGTATGAATTTTTAACCCGTTAGACTTTGAATTATTGTTTAAATTTATTTACTTCTTACTAATAATTACAGTAAACCAGGAAAAAAGATAAAAATAATGGTATAAATTATTCATATTCTTATACAGCTTTTGAATAATGAAATAGGTCGTTGTTGCAACAGGAACGTGTATATTTTATTTATAATCTAGTAAGATTTATTAACTACGAGCTATAGCTAATAAAAATCGTAAAATCATTAGAGCACGTAGACGATGGACAGCGTTTAAAACGTTTTCAATACATTTCCTATTAATACGGTCTTTATGACATCGAAACTTGTACCTTAATGTTGTACCTATTTTACAGTACTAGGCCTTTTTACTTTACACCAATCACAAACGAGCATTCTGTTTGTAACGCATGCGTAAACCGCATAAAGCAACCCGCTTATATCTACCTAATTTTAATCGCAAATGTATTGAAAAACGTCGTATGATGCTCGTACTCAGTAAGCTGGCTATTATAGTCATCGGTTTATGATAAGCACTCGGCTTCGCCTCGTGCCTATAAACACTTCGGTTATAATATGCAGCTTAGCGTACTTGCATCATAATGTACTATTAACGCCTATTTTTTATTTATAAAGGAGAAAAAAAATAAAGCAACCGTATCTTTTTCTTTTTTCTATATAATAATATTTTCAAGTCGTTTTAGCAAATTTAAAAATTGCTTATTCTAAAAGGTCATATCTGTCAAGTGATGTCATTTATATCTATTTTTGCATATTTTTTGCATTTGCATAAAACGAAAATTATTTAACGTTTTAATAGATGATGACACTTGGTTGACGTTATAAAACTTTAATAAAACATAAATTAGACTTTATAAGCTATGTTAAGAAGCGTTCAGTTTGGATTGGATACAAATAACGTCATCAGCCTTTTTTATGAATATTGCTTTCTTTCATTATCATCATCATCAGCCCATTTTTACCCCACTGCAGGGGCTTAGGCCTCCCCCAAGGTGAGGAGGGGGGCTTAGAGCTTAAGTCCACCGCGTTGCTCCACTGCGGGTTGGGAACTGTCACGACCGCCATCTACTGACAGCGTCCGGGACCGACTGCTTACCGTGCCCTCCGAAGCACGCTGTCAGTGATATTGTGTACTTAAGACAGAAAAACTCATTGGTACACGCCCGGATTCCAACCATGGCCCTATAGGGCCTTATAAATTTGAGACAGGTTCGTTGCGCTCTGGGCTATCACGACACTTTCTTTCATAAACCATTGAAAATTTTATAAAACTCGTGTATATGTTCTCAACCAGTTTCAAAAAACACTATAAACTGTTTTATTTGAATTTTCCTCTTAAAAAAATAAGAAAAGTTATCAATTAAATAAATCGAGAAAAGTTTATTTATCTTCAAAGAATGCATAAAAGAACAAAACTTACTATATTTTCTAATGCTTACTACCTATCTCCGTATACTGACCTTACGCATGTTGCATTTCTGAAGATCATAGACCTCTGTGTTTTGTGCCAATAGCAAAAGGTCATCAGACACAATGAAGCTTAACTACATGCAGTCAGGGGCTCATTATGACAACATTTATTTTCATAAGATGCAATTTACGGTGGGTTACAAAATAAGACCCGCGAAGATTACAAATAATGTCGTGACATCTACATACTTGTTGCTTACTGGATAGTCACACTTTTAATTTACATTTTATTTTAATTTTGAAATTTTCTTTTTTGCAAGGTAGGTAATTAAAATAGAGTAGAAATATTGATATGTTTGCATAGGAACGGACGTCGCCGGTTTAACACTGTAGTAATCTATCATCTCAGCCAATCGCGTGTAAGCGTGGATCTTGTATCATGTTGTAGCGCTTGAATTAGAATGGGTGTTTGAAGGCGCAACGCACGTGTCCCGCATATACGATATTTCTAACATTTTTTAATTTCAGAGATGTATTAAAATATTTAAGTTACCTAATTAATAATATAACTTAATTTTTATTATAATTTCGATTCCAGTACTAATGAGAAAATGAAATGATGTTAAATATTTGTTTAATGTATCAATATGATATTAAAACTAACAATCTTTCAAGTGAAATTCTTTTACAGATTATTTGTTTACATATTTCTTAATCAAAACAACAAAATAAGCATAAAAAATGTTAGCTAACTGTACTTATGTTAAAAATACCTTGACCCAGAGGCCTGTTTCGACACACCCCGCCATTGGTTGGGGCGACTTACCGAATTACAAAATGATTTTTTTTTCAATAAGTATTAAAACACAATACTTAAATGTTTCATCACATTACTGTGGCGTCTTATTAGAGGCTCTGTCAGAGGTGACCATTGCCTGAAATCTGAACTATGAATTTTTATACCTTTTACTTGTAATGTGATTAGATTACATCTAGGGAATTCAGAACTTTTATTAGTTTATGCTCGATTAATTATTCATAAATAAAGTAAGTATATTAAAATATTTATATGAATGTTATGCATTTATAGTTGTCGTTAACTGATAGCAGTCGTTAACATCCACCAATCTACAGGGGAACAGCGTGGTGGATTTAGCTCCAAGCACCCTCATCCCTAGAGGAGGCATAAGCCCCTGTCGTGGGGCGAAATGGGCTGGAATGGATGCATCAAAGTGTTAAATTAACTTTAATATAAGTTATTTTATTATGAGTGATTATGAGTATCTGATGAAGAGAATTTTATTAATATTTTTTTGGGTTACTATATAAATTCCTGGTTGTGTCATGCAAGAAATTTGAGAATTAAAACCAACGTTTTATATGCACTAGGCACCGTAAAGTAAGAGCATATTGCATTGACGACCGCTTAGCCTAGTGGGCAGCGAACCTGCCTACGAAGCTGGAGGTCCCGGGTTCGAATCCCAGGTCGGGTCAGTATTTATATGATGAATATTAATACTGGCACCGGGTCTTGGTTGTTATATGTATGTGGTGTCTTCGCTTGGTACCCAAAACACAAGCTAATGCTTAGTTTGGGACTTAGACGTTGTTGTGATTGTATGTGTTATTATTATTATTATTTGAAAGCACACGTACGAAGCTAGCATGACGTTTATAACCTATTCTGATTTTTTTTTTCATAGATCGCCGTATTCAGAAACGTATTCAATAACTATTTACCCATATTGTAACGAGTGTTGGAAGTTACATTTAGTGATTACATGTAATATCTATTACAGTTATCGAAGCGTTACACTTCCGATGTGCGTCTATAATAGGTTCGCATGACTTTACTCATTAATTACATTATTATATCACCATCAATGCAACAGACTACTCACGATAACTATAACCTATTCCATTACTGATTTTGAAAATACATGTCACTTAACACACAAAATATCAAACATTCCTTTACAAAACACGCTGTATATTGTTCGTCTCATAATAGCAGGTAGGTTAATTTCATCCCAATTCCAGGTGCATGCGCAATGAAAAACACAGTAAAAGTTATTGTAGACACTTTAAAAAATTTATGTCACTTCATTAATAAACAGCTTTTGTATTGAAATTTTTACCTATATAGAATGGCAAACAATAGTCAAAAGTCAAACATCTTTAATTCGTAGTTATGTAACATAATCTTGAAATACTTCACAAGAGTGAATTCATTACTTGACGACCGCTTAGCCTGGTGGGTAGCGACCCTGCCTACGAAGCTAGAGGTCCCGGGTTCGAATCCCAGGTCGGGTCAGTATTAATATGATGAATATTGATACTGGTACTGGGTCTTGGTTGTTATATGTGTGTGATGTCTTCGTAAAAATATTTATATATGTATATATTATAAAGAATATTTAAGTATGTATATCAGTTGTCTAGTAACCCATAACACAAGCATAATACTTGCTTAATTTGGGACTAGATGACGCTGTGTGGGAAGTCCCATGTATTATTATTATTATTACTTTGTGAAAAAACGTCATCACAAAGACGCATTCAAACCAGCAGGTTTCTCTTAGAAGAATACGCAAGAAACTGAGGGACGCTCTTTTTAACAAAATTATTAAAAAAAATGGACAATAAGTACACACACATGGACTTCCATCATCAAAGTAGGGTACAAAGGGTCTTTACACCCACACATATGCACATCATTGGTTATTATTGAAATGGATTATCCGTGTTTTATACTGCAATTATTTGATACCATTTCTATGCCCAGATATTATGAATTAATTTTAAGGTATTACTAAATGTTTAACTTTGTAGACTTTTTGCGCTGCGAGTGCAGAGCTTTATATGAAAGTGAATTGTGAATTTTTCATATAGAAAAACATTTACTCGAGATATCTTGACACATTATTGCGAATAATTTTTAACTTGTCCAGACATTACGTCAACCAATTGTAAATGTATGAAGCATTATTATCTATAAGGTCACCGACCAACGTTGTGACATATATTCTGTTAAAAATCTACAGATTTCACACTACGCGTAACTATCTATCTGCATTGAACAATGAATTTAGAAATACTAAAACTTGGGAAGAAGGAAGTTTAAATTCTAAACACCTGTTTATTTATCGGTGAACACGGCTCTTAGTATAGTAGAGGTAGAGCAGGCGAGATAAATGACTCGTCGAAGAGCACGTCTCATAGACGCAGCGCGCGAAAAAAAATTAAATTTTTTACGTTGACCGCTCTACAGCCTCAACCACTCGACCGATTTCAAAAATTTTGGACTTATTCGACAGCCAACTAAAATCGCCCGACCTATTTTTTTCGTTTTGTCGTTATCGATTTTCGTTTTTGAGATAATCGACTCCGAAGTTTCAGATTTGAGTAAATTTTCGACAATTTCTTCGTTTTTCGAAAAAAAAATCGAAAACTACCCAACCGATTTTCAAAATTTTGATGTCAATCGATAGCTTTTGTAATTCCGCGTCATTTGAACTTCATATCTCTAAAATTGGCACCATAAGGGCGATGTTGCACTGTCCCGTAAAACCGGGCCTTAGCCCAGAACGATTAGAAAAGCTTTTCCAATGTTAAAAATACCAAGTCCTAAAAACGCATATTATACAGAAGGTATTCTAAATAGCGCGAAAATTTTGACTAAATTACTCAAAGTCTACTAAAAAGCTTATTTTGCTCTCAGGAATGATTTGACTTGACATTTGAATCATAGTAACTACGATCGAATAATATTATTGTGATAACTAATGAAAAATTCAAAATTGTAGTAGTAGTATCTAATTGCAAATTTAAACTATATGCGTCTAATGTCAGGTAATAACAAGACGGGAACATAAATTGTTACCAAAAAATTTTTAAATTATTGTTTACTACGGTGTTTGTACTTTTCACTACTTAGTTAAATCGATGTGAATAGTTTCTAAGCTCCAATATTGTAATGTTCAGCGGTTATTACGACTATTGGGTGTAGGTGAACTAATAGAAAAATGTATGCAATTAGTATGTAAAAGATACTATCATTCAAGAGTAATATATCTGCCCACAAACTGCTATGTATTTAGGAGTGCATTGTGTTAGTACCGGAAAGCGAAGTGTTGGACGCCCCCCGGCCAGGTGGACAGATGACCTGAAGCACCATACCGGGTGTAGTTGGATGCGAAAGGCGGAGGACCGTGTGTGGTGGCGAGCCTTGGGGGAGGCCTATATCTTGCAGTGGAGAGACACGGGCTGATGATGATGATGATTGTGTTAGTGTTTGTTCTAGTATATTAGTACCAAGTCTTTTACTGAAATAAATAATTATATTATTATAAGCTTGGTACTATATGTATTACGAAAATGATTTTTAATACACTAACCTTTGATTCTAATTTCCGCAGTTTTCACTATCACATCACTTACTTTCTGATCGAATTTTCTCTTAACCTAATAGAAAAGTGTGAGTATTGACTGTAGAGTTTACAGAGAAAAGTGATTTGAATTTCGAATCAGAATAAATGTATGAAACACATAGTAAGACGAAATAGGTTGTAAGTGGAATTTTAACTGGCAAAAATAATGCTAAAAACAGGCTTTCAGCCTTTCATTTGAGAACGTACGTACTATATATATTTCATGAATATTTAATAAGAAACGGTCATATTTAAAAATTGTAAATTCTTTTTCACTTCATCAGCCTATTTTTACCCCACTGCAGGGGCTTACGCCTCCCCCAGGGTGAGGAGGGGGGCTTGCTTGTGCAATCCTTGTGGAACTAAAAAGTGTAAATAAATATCAATAAACTTAATAAACTTAATTTTATTATGACTATTATGAACTAATGTATCAAATACTAATTCAATCGATATTATTTAAATTCCATATTATTTATAATATGTAGGTATAAGAAATTTGTGGTATAAAAAATTGTGAACCCTTTTGTAAAAAATCTCTCTGCACTAATTACTTTTCTTTTTACTGTTTTGCTTCTGAAACGTGACGATAGAGTCCTAGTATATGAATTTATAAAAAAAATGTAATATTAACGACAGAAATAAACTCTATAAAAAATTTTATTGATATAAAATTCTATACTTTATTGTCCTTAAACACACAGAAGGATTATACAGGAAGTGACACCCTAACGAGATCTGAATACGGACATACAGTTCTGACATAATATTCAAATTATTGTAAATAAGTTTAAGTTAATATTGAACTTGGGCGAGGCTAACTTAGAACAAGGTCGACTTATGTAAGACGGCCGCATAAGCGATATAATATTTGACACGGAAACCTCGAATGAATTGCCGGGAGATTCCGAAAGCTTGTTTTTATGTTTTGTTTAACTATTATTTACTGTTTGGTACTGGATTTGGCCGTATTTCAGTCGACATTTTGCTTAGAATCTCTTTTATTCAAAAACATGGGGCGAAAAAGCTTTGAAAGGTGTTTTTTATAATTGTTTTTAACTTATTTTTAAACGTCCATATAATTATGTTTTCCCGCTTCCAAAGATCGATATATTGTCGGAATTAATAAAAAATGATAATTAACAATAAGCTTCAAATTTGCTTGTTAGCAAAGCCATAAAAAAAAAATAAGGTATAAGTATTTCCAATGAATTTATAATAAAATTGCTATACGGTTTTCAACTTTAAGAACATGTTGCACCATCTTAATTTTTTTGTTCCAACTTTTAATCGATATCTAAATGTAATCTATTTGAATACTGTTTTATGGAAATATATACAGTATTTTCGTAATATATTTTTTTTTTGTTTGTTCATGACGTCAGTGCTACTAATAATAAATAATAGTGACGTGATCAGAAATAGAATTGATAATATTGATATAACTACGATGTTTTACGTATTTCACTTGTCTGTTTGTATGGCCGTCGATCGCTGCATGTGGTAGTGACGTCACACTAAAGTTTCACGTTTTTTATTTACATTTCTGTAATTAAACCTCAAAAAAAATCTGATCGTTCTGTTGATTAATGACACATATGTCTATAAATACAAATTTTTTTGGGGCATTTTACTAAATTTTGAAAACAATCCCCGTCGGTCACCAAGGTCCTTACCAAATTCGTTCGTTAGTCATGTATTCTGTGAGAACCATCAACCAAGATTAACTGATTAACTGTAGTCTATCTTATGTACTCTCAAGTCCTTTATGTAAATAATTACGTTGTTTCGTTTCTATGCAATGTTGTGAAGAAAGATCAAATTTTGTATCGCATCGGAACTTCCTACCGAGATAAACAGCAACCAATGTTACTCTCTGTCCCTTCAACTATCTCTATGGAAAAAATGGCATCGCTTCGTTGCTACGTGATGAAAACAATCTTACAAACAAATGAATAAACCTATTTTCGTGGAATAAGCCTTGAATTTTTTTAATAACCGTTAATTAGTAATTAGTAAGAAATGTTCAAAAGCCTGAATTTGCCAACCGAATTTGCTGTTTGTCTCCTATACACTTCTAGCCACTGTAAATGGTATCTTCCTAATGATTTATGCGTTTATTTAAGTATTAACTATTCAAAAGAAGACTTATATTACCCGCTAATTACAAGAACGAATAACGCAAAAAAATAATATAGTACGATTTCCTCGCGTTTAAGAAAACGACGTGACCCCAATCCGAAATATCGGCACCGACTGGCTGTTGATGGCCGACTTCACGAGCGTGCTTCATGTGCCTAAACAAATACGTACAAATCTCTCTTGCAAGCGAGACAAAAATTAAGTTACGTAGTTGAATACACAAAGTAAATAATAAAAGATTGGCATTTAATTTTACCAAAACAATAATTCCAATCAAATAAATCGAAACTGTGAACAGAAATATACTCAAACAAATACAAATAATATTTGTTAGATTTTTAGTAACTCGATAAACATAGTTTTTTTTTTTTTTTTTTCGAAATTTCGGTTTTTCTATCGTACGAAATAAACGTAAACACGTTTTCGAAAGAATAGATGAACAAAAATACATCTACTTTTAGGTAGAATCCCCATACTCATAAAATAATTGAAAAACAATATTTCAAGAAAGATCTATATGGCAAAACAATCATTTAAACAAACATCTCTTAAATACCATACCAAGTGGAGATTCATAGTGCCTGCGTACCCCTTTAAGACATGCACATACCTCTATTCATGTAAACATATGTGATTTGTTCATTAAAGTAAATTTCCCTCTTAATAGTTGACACATTATCTCAGAATTACTGATGATTTACCTAACCGTGGGGCAAAACTGTTGTCCGGAATACTTCGCAACACCTCACCTTGCCTCTCATTGTCCAACATTACGTGAACGGCACACTTTTTCGGTTACGTAAAATTAACCGCTGTTCGGTGCCTTATTGCTTGATTAAACGCTCGTTAATGCTAAATATCTAAATTTTAAGTATAATTGAGTATTTATCCATAATGAGTATAATTGAGTTTATCCATCGATCTGTATTCATGGATTAGCTCTAAAATAAGTTATTGCATCGTGCTAAATAGGTACTTATTATAGTATTAGTATTATTATAGTATAATAGACGACCGCTTAGCCTAGTGGGTAGCGACCCTGCCTGCGAAGCTGAAGGTCCTGGGTTCAAATCCCAGGTCGGGTCAATATTTATATGATGAATATTAATACTGGCACCGGGTCTTGGTTGTTATATGTATGTGGTGTCTTCGCTTGGTACCCAAAATACAAGCTAATGCTTAGTTTGGGACCTAGACGTTGTTGTGATTGTGTGTGTCATTATTATTATTAATAAATGCGGAATAGGCAAAGTGTAACTACTAACTAAACACATATACACGGATAAGTTTTAGATATTAAGAGAAACAACATACAAAAGACATTTTCATACTAAAAATTAAATTATGTTAAAAAATCTTTTTAATTCGATCTTTGGTTTATATATGGTTATATATATATGAAGTAAAAGTTAAAAAGTAATCAAAACGTTTAAAACTCAAAAAGCATAGCTATTAAAAAATTAACGGATCTCCTGCTTTCGCACGAACTTCTTACGACATTGGAAATGAACCTAACGGAATAAAGTAAACACACATATTTTGGATAATATTTTTCGAAATAAATTTTTTTCGCAAAAAAAAATTACACAACTGTATCTGAATAAGCTTCAAACTTAGAAATATGACATTCTATACGACATTTCGATCGAACAAATCGAATTAGTACGAAATGTAACACCGACGCATATCCGACTTCCAACTAAGGGCACCCTTAACCACTACTTCCGGTTGTCCGATTCTAACAATTTTAGTGTGAATCGATCTCCCGTCTAATTACCCCGAGCCGTTTTTTTATTTTTTCTTATTCGGACCTAGTTCTCGAGTTATCGGGCTCCCAAAATTAAAATCGGAGAAAAAAATTGCGATGCGTAGAGCTCGCTGAGTTGCGTCTTTTGACATTACGTTCATCCCGATATCTCGAAAACTCTTTGCGCAATCTGCCTGTCTCACAAAACTCCCAAATGACCCCCTATACTCCAACGAAATGAAAGTCATTTCCAATGACAAAAATTAATTTTAAAAGCTTGCGGCGTCAAACTTCATGAATAATTACACTGCTATGAAACTTTCTATTTGAAAAAAGTCATCATCATCATCAGCCCATTTTTACCCCACTGCAGGGGCTTAGGCCTCCCCCAGGGTGAGGGGGGAGGGCTTGGAGCTTAAGTCCACCACGCTGCTCCACTGCGGGTTGGGAACTGTAACGACCGCCATCTATTGACAGCGTCCGGGACCGACTGCTTAACGTGCCCTCCGAAGCACGGTGTCAGTGATATGTGTACTTAAGTCAGAAAAACTCATTGGTACACGCCCGGATTCGAACTATGGCCCTATGGCGCCTTATAAATTTAAGACAGGTTCGTTGCGTTCTGGGCTATCACGACACTAAAATAAATTGGTAAATTCTGCTGGTTTTCTTATGATATAACCTTCGAGTCCAAAGCCCTCTCATTCGACTGATCGGCTCTAAAATGGTACTTGCAAAAGGATAGGACATAGAAAACCTCTGTACCGAATTTTTAAAAAAAATTTCGTCGTAAAAGAAAGAAATTCTTTATTCCTTCATTAACTCCAATCAGCTCCTAAATGGTACTTGCAAAGTTTTGCAAGTACCACTAAATGAGAAAGGAAAACTTTGTGAAAAACCTCGTTGGAAAATAAGGAATTCTTGAATTTTTCCATTTCCTCCAATTCTACAAATCAGCTCCAAAATTGTACTTCACACTAGAGGTCAAAGGGAACTTCTGCTCTAAGATACAAAAAAATTCGTTGATAAAAAAAGGAATTCCTTCATTCTTCCATCCACTCAAATCAGCTCCAAAATGGTACTTGCAATGCTTGTTACTTGCTTGGTCCTTTCAAACTTCGAACCGGATTCAGCTGGATAACAATTTCTTACGTCAAGGTTCCTATCATCAAAATCCCATACATACATGCTCAGGTCCATCTCAACTTCTCAAGTCTCTCAAACCAAATGTATGTATAAAGTCAGATAACTATAATTTTATCCTATTCTGACAAAAAAAAAATTATAGCTCGCTCCAAACTTCTTGTTCGTGTTTCCCCTGAAGTTGACACGGGTACATTTTACGCAGGTGCGTGGCCCGCTCTCGACCCTTTGATACCCATTTTTCCTACTGCGACGCTACACGGTTCGACATTAGAGCGAACAAGAAGTTTGACGCGTGCTGTACTTTTAATTTTGTTAACTAATAAATTGTATAATTCATTTGTAAATATTTAACAATATTTAATCTTTTTCCAGCGGAATACATCCATCCATGCAGTCGAGCGGATCCGCAGCTAGACGCCTGTATAAAACACGCATTCAATCATTTGAGACCATATTTAGCGAAAGGTCTACCCGACCTCGGGGTTCCGCCGGTAGAGCCGTTGCGCATCTCCCGTTTAGTGATGGAGAATGACGTTGGGCCCGTACGTGTTACCGCTGCGTTCACTAATATCACCGTTATGGGACCTAGCAACTATACCATCACTAAAGTCAGGTAAATCAGTTATATTGAATGATTTATTTTAAAATATTTCATTTAAAAATATCCACAATTTAGTTTGATTTAAGTAAAATGTTATATCTAGATACCAAAAACACACAATGTATTGAGTTTTATCTTTGAAATAGGCTAAGCATCGATTCAAAGTTGAATAATTACCTACTGAAAAAAATAATCTTTAATTAGCATTTTAGAGTACTCATGAAATAAAACACTTTTGAAATTTTTATTTTAAAAATTTATTAAAATAAAATAATTTTTTTTCATTATTTTTTATTTTTTTAAATTATTTTTTTCGTAATGAACGCCTAAAATTACAATATGTTACCAAAATATAAATTTTATTTTCTTTTGTAATTTTTTCCTCTTGTCATAAATTTATTTATTTTGATATAGGTATATGACATAATTTGAATGTATGTACAAATAAAGTATTTATTTGCTATAATATAAAAAAGTATGATTTTTTCATTAGTAACCGTTCAAATACACATTTACAGGAAATACAAGAAAAAAATACATTTTTCGGTGTTTAAAAAAAAAGCGCTCTATCTCGAAAACCATCCACTATCGGATAACGCTAAAGGTGTCAAGAAATTGTAGAACTTATCCCTCGATCCGCCCTCTTAAAATCAAGCACAACGATTAAATGTTTCAACGATTTCGAACACACAACAAAAAATTCTATGAAAGTAATTCTAATTTATATTGTAACTAGCCTTCCACCCGCGGCTGCGCTCGCGTGAACTACACATTTGTATTGGGATCTTTTTTTCCGGAATAACAAATAGCTTATGTCACTCTTCAGCTTATAAACTATATCTATACAAAAAATTATAGCGGTCACGGTACAACTGTGTAGTCCACGCGAGTGAAGCCGCGGACGGAAAGCTAGTTTGAAAATAAAATATAGCACATGTTACTTGCTGATAATGTGGATTTCTATAAGTGAAAGAATTTATATAATCAGTTTAGTAGTTTTTGAGTTTATCCGTAACATACAAAAAATCAAACCTTTTCTCTTTATAATATGTATAGATAGATTATTGTTTTCCTTTCATTAAAATAAACGCGATTTCTAAGTACGCGAGACGCAGATCCTTATGCGTATTAAATACTCGTGTTACTTAATCACATAGAACTGACTATACCTACCTTTAAGTAGGTGTACACATACGGAAATTTTCACCGAGTAGAAAAATTACTAGTGCGTTGCAATAAATGACAAATCTATGCTGAATTGAGCAACGGTTTCATAAGGTGCTGGCTGCATTGATGTTATGATTTCCTGTGACAAGCATGCCCACTGTATTCAATCCGCGTACTATATTAAACAGTACTAATTTGAAATCTAATTGTATGTTGTTTTTTCATGTCGGAATTTCACCACAATATACGTCAAATAGGAAACCTGCAATAAATTGTTAGAAATAAGATATATTTACCAAAATATTTATTGACATTAAGTCAATATGGGCCTTATCCATAAAAGTACAAATTGACTAGAAGCCCTCTTCTGCGTTTACCGTCTAACCGCGCATACTCTAGGTAACTGGTGCAAGATGATGAGTTTTAGTCCGAGTTTCAGTGCGCAACGTCTCCGCGCGCCGGTCTATACTTCCTTGAAATCCCCGCGCGCCAGTCTTCGACCCTGCAAAGTTTCGTAATGTCACTTCGATACTGTGAATTGACATTTATGACTTTATTAAAACCAAACGCTGCTGTCAAATTAATTTATTCTATGGCCATATCACTTCGCGAAGTAGTCCATATAGTTCCACCGTTAAGTTCTACTAGTAGGACTAAACGGAGAAAAAAATCCTTTTATTTCTACTAGTAGGAGAGAACGGACTTATTTATCCATTTTGACCTACTGGTAGAAATGAACGGACAAAAAAATTAAGCAGTCCGTATAGTTTTACCATTCTACTAATAGTTCCACTAATAGTTATTATAAAGGAAAATGAATGAATACTTAACATGCATGTCCCTGCCAATTCAGAATTATTAAAGGCAAATCTAAACGGAACATATGATTTGGATTTATGTATTACTAATTTGTAATTAAATATAAGTATTTTGTACCAGCAAATGATGCTGGTCAATGGCCAATTATCCACTTCACTGTTTTTAGGATCTTAGAAATTAAATAAGTCATATTTATTATGTTTGTATTCGTATTTGTTTAGTTAAGAGTTAAGCTACCTACTCCTTCCACGCATATGTGGTGGTTCTTTCGTTCATTTATCATTGTAAAAATATCAAATTTAAGTTCAATACTTTATCTCATGTAGTGTAAAAAATATTCGTACTCTGCAAATATCAGGACTTTAAGTCCGTTTAGTCCTATTGAATATCGCACAGAAATTAGTAGGACTAAAAGAACTTTTTTCTCGGTTTAGTCCTACTAGTAGAACTGAACAGTAGAACTATACGGACTACTTCCACTTCGCTGCGTTGTAATTACACTCAAATCTGACTGACTTTTGTTTGTCAAGGGCGTCGTCTTATTCATTCATCACTTTCGTCATTTTCACATTATTAAGTTATGTAGACCGCTCATTCAGTTCAAGTTTACATTTGATGACGAGTTCATTCGTCGTGGCAGTTAACAAGCTATGCAATGTCGAAACCTCATTTCTAATTTGCTCAGATAGTGTTGTTGTTTTCGCTGTTTGATTCACAGGGCATTTTCAATGGGCTCAACTCATCCTTGATAATAATAATAATTTATTTTGTCAGAAACACCATTTAGAAGGTAAATAAAATTGAATAAGTACAGAACACAATGCAATACTATTTTTACAATGTAATTATTTACTATATTATACGTCAAAGAATTTTTTGATTTAATAAAAAGGATCTCGATACATATTTTTTAAATTTCCTGTTATCATAAATTTTTAGGCTCATAAATACATGACTATTTTGTAATGATTGTAACTCGGTGTAGTTGTCTTTAATTTGCAATTATATTTCAAAGTATAATTTTGTTTTTGTCCAACTGTTCTTTTAACGAATTGCTGTGATGGTCACGAATACAGCATCTGGGTTTGAGGCAGAGGCTAGTTTGCACTGCTGATACTTCCAAGCGGCCCTAAGATCTGGGCCCGGCTTACGGAAACCACCTTCATTTCTATTAGCACAATCGAAGTCATAATGTTCCTTGCATGAGTAACATTTCACTCCCTCATCGAAATAAATACCTCACACACAACGCACCTATACACGATTCACACCACTATTTCGACACGGAGGTACGTACTGAAAGTAACACTAAAAAAACTCATAGCGAACCAAAGGTCGGTGATCGCTGGGTACTACAGATCGCGTCAAACTTTATGGCGGATTTAATACAACGCTGTGTGCGTGCTTGCGCAGGTACAGTCATATACCCCTCCGTCTACTGCGTCCTGCTACACCTAAAACTGGTTACTGCGATGAAAGTAGTGCCTACTTTCGGATTCGCCATAAAGTTTCATTGTAACTGTATTTTGTAGACGAGTGAACAAGCGTGCTATCACTGTGGACGATCTAAATGGAATGACATATTTCTTTGTCGTGATAGTCCGGGCGCAACGAACCTGTTCAAAGTTTAGAAGCCCATGCGACCATGGTTCAAATCCGGGCGTGTACCAATGAGTTTTTTCTGACCTAAGTACATTTAACTATCCCTGACGCCGTGCCTCGGAAAGCGCGTTAAGCCGTCGTTGGTCCCGAGTGCCATCAAAAGATGGCAGTCGTTAAAATCCACCAACCCGCATTGGAGCCGCGTGGTGGATTATGTCCCGAGCCCCCTCATCCTGGAGGAGAGCTAAGTCCCTATAGTGGAGCATGATGGGCTGGTGGAATGGAATGGAAAATACATACATACATATATAGCATGATAACACTTTTATGCTACCATTTTGATTTAAACTAAAAAGCAGTGTATTTAGTATTTAAGACAGTAAGTTATATCTTTGTTAGGCTGTAACCAAAACTAAAGTAAATTATTAAAAAAAACAATTGACCAGACTGCAAAACTTCTTACCTGCAAAGAACTGAAACGAGAAAAACGAGGGGGCAAACAAACTTATAGTCAAAATATGTTCGTAGGTGGCCTTTATGTGAAAGTAAAGATTTTCACAACAAATATATTTTGTATTATTTGTTTGTCCACTTATTTCTTTTCATATAAGTGGTTTAACAATTAGGTTTCATTGTCATTACTCAAATTATACATTATTATAATTAATTCAAAATTGTTCAATAACTAATCGACGTTTTCCATAATTTCCAGATCTGACGTAAGGAAGCTGCGCATAGACTTGGGCATGATGCTGCCGCGGATCGAGATAACGGGCAGCTACGAAGTATCCGGACAAGTGTTGTTATTCCCAGTGCGGTCACAGGGCGATTTTTGGGCGGCTTTCAGTTAGTTTCTCCTGTAATACATACGTCGCATATCGATTATTTTCACTAACAAAATACCAATGCCAGTGTTCCGGGTACAGAGTACAAACAGACTACAGAGTTAATTATGATCCTTCAAGAACTAAAAAATATACCATGTTAAAGTCGTTATTTTAAATGGATTCACCTTAAAAAGTACGACATTCGTCGCACAAATTTTTAAAAGTTTTTTCTCAAGAATAATAATAATACCTGGTACATCCAACACAGCGTCATCTAGTCCCAAACTAAGCAAAGCTTGTTTTATGAGTAATACATACTTAAATATTTTTTTAATGCAGCCAATATTTGTTCCTTGTGGAATCAAACCGCGAACCTTGGCTCCACAGTTAGGGTTTCTAGCCACTCGGCCAAATCGATCAGTCAAGCCAAGACAGTAAGGCAAGATATCCGTTAGTAGTGTCAAAATATTCAATTGATTCTTGATCAGATATAGGTCAATACTGTAAAACTTAGCGAACACCGATATGACAACTCGAAACCGTCAACTGTTCAGAACGGAATAAACTCTATGTGACCTACCTAGGTTTAAAGCTAAGGTTTAAAGTAGTTTTTTTTTAATGAAATAAAGCATAGTGCTTGGCTCATTTTCTTGTTTGTGATTCTTCAAACGTTTTGCCTTAGATTCCCTGTCGAATGACTCATTTAAGTCAAATCAACTATTTTTCGGGTTCTGTACTCAAAGTGTAAGCCAGAGTCCTATACGACTGTTACTTAGCTATCTATCTGTATATTTGTCCATCCGTATGTCACGGGTTTCTGACTCGTAAACGGAATGAGTTACAAACTCGAAATTTATATATATTTTGTGTAAAATGTTGACTCTAAACCGAATTAGGAGACAAAAATGCAATTAAATAAATTTTTAGAGAGGCCCATACAGGAAATGAGAATCGACAAAAAGTTTTTTTATTCCCTAAAACATAAGATGCGTCTAGAACTTAATATTTTTACTGAAAAGACGAAAACTATTTACTAAACTAATCTATAGCGTGTTGTCTGAGTAATTTAGAATGCACAGTGCAGTGTTTTCTTACTTCAATACCTATTTAGTTTATTAGGTGATCATTTCGCGATATATGAACCCGTAAAGTCATTAACAATAGGTTTTTGCCACGTATAATTTTTCGACAGTGTCAATTTGAAAAAAAGTCAAGGAGTAGCACTTGAGAAACACTTTGAAATAAAAATTATTTTTAACAAAATACGTTTACAAATTTTAATTTTGTACGATTGGTGACTGTAAGGTGACTACGTGAAAAAACCAAAGAACACGTACCTACTTGAACGATTTTTAAAATTCTTTTTTAATGTAATTTTGGTGGTCAGAGACACTAACTGCGTAGCCGGGAGTCGCGGGGGGAGTCGCGGGTTCGAATCCCGTCCGTGACAAATATTTGTGTGCATGAACATGTCTACTTGTTCCGTGTCTGGGTGTAAAAGTATTTATATATGTATGTTATTAAAAAAAAGAATGTTTAAGTATGTATATGAGTTGTCTAGTACCCCATAATACAAGCATAATATTTGCTTACTTTGGTACTAGATGGCGCTGTGTGGGATGTCCCAGATATTATTATTATTATATCAAAAACATTTCATTTTCCTATTAATATTGAAAACAATTTCGTCTAATAGAAAATTATTACCAACGATTATCCACTGTATTTGTTAGGTACTATATAATATCAGTATTAATACCTATTTAAATTTTTTTCATTCCAGTGGACGTAGCGGCAATCGCAAAAATATTCGGCAAAGAAGTTTACCAAGATAACGTCAGGTATATGTCTGCCGATCGACTACTTGTTGATTTCAAATTGAAAAGCTCGAGGTTCAAAGTTCGAGACACCGTTAACCACGGCAGTGTTATTGGTAAATATGCAAGTTTATAATATTATTACAAAGCTTTGTGTAACACCTCGACGATTTCGTTTGTCCTTTACCTTTTTAACGGATCGATTTAAGGAGAAAGGACATAAAAGCGAAAGACAGACGGTTTTTTTATTATTTTATATGTAGCAATGGTATTTTTTAATTTTCGTCAAAGTATTCTGAATCATTTAAAGTGTTTCTGAATTTTTCAATTTAAAAACTTTGCTACAGAGCGCAAGACGAGTGCCACCTTTTTCAATATATAATACACCGCATTTGGTCGATCGTAGTCCGAACTTAAAGGACAAAACAAAAAGTTTTATTAACTTGACCTGTTTACGTGTATATATGTATGTATCTATCAATTTGACTAAATATTTTAACGTAATTTTTATCAACTTCTAGACGTTCAACTAATATGAAAATTTTGTAATGATGTTGTAATGTACTGACCAAGATTCTCAAGAAAATGAAAATGAGATTGAAATTGAAGTTATTTCCGATTTATTCCACTGACGGTGTCTTAACATAGATAAGTGACAGCTAAAATCGAGTCTCGTGATAACTATTAAACTTGATTTCGTTTCAAAATACAAATAATAAAAAAAATATGAAAAATAACATTAAAAATAAAAAATATTTATTAATAGTTAATAATAATAATTACCGAACTGTTAAGCAAAATATAATTTTCAAGTATAATATTTTTGATAAATTTTAAAATAATAGTAAAGACATTAATATAAAAATCATTTTATTGTAATCATTTAATTGTATTTGTTGTTTCATTGTATTGTAAAAAGCGTGTAGTGCTAATCATACTTTCACAATATGCAATTAAATAATATAAATAAATCTGCAAAATAGCTGCAATTAAATATTTATAATAATTGATAACTTACAAGGACTCCCCGCTTTAGTTTGCAATAAAATGAATTTTTCCCTTATTTTAAACTTATCACAAATCATTATACTTGAAAATAATTTTCACTTTTTAGTTCATAATCATAATAATCGTATATCTTTATTGAAAGTAGATAAATACAAATTTACACTTTTTCACGTCAATAATCAATAAATTTACATCATAAATACCCAATTCACAAATTTAATTTTAAAAAATCTACATTTGAATTCATTGCATCAAATGCAATAGATATAAGTAATTTGTACCATTATTAACTTTAAAGAATCAGTATTTCAAACATTTATTGTCGAATGAAAGATGCCAGAGCTGCTCTCTGCCATCTTTTGGCTCAACTTAAATTCACTAAAACATAATTCAAGACTTCAGCGGGATTAGAGACACAATATGACTACCTGTCAGAACCCCCAAATACAAACATAATACCTCAGTGACTGCACCAAACTTAGTTTAAGGTATTGAGACAACACTAATGGCTACCTTTGGTCAGATACAAATTCTTCACATTAAAGCGTGTGTTTTTAGTTTCTATTTTATTAATGAACTCTGATAGACCTGGAATAGTAATATCATACTATCAGCCCTTTTTGTACCCCACTGCAGAAGCTTAGGCCTCCATTCAAGATGAGGGGCTTGGAGTTTTAATTCACCGCAGCGAGTTGGTGGATTGTAACGACCACCATCTATTGACAACAACCAGAACCGACTGCTTAACGTGCTCTCCGAGGGACAGAGTCAGTGATAGTTAATGTACTTAAGTCAGAAAAAACTCATTGGTACACGCTTGGATTCGAACCATGGCCACATGGCCTTATAGATTTGAAACAGGTTCGCTGCGTTCGAGCTATCACGACACAACGGAACACTCGGAATAGTAATAACTTTCATATAATGATATTTTATTTAAGGGATTTCCACTGTACCGCAATCACAGCTAACTCTGTGACAACATTGTAAACTGAATTTAGGAAAGTGGTTCCCAAATCCGTATGAACATAATTAACGTGCTAAATGTATTGGTGCTAGTATTCAATTGTGGTTTAATTAGGGACCAAAAATATTTTTTACGATCTGTACATATAGTATTTGAATAACTTCCACACGTCTCAACTAATATATAAATCGGTTTGTTTTGGTTGTTTGTAGTTTCTACATCGCGTGATAATAATTGAAAAGGTGGAAAGTAACTTAAGCTGTCGTTTATCTCGGTCGAAGTTTCTCATGGGCGACCGAAACAGGGGTAATAAGCTAGTTAAAAATCATCCCCTAATCATGTTTATTACTTTTTACAGGTGAAGCCATGAATCAATTTCTGAACAACAACGCACCAGAGATCATAGAAGAGATGAGACCGGCAGCGTCCGTTTCCATCGCTAAACATTTCCAAGCTTTCCTCAATGCAGCATTTACCAAAATTCCTCTCGATGCGTGGCTTTTGCCATAATGCATATGAATCGGAATGTTTATTCTTTTATAAGTATAATCTCTAGTAGTTGCAAAACCAAGAAAAAAACGCAGTAAAATCTACTGAAATGGGTTCAGAGGCAGAAACAAGAAAAGGCTTTCAACATATGACACCCCTCTTTTTACGTCGGGGGTTAAATAATATACAAACCAGTATAAGTTCAGTAATATTTTAATTTTAAATTAAAAAAAAAGAAAGATTTTAATATACATCATTATTGATCGTTATTCCAAGCGACAGATATTTGTGTCAAACTAAAATGGTAAATATACGAATATTAAATTACAAATATAATTCTCTAAAACTATTGTGACATTAAAAAAAAAGTATAAAATAATTTTAAGAATTTACAAAATAAATGGTTGTATACCTATAGGCATAAAAGTACGAATTAACAAAAGCATTTCTCCGCTTCTCCGCTTACCGTCTAACCACTCTTCTTCTAGTTAGCTGGTGTATCTTTGGCAATTTTCAGTCCGGTTTCAGTCCACGAGGTCCCCGTACGCCAGCCTTCACCCCCACGAAATGAGATTTGACAGTTTCGATACCGTGAAGTGACATTTCTAACTCTATTTTAAAACCAAACGCTGCTGTCAAATTTATTTACTCTATACCTATAGGTTATTAGTTACTCGTTTGTGTCACATAAAAAATAATAATAATAAAGAAAATTCTTCTTACTATTATAAAAATTTAACTTTTAGGATTATATTTCAAACAAAACATATCTGCTTTAAATGGTCTTCCCAGTAAAATAAGTGATTTTGTTAGTTTTTAAAATTAATTAAGTATATTTCAATGTAAATCTTTTATATTTTCTAATTATAAATTGCAATGCTTTCCAAGCATAAAGAAATTTAAATTATTGATGAAAACAAGTTGAACCTGCCATTTCGAAGGCTAATTGAACTAATTAAAATTTTACAGAAACAACAAAAAACTATTTCATGTAAAATGATAGTGCGAAGTAAATTAAAGGTACCACAAAAGACTATAAATAAAATTCCAATGTATTATTTTAGATATTTAAATAATAATAATCATATAGATTTTTCCAAAAAACAAATTTTGGAGTTGAATCCTTTTCAAAATGACCTCATCAGTGATAAGACAACTTCATATTAAACGACAATGTCCATTGTCGGATCCCAGGTCGGGTCTGTATTTATATGATGAATATTAATACTGGTACCTGGTCTTGGTTGTTGTATGTATGTGGTGTCTTCGCTTGGTGCCCAAAACACAAGCTAATGCTTATTTTTGGGCCTAGACGTTGTTGTAATGTATACATTATTATTATTATTATTATCCTGTTCGCTACTCATTAACCATAATTGGTCAGATTGAAAGTCACGACCCATTTAATTAACAAAAACAATTGATTGATAATGATTGATGACTAGTTAAAAGGTTAAAAACACTTAAAAAGCACGTCTTTTTTGAAAATTGGAAATATTAATAATACTAATAATATTTTCAAGAAAGTGATGTTTTTGAGATATCTTATATTAAAACTTATACATGAGGCGCTATCTTTAAATGCTACACAGTTGAATCTGAATGTTTTTATTTCAAGCAATACCTATTTTAGGAAATAATATAAATATTACGTGTTTGAAAACTTATAATTTTTTGTTAAAAATTGATTTATGTTATATTAAAAAAGGTTTATTTAAGACAGCTCTAGTGATAGCGCTGTCTGTTGTACAGGATAATAACTACTTAATTTTAAACAGTTTAATTGGACAGCGCTTTCAGTGGTAAAGTATAGCTGTTAATTCGATTTAAGTTTATTTCGCTGCGTTCATTGGATGGTTTAACTACTTTATCGTAATTTCACAACTTTTTTCACTTTTAAAATCTTGCTGCAAAGAAAATCACAAAATCGTAATTAAAGTTATTGTCTAGTGGCTTTACTTTTGATTTTTACTAAGGGGCATTCTTTTTATTTTTAAACAAATTATCAATAGTGTGGGTCAATACTGAACTTTGTTCTTTAAATAACTAAGTGATTGTTATTGTGATGTTTTCGTAATATGTACCTAATTATTTAGTTAGTGATTAGTTTAGACATATTAAGACTTTTGGAACATACCTGTGAATATTAAATAATATGTTAATAAATGTATACATTATTACTATCCCTTAAAAGCCTACAGCAAAAAAGTAAGTAATTAAAATTTTGGTAAATATTTTGATTACTGGGGTGCCCATACTTTTGATGTTATCAAATAATCAAAGCTGTTACTAGAATTTCAAAATTGAACCATATATAATTAAATAAAATAGGAGCCAGCGTGTGATAATAAAATTTTTAACATTTAATTAACATTTTTTTGATTGTTTTAGGTCGATTGTAAAGTAAAATCCAGTTATACGATTATTAATCTCTTTTTAAAGAACCATCTTTTTCAATATTTTTTAACATAATGGTTTTTTTAATCGTGTATTTTTAAAATTTATAAGTTTATTTTTTAATTATTAACTTTATTTTAAAAATCAGTAGACTTAAAGCCAACAGAGGGAGGTTTATAACCAGATAGTAATAACAATGAAAATGCTGTTTTGATTGAACACATCTACTGCAGCGCCCCTGGTGGCTTATATCCATATACTGATCAAGAACCTGTTCTGAGGTGATGTTAATTACGTAATGAGAAACACTGCATCTAAATTTGCTTGTCCGTTTTAGAGAAACACATCTACCGCAGCATCCTCTGGTGGCCTACCGGTAAACATACTTATGTATATATATATATATAGTATAAAATTATACCACCTGTGTAAAATTAAAAACTGCATCGAAATTTGAGTAACAGTTTTAAACCAAAACATCTACTGCCACGCCCCCTTACTACTAGCTTTTCCGTAAAACATGTCCAAGAATCAGCTCTGATATTATATCTACGTGAACCAAAAACCGGATCAAAATCGGCCCAGCCGATTGAGAGATACAAATCAACTACAGCGCCCCGTGGTGGCCTTACTTCGAAAATCAATAAAAAATAATTTATTATACTGGCATCTTGTTTTTTTTTTAAATTCCTTATCATTTCGGTAAACCCTATATGTATAAACGGGTAAAGAAATGGACATATATTATAAATTCATAAAATTTAAATTAAAAATTAGTAGTTGGGCAATATATAAAGACCAACTGATTATGAAGTGTTTAAGAATTGATTAAGTAATTTTAATGTAGTAAAATAATATGCGTACTTTACATTGGTTTTCTTTCATTATTATACCTTTGAAAAATAAATATCTTTTTTAATGGCGGATTTATCTAGGTATAGATATATACTTTTGTGAAAAAAACACACTGACTGCCTGAAAAATTGGTTCATATATATTCCACTTACTCCATGAATTCGAATTTTTGAATAAATATTTATTAGATAAAAGTACACATCTTCTGAGGAAGGGCATTTCAAAACTCAACCCCTAAAGGGTAAAAAATATTATTAAAATTTGTATGGAAGAACTTTTTACTGTTGGCGATTTGGCAGAGCAAAAAAACAATCCCTATCGTACGTACGGTAGGGATAAAAATTAAAAATAATTAATTAAAATACCGGTAACTTTTTACCGCAGGAAAACATCTCGTTTTCGATGAACCGGTTAAAATCCCTTACCATGTTTACTGAATTGTATAAAGGATTTTTATTTCAAACAGAGAACAGCTGAAAATATCGACGAAAACAAACATTATCAACTTATACCACAAGAAAATATCTTCTTTTTAAAAAAAAAAATGGTAAATACACTGGCGAAAATTCTAATAATTCTCTGTAGTCAACGCGAAACGCGAAAGTCGTGAATGGTCCCACAAATAAAAATACACTATAAATTTGGGTCATTAAATTTTATTTTATCTTTTCGAGGTTTATAAAAATACGCACATTGACAAAATATAAAAATATCTTCTATGTATCTAATCTTCTTTAAATACCATACCGACATTAATTCAAAATACTATCTTATTATATAATTTTATTCTCAAAGCGGTACTTACGGGATCACATTCAATTTTAAACCGTTATTTAAAAAAAAAAAATTCTATAAATTTACTATTTATTCTTTAACTACTAAAGATGGACCCAAGTAAAAATATAAAAACAAATTTTATTAATATTACAAAAAAACCTAAAAGACGCTAAGTATATCATCAGCATTTAAAGTCCTAAACGCGTGATCCGCCAAGGGCTTAAGAAAATCACGCATCGCTCCTTGCAAAGGTACTTGCAGTTCATCAGCTAATGTCTGCCAATTTTCATTTAGGAATCTGTTCACTGCAGTACCTGAAAACGAAAGTATATAAGTGATAAAAAAACAAAATATCTTAATTTTCATTGACAGAAATCACTATGTGGTCAACGCTTAAAAATAATTTACAGACCTCTATATAAAATACCTTAAAGGATATGTGTGATCTATAGAGGTGATTTTTTGTTGGAAATACCAAAATACGTGTTTTTTGTTTTAGCTTTAATACTAAAATTTTTAGCACGAGCGGCTGACAACTGGGTCGGTGAGCAGCCGCCGGATGGATAACCTTACCCGCTACACGCGGCGGTCGCCTCTTTTTCGGGCGCAACATTTATGTTTAACTTAGCACCTACGCTGCTGTAGAGACAATTCTATTTGAAGAAACATTTTAATGTAAAATTTTGAATTACCAATTTTTTGTTTTTAATGTAGTAATGTAGTTAGTAATGTAATGTAGGTTAATGTAGTATTTTTTGTCTTTAAATAATACCTGATACCTAGGAAACTTTGGAAAGTGATGGAAAAATCTTCCTGTAGAGAGGATTCAAAGACTGAAATATTTTGAACCAAAATGGAAGGGTCAATGAGAGGTTTCATAAATACAGATGAGCCTACATGAAACTATTGATAAACGTCAATACGAGTGTAAGCGAAACAGATATGAGTACTTCATCAGCACTTTTTTATCCCACTGCTGGGGTTTAGGCCTCCCCTAGGGTGAGGAGGGGGACTTGGAGCTTAAATCCACCACGCTGCTCCGCTGCGGATTGGGGATTGTAACGACCGCCATCTATTGACAGCACTCGGGACCGACTGCTTAACGTGCTCTCCGAGGCACGGTGTCAGTGATAGGTATGTACTTAAGTCAGAAAAACTCATTGGTACACGCCCGGATTCGAACCATAGCCCCATGGGGCCTTATAAATTTGAGACAGGTTGGTTGCGCTTTGGGCTATGATGATATGAGTACGTTTCTACTTAATTTTTAATGAAACCGGCACCGCGTTAGCTTATTATGTATAGTTAGGACAAGCCATACAACGCCATCTTGTCCCAAACTAAGCAAAGCTTGTATTATAGGTACCAGACCA
The DNA here is from genome assembly GCA_949709985.1 of Luffia ferchaultella. NCBI lineage: Eukaryota > Metazoa > Arthropoda > Insecta > Lepidoptera > Psychidae > Luffia > Luffia ferchaultella. The sequence continues at coordinate 5,278,857 of OX453242.1, read as the reverse complement.
CGAATATACATACATACTTAAATATCCTTTCTTTTTATTAATATATACATATATAGATATTTTGCACCCAGACACAGAACAAGTAGACATGTTCATGCATACAAATATTAGTCCTGGGCGGGAATCGAATCTGCGACCTATAGTTCTGCAGTTAGGATCTCTTATCACTCGGGTAATCAGTCAGTCTAAAATCAATCTATTTTACATGCTTTTATTCTCGTCTAAGAATACTAATTAGAGAATACTAATATGAATCAAAATCTTCAAACATATTTTCTACTATATACGAGTACAAAGTGAACCTTGAAAGTGAACTTGACGTATGTGAGATTTATTTCAAGCTTCTGTATTCGATAGAAATTTGATCTAAGCTCGAAACGTTTAAAATAAGATGAAATCCTCACCGAGTTCATCATCTCCATCGAAAAGGTTGTCCAACTGCATCGTCGCATGGCCAATTTGAAACTGCACTTGCAGATCTTTGCAGGTTAAAGCATCTGGGCTGTTAGGACGAGGCGCGCGACCCAATGTGATAGTTACAATTGCATCTATTTTACCTAAAAACACGTTTTATTACAGAATTGAATAATCTTGGTGTTTACCTGTTAAGGAAAATGACTTTAAATAAAAAACAGGATTTTGAGATAGTGTGCTTTTAGGAATTAAATGTAATCTCAATTTGATTGATCAATTGAATTTACGAGCCCAAAGTATGAAATTTATAAATTTTGGAATATGAAATATATGGAACTCGACTATTTAAAAAATTTAGGGAAAACTTGATAGAAGTAATGAGAAAATATTTTAAAAATACGATTTTCATTATAGTGACGTCTACATCGTAAAATAATATATTAATAGCTCTAGAAGTTATAGAATATTCGAAAACTAATACAATCCAATTTATTACAGATCTGAAAAAATTGGCTTCATTTAATATTTTTCCACATTATACAGGTCAGTTCATTTAAATAATAAACATTTCACAATTGAAGGGGTAAGTGGACAAACGTGTTAACTAACAAAAAGTTCGAAATGAGTTATGAATTTTTTTATGTTGCACCTACAACATTTGTAAGCCTAAAATGTATGCATGTTGGTCATTTAATACCTTTGCTATAGGTTTTTGCTATTTTTGCGCAGTCGATTTATGATCATTTAAAATCTAATTCAATGTAAAAAGTCGATTTATTTTGTTTTCTCAGATAAAACCTTTGTCCACTCACCCCTTTAATTAATTTTTAATACTAAAATGGAAATAAAAAATTGTGAGAATTGTGTCAGCTTGTAATGCTGGTATTAAATTTGTTGAGCTCGTGTAGCAGTAAAAATTACATTTTACAAACTAAACCGTTTTTTGGTAAAATTTTACGTTATCACAAACAATTAATTTTCACAATTTGATCAGTTTAAACTTCGCTAATTTGAAAAATTATGTAAGCTTTTAGAAACGTATTAATCGGAAATCTTACGAGTACAGTTTAAATGAATTTAGTTCGGGATTTTCGATTTAATCGTTAATACAGGAAACACAAGAGCTAGACACAATTACAATTGCACTGAGAAAATTACTACAGTTCGAACTCAATTATAGGCATAACATTTACCTCTAATATTTGTATTGTAATCCGTTATCCATATAACAAAAAGCGATATTATCTATGAAATAAAGCAATACTTACTATATTTTCCAGTGAAAAGCCCGTCTCCGCTGATAGGCAGAAGTAACACATTTCCCGTTATTCTATATCGACCCTTCACACGCAGTTCTGGTATGTACAATTTAGCCACAACTTGATGTTTCCTTGAGTCCAAACTAAAAAATTTAAAACCATAAAAAATATGTTGGCACGCGAGATATTTTTGATAAAAATAAATTCAATAGAATAAACGCGTGCAACTACATAATAAAGTGACGTCTATTTGCGAATTCTTGTTGCGTTTTTTCACATCTCCAAGTTTCAAAAGTTTATATACCAAAATTTAAAAATGCCAAATTTTTTCATATTCAAAACAGACAGAAAGACATACAAGCTTTCTTAGCTGTGATGTGTGTGTGATAATAGCTGTGTGGTTATAAACTAGCAGGGTCTTTTGAACTTAGCTCTTGTACTAACCTACCCTTTAGCTCTTGTACTAAATTACACAATTTAATTATATACAGCTGTGACTTACAACTTAGTAAGTCAGCTTGGTGTGAACGCACGGGTCACACTCATACCACAGTAAGTCAACCGAACGCTGCAAAATTCTTTTCACACATACATCCCCCGCCATTGCAGTGCTTTATTGCACATTCTTTCATATAATGGTCCAAGAATAACTCACTGTATTTCCTTCACTCTCATTGTGGAAGGGCCTCTCACGGTGACGTCAGTATATGATGACGATATAGTAACCGGTCCGGTGGTCTGTGCCAATTTCAGAGCCGGTACGAGCAAAGGTTCGCAGGCCGGTATACCATAAACGGGAACTCCTAAAATAAACATGTCATAATGTATACTGTTGTGAAACTGTAAACCAGCGACATCTGCGCATGGAACATACTTTATTGATATATGTACACCGAGTTCGGCTCAACGTAGTCCAAACTTATAGAGCGCGTAGAGTATACCGAACTATAAAAAAAATCATGTTCAAAATATCAGTTTTTTATCTCTTATCTATTTTTTTTATAGCAACTAATAAAAACAAAAAAACATTCAAGTAAGTAATAAATTTTTATTTAATCAGGTTTACTTCCAAACTTAATAAAACATCGCGTGACTGTGTAGAGAATCGCAAAATTAGTCAAACACTTGTCGTGAAGCAGCTGATAAGGTGTCCGATTATTCTTTTTCTTTTCCACCAGCCCATTGTGCCCCACTACAAGGGCTTAGGAATCCCCTCAGGGTGAGAGGAATTTAGAGCTTAATCCACCACGCTGCTCAAGTGCGGGTTGTGGATTTTAATGACTGCCATCTGTTGATGGTACTCGGGACCGACAGTTTAACGTGCTCTCATTGGTACACGCCCGAATTCGAACCGCGTCCGCATGGCTTGTAAACTCAAACCAGGTTCGCTGAGCTCAGGCTATCACGACACTGGAGACCCCGGGGGGATTCTTTGAATTGAAATGTAGTAAAATATCAAAATGTGTTAAATCTTAGTTTTAATTTATTCGTCTTGAGTCTTATAATAATCGGGTTCTCAAAAATGTATGTAAATAAATCGATACATTGGTAGTCAAATGTTACCGCTACCGCTGTAACTTTGTAAATGAACATAGTAACAAATTACCTGTAGCCAACTGCGGTATATATCTGTTGAGAGCTTCTTTGAGACAAAGCTCCAAGGCGCGTTCATCTCGCGGACACACGAAGTCTCCAACTGTTATACAAAATATTGTTATTTTTTTGGATATTTTTAATTAAAATCTATGCTATTTAAGCACATAAATGTATGTATACGCGACGCTGAATCGAGAAAGTGTAGTGCAAAATCATCTCTTTTAAAACATCGTAGTGTTACTTTCTATTTATAGATATATGCCGTACTTAAGCCAAGTAATATTTGAAGCAAGAAGTATTCAACCGATTTTAATAAGTTTTTACATTTAAATAAATATATTCAATGTACAGGGCATGCAGTGGTGTATTTAACAGCAGGCTGAATAGACTGGAGCCTAGGGCGGCACATTTTAGGCAAAATTGGGGAAAATATTTTTTTTATGTCTCGCAGAAATTAAAAAGATTTATACTATAGATACCTACCTAAATAATATAAGGTTCACACAAAAAATAGAGAATGTAATAATTAGTACGTATCTTTCACCACTTAGATATTTTTTCCTACAAATCGCGTAGTCGCGTTTTGAATAGCCTACTGGTGGCAAATGTATAAATCCATCTTTATCTATTTTAGAATCAAAGCAGTAAGAAAAGAGGTTAATGTTCACCAGGACTTCAGAAATTAGATCAGAAATAAAAATAGAGAAGAAGAAAAAAGAAACTGAATAATATTACAAAACAAAGTATTCGTCGATTCGTGGAGACTATGCTGTTAAAGTCGCAGTTAAAAGTTAGTAAAAAATAAAAAATTAAAAAAAAAAAATTTTATAAAATTTATTATTTCCTAAAAAAAACACTTTAAAAAGAAATTGATCTTAAAGTACGTGGAGTTGTTTTTTTTTTTCAATTCAATTAATTCTAAATAATTAATATAAATTAAAATAAAAATACAAAATTGAAGATACTCACAATTAACAAAACTTTTATTTCTCGAAGCAAATGCTGTAGTAGTTAGACATGACAAAATAATTGTTTTCCACATTTTACTGTTTTGTCTACACTCTGTTGACGGACTGGTCGATGCGTTTTCGAGAATTTATGTTAAATATTATTTTAATACGTGATGAAGCTGTGAATTCGCTATCTTAAGTTAGCTTAGATTCATTTTCCGCACGTAAAATAAGCACGCGTGACACGTGATTATCGTCTTAATCCTAGTTAATCACGTTAATGATAGATAAGAAAACTTTAATCATTAATATTTTTTTTTTAATTATTATTTGCTTTTGATTGATAATGTAAGCTTGTATTGATGCAGTTAACTGCTTCAGAACAAAGGACAGTATTCTTAAAACATAAAATTTTGTTCTTTTCAATCGTTTCGTAGTCTCTCAATTCAGGATTGATTAATATATTACTCAATATAAACTAATTATTGATAATTTTTTTACATTTAATAATAACAATATACCTGTGTCATCCTAAACAGCGCCATCTAGTCTCAAAGTAAATTAGTATTAAGCCTGTATTGCGGGTACTGGACAACAAATATTCATACTTAAATATTCTTTATTATATATACACATATAAAAATTAGTCCCGGGCGGGAATCGAACCCACAACCTTTGGTTATACAGTTAGAGTCTATATCCACTCGGCCAATCGGTCAGTCATTTAAATAGACAATCACAATTCGAGAAAGAAAGTTATGTAGAATGAGATTTATCATAATAAAATGACGCGAATGGTGAAACCACACTAGTGAAATGCAGTCAAAAGATAGTTACAAAATATCATATTATATTATTGAACGCATATAGCATGTTCCTTTTAGGTCTCAAAGGTGATTACGTTTTCACGAGTCACACCGTAGTAAACTCAACTTGAGCAATTGTGTGATGTAACAAGAGCATTGACTCGACCCATTGGCATACTTCCAACTCGGTTCAGTGATCGTCGGTGAGAAGTACACTTAACAAGAGTTTTAAAGGTGGTAATATAATCTGGCCGATTAATAATAAAAATACGATCTCCCACACTCCGCCATCTAGTCCCAAAGTAAGCAAATATTATGGTTATATTACTGATACTAGATAACGGTTACATAGTTAATTTATCTTTTTATAGTAGATGCATATATTGATATTTTTACGTCCAGACACAATAAATAGATACATAAATATTTGTCTCGAGCGGGAATCGAATCTGCAGCTTTTGGATCTGCAATTGGCGTCTTCGGCTTCTAGACTAATCGGTCAGTCGCGTGTCTCAAATGCGAAAGTTTTCTACTGTACTTTAAACGCTTTTTTATTTTAAATTAAATGGGTTATAAAGTATAGGTGCTTCAATTATTTTATTAGACAGTAGGCAATACCTACTAGATTTACTTTGTTATATACTTTGTTTTGTAATGAAGCGGTAAAAAAAAATCTTTGTTAATTTATAAGTTCTTTGTTGTTCAACCGTTTTGATTTTTTGTTCACATTTTAGCATTGGAAATGTTCTAACTTTTTAGGTTTCAACCAGGGCTAAAATCGAAAAAAAAACTGTAAAGGAAAACTTCTGGGTTTTTAAAAAAATGATTTATTGTATTTTTTTTCACTTCTGCCAACCAACCTACTGATAACTTTTAAATTAATATAAGTTTGACGAATATATTTTGTATCTTTGCCGAATGTCATTATTTAAAGACATTTGCTTAACAATTATGTGAAAGTAGCGGTCGTACCCGGCTTCGCCCGGGTGGACTACGGAAACGTTCCTCTACCCGTTCCACGCATTAGTACATTGCACCAGTGCGAAGTCGGGGTGGGTGGCGAGTATAACCATATAGTACGATTACACATTACACTATGAAATCATCGTCATTATCCAAACAAAGGAATTCTGTGGCGCGTCTAGCAACAAATTTGATTGCCATAAAAAAGGTTATAGTAAGTCAATCTTAAAAGATACACATATGCTCTCGCGGACTTTTGGTTAGAACTTTTAAAGGGGAACAATTCCGTAATACATAATTTTTGCTTAACATTAACCGTTTACGCAACGGGCGTAACGGAAGCTCTCAAAAGGAATATTTTTTCTCATTTTTGCAATATTTTTCATTGATGCTCCGCTCCTGTTGGTCGAAGCGTATCGTGATAATAGCCTATAGCCTTCCTCGATAAATGGACTATCCAACACAAAAAGAATTTTTTTAATTGTAACCAGTAGTTTCTGAGATTTGCGCGTTTAAACAAACAAACAAATAAACAAACTCTTCAGCTTTATAATATTATAGTATAGGTAATAATTTATTTATTTTTAAATTTTTAAGAAATGGCAAAATAAAAAATCGTAAAGAAAAATTGATTTATTCAGTCATTTATTAACATTTTTCTAAAAACTAAATCTTTAAAGTTGTGCAATTTTTCTTTTATCGTAAAGCTATTTCACTGTTTTGACAGATGTAATAACTCAGTAAAAAATCTGCAATCTCCCCAAGGTACTTTTGACGTAATAACGTAAGGTAATGCCATAATTACTGGTATCCTATTACGGTGTGGTGTAGCGCTGCAAGGACCAGCTGTGATACGCTGAGATTGCAGAATTTTTACTAAATGGTACAAGAAAGATATAACAACACTATATTCCCAATATTTGTCCAGATCATTAACCCATAATATATTTTTAACTATTTATTTAAAAAAAAATACATGACAATACATTATACTTCAAAATTATTGATTAATATGTTTTCTTCCTTAAAATACAATAAATTATTTAAAAAAAATTAAGCAGTTTTCTTTTGTTGATAAAGTTACCCCCATTTTATACTTTAGAACGTTCCCTAGGAAACTGGGCACTTGGTAAATAAACAGCAATAAACTAATTGAATTGTAACATATTGTCAACTTAGACAGCAGAATTATCAACATTCATACTTCGTCATGTTTCGAAACGGTTAAAAACCCGAGTAAAATACCAAACTCAGAGATCAGACAGACCATCTGTCACTATTTTTGTTTGTTTTTAATATTTCGTTGAATTACATATAAAATATAATTTCTGTTTCTTTTGTTTTGTAGTTCAAATTTTACAAGTACGTCAACCTAAATTCTATTTTACAGTGAAAATGTCTAAACATCAAGTGACATATATTTTTTGTTTACATTTTTGTGGTCCGATGCGATATCTCTACGCATATTTATGGTTGTCTATTAAATTATTTTGTTACCTCATAGATACAAGTATGTTAGTCAGTTCAATTCCATTCTACAGGCCCATTATGCCCCACTGCAGAGGCTTAGGCCTTCTCCCAGGGTGTGGGGCTTGGAGCTTAATCTATCACGCTGCTCCAGTGCGGGTCGGTGAATTTCAACGACTGCCGTTAGTCAGACGTAACGACGGTCGTTGTTAGTCAGTTACTTTTAAACATTTTATGTTAGAATAGCTTATAAAAACAATGCTAAGGAAGCGTGGATAACAAAGGATGAATGGGAGTGCATTTTATTCCAACATTTTCAATAACACAAATAAATTACTAATTAATATTAAATTGTTTTATTATCAAATTACAATACTAATATACCAAATAACACAAATAAATATAACTCAACTTCAATGTCATGAACAGTCAAACCAACAGGTTCTGTTAGTCGGCAAACACCATATCGTATGGGACATGCTTTAGAAACTTGTTCGCGATATCTTCTAATACCATCGCCAAAGCTGTTTCGACCGCGGGCTGTACTTCGGATATTATTTCAATCGTATGCATCTCGACTATGTGATTAGTAATTTTTTCTGGAAAATATAAAATAATATTTATTAAATTATATAAATATTTAACGACAATTTTAATTAATATTTATCTCTTTCATTTTAGAAAGCTTGAATAAAATTTTCACTTCTTTAAGTCCAAATGAACGGTTATAGATAATTTCAAAATGAAATGAATTCTCAACATGAAACGCCTCTTCAAAAACTCACGGAACATACGGTTGTTCAGTTTAAAAAGGAGATCTTTAAAAAACTTAGGGAATTTAAGGGACACCGCGTAAAGTAAGTGACGTTGGGAAAACTTAGAATTATTAACGATTTTTCATTTTCATACCGTTTCTAATTGTAGATCTGGAATAGATTGCAATCTAAGCATGATCGGCAATTAAATTTTGTGGTTTTACTTTTTAGTATTTTATATATATTTTTTAATATTTCCTTTTGAAGATTAGTAGCTCTGTGTTATACATTGGGATATTCATTGGCTGGTGATGATGAAGAAGCCGTTTGGACATATCTACTATGTCCGCTCCGCTATGTGCACCCTGGCGGTCGTAAACTAGTATATTTTGCATATAATGCAAAAACCGCATTCTACCCAGACGTTTTATACACAAAGATTTATTGCAGCGCCCCCTTGTAGCACGTTATTGTAAAACTTAATGCAAAAAACCACATCAAAATCTGTCCAGCCGTTTCAGAGAAACACATAAATAATATAACAACTTTCCTTAGTGGCCTATAACCATATAACGGTAGAACATTATGGGTACTATTGAAATAAATAAGGAACATTGTAATAAATTTCATTAAAAACCGTCTACAAACATAAATACATACAAACAATTTTATGTAATAGTTTAAGGCTTTTACATTACCTACATGGGATATTTTTTTTTATTCTGTTTTACTCAGTAAGAATTTTTTGAACGTCTAAATACGAATCGCCTCGGTTGAGATTTTCTTAAATATTTTAACATGGTAAAAGTACCAATAAACATTGGTTATATTTAAATCACTGCCTCTGATTTTGTAAACATTACATTTTTCATTTTAAAAATGGGGAAAATAAATAATATACCGTACCCATTTGTTCTGTGGTCGAGTGGGTATCAATGAAGTTTGCTTTCAAAGGTTCGCCACATCTCAGATGAACGGTTGCATCTCTTACTACCAGACGGCGGTGAACTCGCGCTCCCATCGCTTCTATTTCAGCTCTACATGATGCTTATAAGAAAAAGAATATAATAACAAACATTAATAAGTTAAGTATAAATAATAGACAAATATGTATCTCGAGACGAATAAAAATCAAAAGATGCTCTGCGTGTGAGCAGATCCGTCGACCGTTTTTTAACCGAATTTAATTTTTTTTCCCATATCTCATTGATGCCATATCTAGATATTACAATTGTTCTTAAGTATGTTAGTTTTTTTAGGGTCCTAATTAATTTAGTCCAAAAAAAAGATGAATGTTTTATAATTTTGACATTCTTAAAAGGAACGCCATATCGAAAAAATCAAAGATTAGAGGTTAGAGAGTTATTTATATAAAAAAGAATAAATTTTGAACTGATGTGCTTATGTATTTCATATGCTCTATGCAACGTGCCTTCTTAAATGCAATGAATAAACGGTCTTTTACAAATCTTTCTATTATGTTAGACATTTAGCCATAATCTTAAATAGCTTCCCAATATGTAAAGACGTCTTCCAAGCTAATGAACTTGTTCTTCATCCCCAATTTATAATTGGATCCTTCAAGATAGTGAACATATCATTGTTTCTCATATTATCCACATATTACTAGCCTTTTCCTGTATTTATATTGACGACCGCTTAGCTTAGTGGGTAGCGACCCTGTCTGCGAAGCTGGAGGTCCCGGGTTCAAATCCTAGGTCGGGTCAGTATTTATATGATGAATATCGATACTGTACCGGGTCTTGGTTGTTATATGTATGTAGTGACTTCGCTTGGTACCCAAAACACAAGCTAATGCTTAGTTTGGGGCCTAGACGTTATTGTGATGTGTACGTTATTATTATTATATATTTTTTTCTGCAAATTACCCATTTCTTCACGGTTATCGATTATACAGCCCTTTACGTACCAATTCGTCTATGTCTAAGACCTATACCTACTTCACAAAACTATCTAGAAACAAATCTATCGAAGTTTATTAATAACATTTTATTAATAAAACTTACTAAAGTTAGAATGCATCTTCCCTGTAGCCTCGATGGGGAGCTTTTGAAAGTGTCCAAGTATAACGTAATCTCCTGTCATGTGTAGATGAGGTAAGCTCAAGTTTGCAAATACTTTTAAATCTTCGGGATATACACTGTAAAACGAAAATTTATAGTTATATTATTATTTAGTTCTACATACATTTTATTACCTTCTGCAGTAATACTTGTTGTAATGTTTTGTAATTTTTTTTTTGCGGTACAAATGTATTCATGCTTCTGTTCAAATCTCGACGCCTTTTAGTTTTACAAGATGGTAATATTTTTCAGACATACGTACGTAAAGATGGATAGCTTGCTTCGGTTTGCATGTCGTGGAATGGGTAACAAGTGTTGCCACATGAGATTTATTTACTTTTGCTTACGATTTATTTGCTTTTAGATACCTGGACTAATACTTTTTTAAAAATTTTGTCGTGATATTATCATTGACTCTATTACTTTTTAATCAGCATTTCACGCTCTTCTGCTAGAATTCGCTCTTTCTCAAGTTTAATAATAATAATAATATCCATCCACATCCACACAGTGCCATCTAGTCCCAAACTAAGCAAAGCTTGTATTATGGGTACCAGACAACTGATATACATATTTAAATGTTCTTTATAATATATACATAAATAGATATTTTACACTACCTATTGTTTGAGTTAAGTGTTTGGATCATTAGCCTACCACACTGGTTCGGGGCGAGAATTAAATTAATTTAATTCTAAAAAGTGTCCAGTAAAAACTACAATATCATTAATATTAACAATATTTGTTATTGTAATTTAACATACTGACCCGACCTGGGATTCGAACCCGGGACCTCCAGCTTCGCAGGCAGGGTCGCTGCCCACTAGGCTAAGCGGTCGTCTATATTATTATTATAACTATATTATTATTATATTTATACTCACTCTAACTTATTGATAGTATAATCTGTTAAACCCATTACAGTTATATCAGATAGCCAAGCGTCATATTTGAACCCGTTGTCAGGTGCATTAGGTTGACGAAGTCTAACGCTAGGTACGCGTAGTGGTTCCAAAGGTTGTATACCCATGGATGGTACACCGTGAGCTAAGAATTATCTGGCGTGTTCTGCTGCACTCTTTATACATTCGGCCACATTTGGATCGCTGTAGTGACACACTGGCAGATCACTAGCTGTTTTAAAATGTCGATTAAAAAATATCAATATTGGTATTCGTTTTTTTAAACTATCCTTTGACACGGTAATTAATTACTTAAGTTACAGAACTAGTTTTAAATTATTAAAATATGCGTTAAAGTGGGATTTGGAACACAAAGTATCATATTATACACAAGTAAAAAGGGTAAACAATTGTATTTGTCCTTCAACATATATTTAACATAGATTTTCTCCGTTACTCGTTCGGGCCCGGAAGGTTCAGTAAAAAACAATTGACAAATAAGTAGTAAAATTTAATGATAGTTTTGTGGACATCGCAAGAATGTCTGAACTATCGAATATAAAAGGCAACATACCTAACACCATGTATGCAAGTGAAAAGTAGTCACTCAGATTAAAGTGGGTGATAACAACAAACTGAAACTAACCTTGACTTATAAGTATACTTAGGTTAGAAAAGAAATAAATAAATAATCAGAGTAATATCAGTGGATTAACATTAGTAGGTAATATCTGTTGTTCACAGCCAGCCACACGGCAATAAAGATTATTATTATATTATATTTATTTCTTATTTTTTTTTCTTGAAATTCATTTATAGTATTGTTTAGTAACATAAAATGGAATGAACTATTTGTGCGATTTACAGAATGTTACACAAAACCTACAACCGCACCAATATGATCAAAATGGTCTAAAATATGCTCTAAAATATACAAAACTTTAATTTCTGATACATTTATGGATAAACTTACTAAATTCTTCATCCTCGTCATCATCGGTTACAGTAAGATTTCTCATCCTTCTACACAATGCATTATTGACACACAACGTGACGACCAGAAGTTTTATTATTGTTTTCTCCATAGTTTTACCTATATCACACGGTACGTTGTAACTAGATCTGAGCCATAAATGAAGTCAATCTGCCTTTATAAAAGAACAGGACTGGTTGTTCTTTAAACCCCATATGTGGAGATTTTAGCCTCGCTATAAAGGTCTACGAGATGATGTTATACCATAATTAGATTACATCTTAGTCATGGTTACCCCTTTTAATCGTTTGTTACCTTGTTAGTTCCGTTAACGATATTTTCTCTGTCGAGATCACTTGAATTTAATTATTTTTGCATTTTTATATTATGTACGTCTCAGACGTAATAACAACTCTAGACTCCTTGACACTGAAAAACCAATGAAGCACTGCAATGGCGGCCGCGTAAGTATTTGTGAAAGGCACTCCATTGCATACTGGCGGTCTGTAGACTTACTGTAGTATGAGTAATAATAATAATACATGGGACTTCCCACACAGCGTCATCTAGTTCCAAAGTAAGCAAGTATTATGCTTGTGTTATGGGTTACTAGACAACTGATATACATACTTAAATATTCTTTATAATATATACATATATAAATATTTTTGCGAAGACACCACACACATATAACAACCAAGACCCGGTACCAGTACCAATATTCATCATATTAATACTGACCCGACCTGGGATTCGAACCCGGGACCTCTAGCTTCGTTGGCAGGATCACTACCCACTAGGCTAAGCGGTCGTGTACAAGTTGAGAGTGCGTAATGCAAGCTGGCTTACTAGGGGTGCATCGGTAGTTAATTCGTGATGCTACGTTGTAGTTGAATCTTCTCTCAATATATTCAAAATGTCTAATTTTATTGTACGTCGTGAAATCTGACCTCAAAATGTTGTTACTGCGGTTGGAGTTTTTGTATTGTTTGCATTATATATTTTCATAGATTAAATATGTTAATTTTATATCTATTTAATAAATGTTAAATGTTATGTTAAAAGCAAGTATTTTTGTATAATAAACGTTTAATGGGTTTGTGTGTATTATAGCAATGTTCTCATCATACGATATTTTACGACGGATTTGGTCGCTTAAAATATATGAATCTTAAAATTTACATCAAGGAGATTGATTATGTTGTAAATTTTAATATTATTGTCATTTGTGTTCCTACTTTAGTAATAACTAAAGCTTTTAGTAAAGTTCAGTTTGCTTTAATTATAACTAGATAACGCTTTCTGTTCACTTACGAAATAATCCATTGTAATAATATTAATAAAAAATAAAATTGTTAATTAACATAATACAAACATATTTCATAATACGTGTATTAAACAATAGTTCGTTCTGCAAACGAAGATATGTAGAATTCGCTGTGCAAAGCCCTGACCGCGACAATAATTAGATGTTCAACATAATATTTCAAATAGCACGTACGTGCGTGCGTACACGTATTTCTATCACAGATTAATTTTAATAAAATACAAGGATGAAGTATTTACCTACCGACGGTCTATGGAAATATAAATGTTCACGTAAAAACTGTAACAATAAGGTTGTTTTATGAACGTTTTATGGTAATTAAATAAATATTTTTTAAAGAAAACTGTACATTACATTTTTTTAATGATTTTTTTTAAATGCCTTAAAAACATTATAAAATAAATCAAGCAACATTTCAAACAGGCACATGTCAAAACAGGTCTCCAGTTCTCCACTAGATATGGGTACATTTCAATGTACATCATCATCATCATAAGCCCATTTTTACCCCACTGCAGGGGCTTAGGCCTCCCCCAGGGTGAGGAGGAGGGCTTGGAGCATAAGTCCACCACGCTGCTCCACTGCGGGTTGGGAACTGTAACGACCGCCATCTATTGACAGCGGCCGGGACCGACTGCTTAACGTGCCCTCCGAAGCACGATGTCAGTGATATTGTACTTAAGTCAGAAAAACTCATTGGTACACGCCCGGATTCGAACCATGGCCCTATGGGGCCTTATAAATTTGGGACAGGTTCGTTGCGCTCTGGGCTATCACGACACTGTAATTTCAATGTACGCTTGGTGCCATCTACTGCGCGGTGTTGTCAGAGCGAAACTCTCGTTAGACGGCGCGCGTCTTCGTGCACGCCTTGTGTATGCGACTCAGGAGAGGAGCTCGCCGGCCAGCAACCCCAACGGATCTGAACGAGCTACGTAACGGCGAAGGGAATGCTAGAAGATTAATTTTGACACAGGGTATCTTCGTAGGTACAGTAGTGGCAAAATCGTAACACTACTCATATGCGTAATGCTACCCGTAAGGATTCACATACATGCAGCCAGAGGGCAACTGTCTTCATATATGTACATAAATTTTTGGCAGTGGGGCGGCCACATATATATGTCGCAGAACCGACACTGGATGGAGCAAAAAGGTTCTTGTATTGAGACCACGCACGGGAAAGCGTAGTGTCGAGTGCCCCCCGACTCGATGGACCGATGACCTGAAGAAGGCGGCAGGTCGCCGTTGGATGCAGCAAGCGGAGGATCGTCGCGTGTCGAACATATTGCTATGGAGGAGGCTTATGTTCGCCAGTGTTTATGTTTAGCAGTGAACAAGTAAATGCTGAAATGGTGATGATGATGATGATGATAACATGAATTTTAATAAAAATTTATTGTTTATAACAGAAACGTCGTATATTTGTAATGAATCTACATTATGTTCATTGTGCATTCTACGTTGTTCAAACCAAATTCTAAAAAATGAAAATTATTTTTCTGTTTTCTGTAAATTTTTTTTTCAGTTAAGTGGTTTTGCAGTCGGATTTTTTTCGCTGCTTTCTTTTACAAGTCTAAAAATTTTAACAAAAAATCACGTTGTCCAATACTTACCTCCTAAAGAATGATATAAATTTTTCAAATCGATGGATCAAATAGTTTTTGAGAAAAACGGTTTCATTTTTACACATATGGCGTATGTATACTGAAACGAGGAACAAAAAACCATCCGAGACCGTCGTACCTCCAAGAAACGATTGATAAATACTTCAATGGATACATTTTAATGAAGCAAACGAAGTATATTTGTAATGATCGCGCCTACTCTATCGTAAACGGAAGTAAGCGAACGGAAGGATTAGGCATGTATTAATCTATGAGAATTAAAGTCGATCTGTACCACAAAGTTTATTACATACGATAAATATAAATTAAATTAGGTTTCAATATACAAACAGGTACAACTGAAGATCTTTGGCTTCCAATAGAAATGGAATAAGTTTAGTTTTGAAAAATACAATTATTACGAAATTCAGTTTTAGAAAAAGAACTGAGTAATTTATTGCTGCCTTATAATACAAATCTTTTAAAATAATCACACGACTTCTATATTCTATAGGACGTAAGAACTATTTAATTTACTCAGTTCATATCGGTGTAGAGTCATCGACCAATATTTCATTGAGTGGTATGGTTCCAAGGATTTTATTGAAGAACGCTTTAAGTATAGCTGCTCCAGTCTCTTCAATCAGTGGATTCAGAATGTCCAGAACTACTCCTGGACTTGCATTGAAGAACGTAGCTGCTGATGTAGCTGAAATTTTACAATGCAAGTGTTAGATATATATAAAATTCGCAAAACTTTGATTGGCATGTGGTATTTAAAAATTAGGCCCCAAAATTTTTGTACCCGTAAATTGAGAAATAATTATTGAGATAAAAAATAAAAACATTTTATTTTAGTATATTTTCTGTACGAATGACGCCCTGTAGGATTTGGTGTGGTTTGCAGGTTTCATTCCAGTTTTCATTCCACCAGCCTACTATGGCCCACTGCAGGGGCTTAAGCCTCCTCCCAGGGTGAGTTAGCTTGGAGCTTAATCCACCACGCTGCTCCAGTGCGGGTAGGTGGATCGTTTGCAGATTGTATTTGGTTAATCGTTATAATCTACTTGTCAGCAAGAGGAACTCCAAACCGACAAATAGCTCGATACTCACAAACAATAAATTATAAAGCAATAATACTAATTATGTGATTATATTATAATTTGTTATATTATAATAATGATATGTTATATTACGATATAATAATATATACATATAAAGTAATGTAATATATAAAGACATAATACCTTTCTACTACAGTAAACTTTTATCATTTCTGCCTAAATGATCTAGGTGATGTTTGTTATTCGAATCTATGTAGAACAAAGAAGTCCTATGTCCCTAGTGGAATAAAAAATGTCCATAGTACGTCGCCAACGCGCAAATATTTATTTTCACTATCTATTTTACTTCCATGAAGCTCTAATTTAGATTGCTTGGGATGATCACGCTTCTTCTTGCTTTATAGATTTAAGTTTCAGTATTATTTTTAATGAAGTGCAGAAAAACAATAGTTTGTGGGCTAAATGGTTGGATTTATATTCTATTTTGCATTACAAAAATAAAAATTATTAATTCCCTTTAGTAAGAAAATAAAGTAAAAGATATTTTTGTCAGGAAAAATGATACGTCGTGTGGCGTAAATTAAAACGTAATAAGTGTTACCACATCAAAATGCGGAATGACATTTTGTTACATAATGTTACTGCATCTGACTGAAAGTGTCGGGCCAGAAAAAAACTATCGATACATTAGTTTACGACGACATCGATTTGTTCCGTGCGCTCTTTAGTTATTTTATATCGGAAGGTGTTCGGCTGAACGTAGTAGTCCATATAGAGCAAGTAGAGCTACCAAACAAAAACTATTAAGTGAGTAAAAGGCGCAAACTAACGGTTACCAAAGAAAACGTGGGTAAAATTTTATTAGTGCTTAATTTTTTTTATTATTATTTTTAAACTTTATGTTCTGTTCGGTAAGCTCTACACCCTTTATAAGTTTGACTATGTTCAACCGAACACCAGGTTTAAACTCTGGTTGGTGTGCTAATTTATGGGGACAGTAAGGGCTGATGAATAAATGAAAAAGTCCTGTATGTATGTGACTTAAATTACACACAATATACGCTGAAGTCGGAGCCGGACACTATAACTACGCTTAGTAGTTGACGCAAGACCCAGAAAGCGTTACAATTCGTTACGTTACAGCAAATAGGTATTGCATTCGTTCTTGTATAATCGTTTAAATTTATGTAAATGCTTTTAATAAAAATATTTACTTTGACAGATTATTTATTTGTACCTGTAGTGTAATCGTTTATTGAATATTGATTTTTTTTTTCTGAACTAAAACATAATTTGCTTCGAGGCAATACGTGTCTACCTACGATTATACTATATCGATTTTTTAACCGGATTTTTTTTTTCAATATGGCGCACTATATGGTACTATCGATTCATTTTCTTCAATGATGCCATTGAAAATTTTTTAAACGGAATTCATAATAAAATTTCTAAAGGGTGAAAAAAAAAATTTGAAATTTATTTCTTAAAATTTGTCAACTTATTTTCACTCTCATTTTTAATTATATACGTTGTTGCTACGAGTGTGTTTCGATACTCAGACGCAATAGTGACATGGACACAAATTAACACATGTATAAAAAAAATATTTATCACTGAATGAGTGATATTTTAAAATGAAGAATTACTTGAACGTTTGACCAGCTAATTAAATTACATGTCTGATCGAATATTTGATAAATGTGCAAAAATATTCTTATTTAAACAATAGTAATGTAATATAATAATACCTGGGACTTCCCAAACAGCTCCATCTAGTCTCAAAGTAAGTAAGTATTATGCTATTATTATGGGTACCAGACAGCTGATATATACATATACTTAAATATTCTATGTAACATATAAATGAATATTTTACATCCAGATACGAAACACATGGACATGTTCTTGCACACAAATATTTGTCTCAGGCGTTATCGAACCCACTATCGAATCCACTAATCGATCAGTTAACTAACATTGTTAGTTTAACTAAATAAATAACTAATTTATAACTAATCAAGTATGTACTAACCAGCTACTGGACGTTCGGTGTCATCGAACGCGACTTGGCCATGATTGATCTTAACTTTGGTTATGATTTTCTCAGCTTGAAGAAACTCTACACCGTCTTTTTGGATGAGTTTTGCTGCACCTTTAGCTATTACTGTAATGCCAGCTGGAAAAGAGAAAAAGTATGATTGTAAGACTTGCGATGGCGTTAAGACTTATAAAATTAATTTGAATTGATGTTCATGAGTGTACTTAGCTGGAATACGAATATATATATATATTTATAAACCATATATATAAATTCTAAATGTACTATTAAAGTCATATTAAAATTATCTAAATTCTATGACATTGAAGAATTGAGAGGAGAAAACTCCTTGGAAAAATATCTGCTGACTTGGAAAATTAATGAAAATTCTATAATTATCATACATTTCGTGTGTAACTGAACTAAATACAAAAAAAATCGATGATAGCGTTCGTTTGTCTTATTTATGAGTGTCATTTTTTAACAGTTTCAATGAACGCGACCATTTTTACAATTCTGTTTATAAGACAAAAGGTAACTTTTAAAATTAGTTTTAAACTACGTACAAAAAATTATTTCAAATATTTTGAAGCATTTTAAAAAATGTGGCTTAGCTAAAGAGCTAGCTTAGAGGGCTAAAATAATAAACACCGTGTTTGGTTGAACGAAGTCCAAACTGATATCACGCGAACAGCTTAACGAACTAATCAAAGAGTTCCAAGTAAGCAGGTGGCGCAAACTAACGGTTACCGAAGAAAAAAATAATTCCCAACACGGACAACCCAAATGCTTGGTCACATTACTTTCAGGATATCTAATACTATTCCCCAGATAGCTGGTATACTACCTACCGCCAATTTAAAAATGATTACATAACAAAAAATCCCACTAACATTTCTAATCAAAGAATATTCGGTGACCTCAGCTGTTTCACGAGTATGGGTTACTCCAATTTTCCGATTCGCGAGACAGTTTTCCGATGTTTTATTAAGTTTGCAAGTAAATTTGATTAAATAAGTGTGTTTCTTTAATATCGTGATACTGTATTGGTGTTTTTATTGGTTACCATAAAACATAAGTAAGATAAGAGATAAAAAAAAATGTCAGACTCAGTGATCAGTGATGACGACCGCTTAGCCTAGTGGGTAGCGACCCTGCCTACGAAGCTGGAGGTCCCGGGTTCGAATCCCAGGTCGGGTCAGTATTTATATGATGAATATTGATACTGGTACCGGGCCTCGGTTGTTATATGTATGTGGTGTCTTCGTTTGGTACCCAAAACACAAGCTAATGCTTAGTTTGGGGCCTAGACGTTGTTGTCATGTATACGTTATTATTATTATTATTATTATTATTATTATTATTATTATTATTATTATTATTATTATTATTATTATTATTATTATTATTATTATTATTATTATTATTATTATTATTATTATTATTATTATTAGACCGACCATTTTACTAAATCACAAACTAACATTTTGTTAAGTAAAGATTTCAGAAATATGATTTTCTTTTCCAGTACGAATTTTACATTTGGGTCGCACAAAATTTTGCTTTTCAGTGAATATTTCAAAACATCAATTGGTATAATATATTTGGCTGACGTTTTATATTTTTTTTTGTTCACACTCGTGTTGTCACAACGCGGTATCTATATGAACATCTATGGTGTAACTCAAGAAAATTGTACTTACTGAAATTCGCTCTCATCTTGCCCTTGCCGTCGATGTCCAGCACAAGTACGCGCGATCCTTTCACGTCATAGTCCGCCGTGATGCCGAGTTTGGGCAACACTAGTTTCACTTCCCCAACGTATCTCCCGTCCAAGTTTAATCTATAAATAAACGAACGCAATATTTATTTTTACTAATACGTAAGAAAATAATTTTATTGAACCCGGTTAGTAATTGTACAAGATTTTTTGTAAAATTTAAAATAAAAATTTGTTCACATAAATAATTTGCCATTTAACTATTTATTACAAATTTTTGAAAACGCATTTTATTTTTTGTAAAATTTTATTTCTTACTTTTTAGTAGTAACTCTATAGCATATTTGTATTTAGTATGGGTAGGTCTTCTAAGAGTCGTGACAGCCCGAGTTCAGCGAACCTGTTTGAAATTTATAAGGTTGTGAGGCCGTGGTTTGAATCCAGGCGTCTACCAATTAGTTTCTCTGATTTAATTACATAACTATCACTGACTCCGTGCTTCGGAGAGCACATTAAGCAGTCGGTCTCGGTTGCTGTTTATAGATGCCAGTAGTTACAATCGCCAACCCGCATTGGAGCAGCATGGTAGATTTAAGTTCCAAGCCCCCGTCACCCTGGTCGAGGCCTAAGCCCCTGCATTTGGGTATAATGGGCTTATGGAATGTGGTCTGTGAAAATGGAGATCTTCTGAACGCGCTGCTCAAATGAATCAACGCCGTTTAGAAAAAACAAGTGACCCTATTGTTAAAAAAAATATGGGAAAAAATGCAATAGTGGTACTTGGGAACGAAGTAGTTACTGAAAGAAATGGCGACTCCATACAAATGCGTATAATCTTTATTACTGCTCTAGTACGGCTTCCGTTTCCGTTGTGTTCGGGCCATAGCCTCCTCGATGCCTGTCAAAACCCAGATGGATGGAAAAGTAGCTGATTTCCATCATAGAATCAGTTCTAGTTCACTATAATACAATTCATGGGAACTACAGTTATGTACCAAGTTTTAATTAAATCTGTTAACGGTAATTAGGTGAAATTCAAGTAAACATAATTCGTACCCTAATTTTTTACTCTCAAAGGTGATAAATTTTCTTCAAGTAGTGCATATATACCTTTGTTAAAAAAAAGAAATTAATCAAATCGGTTCGCAATCGGCAAAGACATCGAGTAACACACACACAAAACAAAAAAAAAATCGTTCGAATCGAAAACCTCATCCTTTTTGGAAGTTGGTTAAAATTAACTTGCTTAACACTCACTTTAATCTTTCTATCTTGAAGTTATTTCCGCCGTACGCTATCATATTTTTTATCACAGCTTTCAATCTCAAATTAGGAGCGGTCCTGTCCAGCCTCAGCGTAGGAACTATGAAAGGATCCAAAGGAGGCACATTCACTTCGGGGATGCCATCTTTTAATCGACCCCTCAATGTGTCCACTGCGGTCAATATGCACTTCTCAATTTGCGGGTCGCTTTTTCTGCATTGCGGGAAGTAGCTAGCTGGAATCGTGATAAGTTTTTTTGTCAGATTAATAAAATAAAAATTCAATCTAATTATATTTAAAAAAAAAAATAATTACGTATCAATTTGAAATATTGTACTATAGTAACAACTTGAATGATCAAACATATCAAATTTGCAAGATTTAATCCAGAAGAGGTGTATCGACCATGTGTTTTCTCAAAAGTGGTAATAGCAAGGACTCGAGCCATATGCGCGAAATGGCTAAATACTAAAATCTAAAGTTTTTAAATATGTATACATAGGTAAAAGGTAAATATCAAACTTTTGAATAGTATTGCTATGTATCTAATATATTGTAGCGAACTGAATATACATTTTACTAACAATTTGAATTTTCAAGCAATAACACCTTAATAACTAACAAATTAATCTTTTTAAATTAAGTTTAGCACGGTCTTTTAAATATTTGCAATGGGTATCTGTTTGTTGTGTATTCTTTAAGATGAAGAGTGTCTACTTGAAAATCAGTAAATAATAAAATTTAAGATTATCCACATCATCATCATCATAAGCACATGTTACCCCACTGCAGGAGCTTAGGCCTCCCCCAGGGTAAGGAGCCCCCTCTTTACACTGGGGGAGGCCTAAGCCTTGGAGCTTAAATCCACCACGCTACTCCACTGCGGGTTGGGGATTGCAACGACCGCCATCTATTGACAGCGTCCGGGACCGACTGCTTAACGTGCTCTCCGAGGCACGGAGTCAGTGATAGTTAATGTACTTAAGTCAGAAAAACTCATTGGTACACGCGCGGATTATCCACATAATGTCTATAAAAAGAAAAATTACAAAAATAAATTTCTTACGTTAATATTGTCACGTGGATGTTTTAGAAAGTACTAGAAATATCACGCGGTTTCATAAACATAACATATTGAATACGGATAAATTCGAGAAAAATATAAATTAGAGATGATTTCCATTTTTGAGGCGGCACGCGCAAAAGAGACAGCGGCCGCTCGCTCCAAAGAGTTATGATTTATTGTCAAAATAAATTACAATTATAATTTTAAAATCGAATAATCTATGATGGAAATCTCGAGACACTTCCGAATCGGGATTTTGGAATATATAAAAGGAAGTCGGCGCCATCGTTTGTCAGTCTTTTAGGAAGACTCAAGGAGCGAACATATCTGTAAACAGCATACGAGTGCGATAACAGTTTGTGAAGTTGTTAAGTAATAAAGTAATATAATATAATAATAAATCGGTGTTTTCACGCATCTAAAAATATCTCTACCTCTAGCCCGTAATAATGTCATTACTGTATTTCTTCTCCTTCTTCAGATGTTTCTTCGTGACACGTGATTAACGATAATTAATTTGATTTTCGATCTAGATACTACGGCACGAAACAGCGATTTGGTGCTTTGACCAAACGAGAGAGTTTAGTAGTACAAAGTTGAGAAATGTTTAAGTAAATTAATATAATGACATTGCAGTCTCAATATATATTTGAAAACATAATGTACGTAAAAAAATATTGTATTATTTAAAATAATTGTGAAAAAATATCGGCATAATATTAACACAAGAAACAATGATAAACTTGCTAATCATGTCAGCCGCCTCAATAAAATCACAAAATCTTCTTTTAAAGGGCAATGTGTATGCTTTTACAATAAGATCTCAGCTGACATTCAAGATCTACCCTTTAACAAGTTTAAAACTACAATAAAACGAAAGCTTTATGCAAAAGCTTATTATAAAGTATCAGAGTACTTAGATGATAAAAATCCATGGGTGTAAGCCGCTCGCCTATCAGTTTGTTTCAATAATAATAATCTGTAAGCGCTTATTGTTAAAAAATTGTTTATAATTTTGTTAAAAAGAGCGTCCCTCAGTTTCTTGCGTGTTCTTCTGAGAGGAACCAGCATTTTTGAATGCGCCTTTGCGGTGACGTTTTTCCACAAAGTAATAAAATTCACTCTTATGACGTATTTCAAGATTATGTTACATAACTACTACATAAATAAAGATATTTGATTTGATTTGATTTGAAACCGTTCTCTCAGGTTCTTCAGCCAGGATGTCTTTCAACCAGAAGGATTTTTGCCCTGAATCTTGCCTTGCATCACCAACAGGAGTATGCGGTATTTATGATTCCTCATGTTATGGCCGAAATATCCAAACTTCCTTTTAGTTTTGGAAATACGTCGCAATACTTTGGTGTTCTTCACTCCATTACTACACTACATTCACTATTACTATATTATACTTAATTACTAGATTTACTGTTCATTAAATTTAAAACTTAGGTAAACATCAATTGAAATAAAAGTGAATGTATCATTATATGCTATTAAGACCCATCGGGCTCGACTCAAGCGAAACCGAGTATCAACCTTGTGCTGCTTGCATTTCCTTTCCATATGTCAACTCAACTCAAGCGAACAAATCGTTTATTAACTAACAATTTACGAGTGATGCAACGACGATAACGTTTTATAAAAAACACAGTTGAAGTTGCTGATGATAAGGTATTATATTTACTATCAGAGGCCAAAAAAAATTTTGTAACTTATCGCATAAATAACTTAGAAATACAATGGATGCAGCTTAAGAGGATTTTGTAGTGGCAAATTTCCATAAAAATGGTGTTGACGGTCACTCCCCATTAAACCTTAACCGATTGGCACAAAAAAAAATGGTATGCAGATGAATAAGAACTAAGTTTATACGTTTTCGCGTTAATAAATCCCGCGCACTTTTTTTATGTTGTATCAAAATATTTAAAAATTAAAAACGTATAAACCTAGTTTTTCCTGATCTGAATAGCATATTTATTTTTGCGCTAATCGGTTAAGGTTTAATGGGGTGTAATCTTTGACGCCGTTTGAATGGACTCAATATAATTTAGATTAGGTTTCTGCAGATGTTTTAGGGTTTCATAAATCCTATATAAAAAAAAAACAACACTTATAGGATCGTTCTAGTATTTGGTCGTCTGTCACGGCCTATTTCCTCTTTTTCTGACGAAAAACGTTCATTTGGTATACCTAAGTACATAGTTTGGTGATCCAATCACGGATCGCAAATATAAACAGATTCTTATATTGGGGGGCAAATTAGAAATTAAAAAAAAAAACTTTGATTAAATGTATCCGTGTGACATGCCAATTGAAAGTGCTCGTTTTGGGAAATACAACTTTATCTTTTTTTATAATTTTAGAATTCATAGTTTAATAAATATTAACGAAGATCTACAACTTTTGACTATTCCACATTCTGAAACTGCTGATGATAAAATTTTGAAAAACAATACGAAATATAGGACATTGCTTATATTTTACAAAAAAAAACTTAAGCAATATCATTAATTGTTATTTTGGGGGGCAAATTACGAAATTAAAAAAACATGTGCGCAATTCACACGTGGTAGAAGTGAAACCTTCAACAATTTTGCTTTCAAGATAATTAGACGAATGTAAAATTTTGGAAAGAGGTAATTGTAGGTTTTTGTAATGATCATAGACATACAAAGTTAGATGATCATTTTACATTTTATTCGTAAATATTACATAGATTTATGATGCCTTTTCTCAAGCTTTGTACTACGCATGCGCGCACAAACACGTATTAACACACGTACAACACTGAGGCCTAAGCAAACTCCCACTATGACTTGGTACACACGAGTGGAAGGGGGTACGAAGCAGAGCATAAAAAAAACCACGAACATAAGAAACATTGTATAATACTTCCTATCTCATTTTATCCCATGTTAAATCTTATGAATTTATGTGTTTGTCTCTTTTTACTGTCGCTTTTTCGTTTCATCTACTTTCAAATCACAACGGTGCTAAAGAAGTTTTCACTTCAAAAATTATTATCATGTGACGTATAAATTGAAAGTAATCGTTATGAGCAATACCAATATATATATTTTTTTATTTTCCAAATGCATAGTTTAATAGATATTAAAAGAAATGTATTAAACTCGACCAAAGGAGGTAGAGTTTCCTTACATCAGAAACTAATGAGTCTAAAATAAAAATTGTCGCGATACATGTCGTGATAGCCCGAGCGCAACGAACCTGTTTCAAATTTACCTATAAATCTGTGAGGCCGTGGTTCGAATCCGTTCGTGTACCAATGAGTTTTTCTTCTTCCTCTGAGTACATAACTATCACTGACTCCGTGCTTCGAAGAGCATATTAAGCAATCGGTCTCGATTGCTATCAATAGATAGCAGTCATTACAATCCGCTAACCCACATTGGAGCAGCGTGGTGGATTTAAGCGCCAAGCCCCTCTCTCTCTCTCTGGGGGGAAGTCTAAGCCTAAGTGGGGTGGTGTATAATGGGCTGATGGAATGGAAAAAAAGTAAAAACTAAAATATGAAGGACGTCATTTACAGTTCATAG
Organism: Luffia ferchaultella; assembly: GCA_949709985.1. Taxonomy (NCBI): domain Eukaryota; kingdom Metazoa; phylum Arthropoda; class Insecta; order Lepidoptera; family Psychidae; genus Luffia; species Luffia ferchaultella. Next base: position 5,253,043 of record OX453242.1, on the reverse strand, counting down.
GAAAACCTTGTGAAAAAAATTCTTGAAATTGTCTCGGAAAAAAGATAAAATGGAGTACTAAATGTGTTGCCTAATTTCACTGAGACTAGATCGATAGGTCTGGTGCTATGGTAACCTAACCTTACGAAAGAGGTGGGTTTAATTATTTATAGTACCTACGAAACCGTCTCCACGCGAGTCTGACTCGCACTTGAACGGTTTTTTAAAGTTGAATCTTTTTTACGTATATAGTACCTATGTATTTCTTTAGCGTTTTTAGAGTTCCGCGACCAAATCGCAAAAAAAAGGATCCGTTAAAATTTCGTTCCGTCCGTCTGTCTGTCTGTAACAGCAATCGTACATGAAGACTAGTATCAAGTCTATCAATATTATAGTATCAATAATGATGAAATTTTAAGAGTAGATGTTATGTACACACCGCTATACAATGATATAGAGAAATAACGATTTTCTTTTTGGGTAGGTCGTCATTCATTTAACTGACGGACGAAAAAAATTCCAGCCCACATTAACATATAAGGTACCTTTAAATGATTCTCTAAATATGATGCATACTTGTTGAGTCCTCCCCCCTCTTTAACTTTTCAACTAAAAAAAAATTCTGAAAAAATATTTAACCATGAACGTTCGCCCCCACCACGGACACCTTCGTTGTGCATGGTCCAATTCGCACTTTTCAGAGCTTTTTGCCTATATTTCTTAGAAAGTGTTCGAGGAAGAATGGACTAAAAATATTTCTCAAGAATTTATAAAAAAAATATTTTAATGCAAATATAGAAGCGACGACATTTCCAGAACCCAATAATTCACCCTCAAAATAAAATTATCTGAACAAAGTAATTGTAGCAAAATTAATACTCACGTAAAACCTTGCTCGAAGCAACAGCCCCCCAAATAGCAAAGATTACTAAATATATTTTATTCATCATAAAATATTTGATTTTTTCTTAATTTTTAAAGTTTATTATGCACTTTCGAAAGTCCGAGACGTTATGGCCGCGAGCGCCTAAAACTACGTTTTATGTAGTAAGGCGACAGTGAATTGCGCCAGCGCAGCTGCATGACGGGCTACCCAATTATTACGCATTGTTATGAGGAAAAAATACCTAAAAACAATGGTGGTTATGTACTAAAATGTTATTTTAACAATTTCACGGTATCGTTTTTTTTTTTTTAATAATTATGTAGCATGAAATCGGTTATAAATCTGTAGTTTTTCTTGTCAAGCCAGACTTTTGTTTATATTACAATTATACATAAAATAATTTAAAAATTAATGGAACGTTGCCAAACAAATATGTTCAATGGGAGTCACTCCTGAAATTTTACAATGGAAGAAATCGTTTCTTTAAATATATTATTTTACCAAAACAGAACTAAAATGAATTTTGTAATATTTGTTTCTATAGCAAGTCGATATTCCACATTTTCTAAATGAATTACTATTTTATTACCTTTTTTTAACTTCATAACCTTAGACAGCATAACAAACAGAATGGAGTGTATCATATAGTACTTCGAAACGATTGAAATCGTGAACAAAATTTTAGATTAAATTATTAGACAAACCATAAGTCAGTATTACTGTTTTAAACAAATATTTTGTAAATTTTTTTATGAAATGTATTTTCAGATATTTTATTTTCTTTTTCAATACGAAGTTTACATGTAGGTCACATAAAATTTTACTTCATAACGAATATTTCAAAACGTCAAGTAGTGTATTTGGGCTGTGTGTATATATTTTTTTGCTCACTTTTTTGTTTATGACATACTGACCGATTGGCCGAGTGGTTATAGACCCTAACTGCGGAGCCAAGGGTTGCGGGTTCGATTCCCGCCCGGGACAAATATTTGTGTGCATAAACACGTCTATTTGTTCCGTATCTGGGGGTGAAATATATGTATATAGTACAAAAAAAATAAAAAAAGAAGAATCTTTAAGTATGCATATCATTTGTCTGGTGACCACAATACAAGCTTTGCTTAATTTGGGACTAGATGGCGCTGTGCGAGATGTACCAGATGTTATCCTGAGAAAAAGTCTATTAAAAAAATTTGCGCGACGAGTGTCGAATTTTTTCAGGAGATACAATTTGAACTAACTGCTTCAACATGGTACGTTTTACAGTTCTAGAAGTATAATAATTAATTTTGAAGTTGATGGACAGGAATACTTTTAAAGAATTAGTACTTTGTTAGTGAAAATAATCGATATGAGACGTATGTATTAGAGGAGTAACTAACTGAAAGCCGCCCAAAAATAAAAAATACCCATAACACAAGCTTTGCTTAGTTTGGGGCTAAGTGGTGCTATGTGGAATGTCGCAGGTATTATTTATTTTTTGTTATTATTATTATACTTCTGACATATAAACAATATGCAATAACAAGAATCAAAGATATTTTAATATTACGCTAAACTGTGTTAAAATAATCAACACTAATTAAATATTTCTTTTTAAGTACTTTTAAAACTTACTTTTTCTTGTTTCCGCATTTTAACTAACAGCTCTATAATTTTTTTATCTGATACAGATTACATAAAAAAAATCTGGAACGAGACCGGATTTGGACCGGTAGCGGCGTTTTGCCGCTTACGCAATCTCACCGCAAATTATGCATCAGAGTTACTGATCTTGTTGTTGCTATTATGTATTATAATAAAAACATGTTGAAGAACAATATAATGATAAGAAACTGTACTTAAATAGCGTTCAGGTCAAGTATTTTCGGTGTCAGTGACCCATTCGTATTCTTTATTAAAGTCTCTACCAACATTTCCGAGGCAAATAAACTACATTTACAGTTCCAATCAAACTTTATGGCGGATGCGAACATAGGCACAAGTCGCGTCGCAGGAACCAGTTTTAGGTGTAGCGGGACGCAGTGGAGCGAGGGGTATATGACTGCACTTGCGCAAGCACGCTTAAAGCGTTATATCCCGATCCGCCATAAAGTTTGAGGCGAATCGTACCGTACAGTTTCATAACTGACGACAGAGTACGTGATGGCTACGTGCAATAACACTTTGCACGACGAATCGAATGTGAGCCGAGCTTACGGATATCCATTTTGCTCCTATACCGCAAAAATCATTGAGGATTATTGAGAGGGGGGCGGAGGTGTAGGAAACTGTGAATCGGATTTACGATATATGTTCCTGATTAGCGTAGAGTAGGATTAACTGCTAAGACCACAGATAATCGAGTAGCTTAGAGGTACCATCTGACAGTTTTTGTTTGGAGATACGTGCCTGAAGAATAAATACACAACGAATATAAGTAACAATTTTACGCATACGTAAATAGTTTTGTCTCAGAACCATATGATTTTAGAAAGCGGTTTAGTCGTTCATCACTCACATTTTAGTATGATTTGTTGTCGCATTTTACAGTTTAGTTTATGAGATCTGTCTTAAGTATGCAACATATTGCATACTTGAAGGACCCACCGTATCCGCCTTCATGCCAGTGACTCGATAAACATTCCTCCCGTAGCGATTACATATAACTTTAGACGGTGAGAAAACGTTGATAAGTACTATTTTTTTCCCCGTTTTTGACGAATAGTCGTAGGCATCGTCTTTAATTCAATAACGAAATGGCTGTTGCCAGTATTATTTATTATTCTTAATGTAGACATTATCATAAAAATTTATACGGTTTTCCAAAGGAAATTATAATGTTTCACGTGAAACTATGCGGCTTAAAATACCTAGTTTCAATCGTTAAAACAAAAAACTTTCTATGTCTGATTTTATTTTGAATCTGTTTTTTTTAATAGCAAGACAATTCAAGTCAATTGCAATTACAAAATATCATTTGCTCCGGTGCAGCCAATTTCAAAAAGAATAAACTTCTAGGATTGTGTATGAGCACATACAATCCTGAAAGTACGTCATCTTGAAGTTTACAAATACATTATCCTTAGGTATCAAGGATTTTTTTTATTTTAAATTATGCCTTTTTTAATTTAGCTTAAAAATGCCGACGTTCTCATCATCGAATCAATAATAAATTATTTTAATTCACTTACCAGAATATTTCGAAGAAATTCAGCAAAAAAAAAATGGTGTAGCTACCGATCATTTACGACATTTAAAGCTCCGAGTCATTTTCTGGCAATGCAACGGATTGAGAAACGATTATTATGTGTTAAAATTGTTGTTTAAATACTAGCTGCTGTCAAATTTATTTACTGTATGACAAGCAATCATAAAGATGTGAACCCCACTCTTCATCTGTCACATTGTTACGTGCACATCTTTGAAGTCAACCATCAATAATAATACCTGGGACATCTCACACAGCGCCATCTATTCCCAAACTAAGCAAAGCTTGTATTATGTGTACCATCCAACTGATGTACATATTTAAATATTCTGTACAATATATACATAGATTGATAATAGATTGATTTTACACTCAGCCACGGAACAAATATACATGTCCATGCACACAAACATTTGTCTCGGGTGGGAATCGAACCCGCGGCCCTTGGCTCCGCAGTTAGGTTCTCTAACCACTCGGGCAATCGGACAGTCGGAGCAATTATTCCACATTACTAGTTTTGTTCCAGAAACTATGGTAAAAATATTTTTTTTATAAATAAGTTATTGTGAAAATTGCATATTTTATGTACACTAAAGAAAATGAATAAGTTACAGTATTTAACAAATAAAAAGTTGTGAAGCAGTCAGTTTTGATAATTACTTTAATTGGCTAACGTACGTTAAATACGAAGTTGCGTGTATGGGAAAATAAAGTCCATTGACAATTGTTGGTTAGATATTTTTGTTGGCGTAGGCATTTATGGTGTCATGGGCAAGGAATACGAGAATGTGTAATTAACGCATAATTTTTTTACCTGTTTTAATAATAATTTTAAGCCTAAAAAGCCATTTCTAAGTTTTATATAATTGTAAAAGCCATATGACGGTACACTCAAGTTCATTGAAATTACTAATACTGTAAAATGCGTTTTTACTTTTCCAATAGTGATAACTCATATAGTTTGAGGACAAAACAGAAATGGCGCCAAAAATGATAGTAATATGTCCTTCCTACCCAGAAACTTAGCGATATATTGCCGTCGGTCCCGGTTGTTATCATCAGATGGCAGTCGTCAAAATCCACAACTTGAGCAGCGTGGTGGATTAAGCTCCAAGCACCCTCGTTTCGAAGGGAGCTCTGAGCCCCTGCAGTGAAACATAATGGGCTGATATGGTATGGTATTTGACCTTTACCATAACTGTACGATGAACCCAAATATGTTTTACTCTTTTGAAATTAATTATTAATTTCTCTTTTAATTAATTGATAGTGATGATATGTACCTATATCCGATTTTTCCTTACCATCGACTTCCTAGTTTTTGAGTTAGCAGTCATTGCTTTTGGACGTGTGTTACTGTAATGAGTTTTTTTTATTTGCGATGTTTTAAAATAGTAAATCTATAACTAAAATTCAATTCCAATCAGTTTAGACGTTATTAGAAATCCATTTATTTATTCAGGATCCATTTCGTTCGATTCGTTCAAGATATTATTTTTCTAGTGTATCCTATTCTTCTCCTGGATTGTTCTAAAATGGTAACACAGTTTATGTTTTATTAGAATTTATTATCCTTGCGGCAATGCTGGTATCTATTACACAGTAGTGTATTCAAAAGTTATTGAAATTAATGAAATGTATACATTCTAAGATAAACCGACATGGAGAAAAAAATTACAAGAGAAGTTACTCTTAAATATATTTATTCATAAAGTCTATCTTGAATTATTTACATAATGATTGTGGTAGGAAATACAATTTTCAAAATAAAACGAGACATGAAAATTACACTAAAAAAAGTTAAATTCTTTGAATCTCTGGAATTACTGTAGTTTTTAACCCCCGACGAAAAAAGAGGGGTGTTATAGTAATCTCTATACCATTGTTATACATTCCAAAACAACGTATTAAAAAAAACACATTAACATAAAGAATGGTATAAATCGTAGAGTAAATTAATTTGACGGCAGCGTTTGTTTTTAATAGAACCATAAATGTCACTTCACAGTATCTAAAATGTCAAACGGAATTTCGCGGGGGTGAAAACCGGCACGCAGGGATTTCTCGGGGGTGAAGACCGGCGCGCGGAGACTTCGCGCCCAGAAACTCGGACTGAAACTCGCCATCTTCCAAGAGCTAGCAAGAGTGTGAGTGGTAAGACGGTAAGTACAAAAATATAGAAATTAATTAAATATATACATTCTAATATAATCGAATTGAGGACCGTGTGTAGTGGCGAGTCTTGGGAGAGGCCTATGTCCTGAAGTGGAGAGACACGGGCTGATGATGATGATGATTCTAATATAAAACGGTGAAAAAATTAGGTGCTGCCCTGTCTGCGCTTACCGTCTAACCACCAAATTAATTTACTCTATGTATAAATTAATAACTTCACTTTTTTTAATAGGGATTTTCATTATTTGTTTAATTTGTAACTATAGTTTGAATCATTATGACAACAGGACAAAAGTTGACAAATTTGTCTAATAAAAATGTTTCTGTTATTTATTTTATTACGTTGAATTAGTTACATCTTTTGTTGGTGTATTTTATAGTTTTTGGCAAAGTGAAAATAATATTTATAAAAATAATAATTATGGAGACGTACAATAAATGCACCTGTAAATAATAAAAAGTAGTAACAAAGAATTATAAATACAAAATAAAATAACAATAATTTAATTAAATAATATCCAGAATAACAATGTAATTATATTGAATAACATTGCAGTAATACAAAATAATAAATAATTGCAATTCTGAAGCTACTAAGTCAATATATTATTTTTACATGTTATAAAACTCCCATGGTGACCGCGAAACACTAAAGAGGCCCAAGTAAGTAGAGCTAGAGTAAAATGAAAATAAACTAAAAAACAGTTAACTTTGCAGGCCAGCCCCAAAACTATATTTATCACTACATATCATAAAATAAAGTCCCCCGCCGCATCTGTCTGTCAGTCTGTCTGTCTGTCTGAACACGATAAACTCAAAAACGGATCGGCATATAGTTGACACCTATGGACAGGGTGATTCAAAAGGAACGTTTATGTGTATAATTAATTCATTCATGTTTTGTGCTAATTAATTCAAATATGACGATTATTGTTGAAGACGTCGAAAAAAATTAAGTCGACTGGGAACTTGCATCGCAAACGCTGCCTAATCCCTTTTAGGCAGCGTTTGCGATAACAAAATAACGTATGAAGGGATTAATTTTCTTTGATAGGACTAAAGAAAAGTCCGCGATGGCAATGTCTATCTTTTGTGGATAGATTACCATATCCATTTTTATGTTTCAAAAAATAGTGTCATATGATGAGGTTATTGGAAAGCAATTTCTACGGATACAGAATTAATCCTTTATAATTGATAAAGAAATATATTAGTTTGTTTTTATGTATATATATTTTTTAATTTTCAAATATTTACAGAATTGCTAATAAAATATATTTAAAATATGTACTCCAAGTATGATGAACATGCATTATATTTAAATCTAATTAAATCCAATCCACATATTCGATGCAACAAGCTGATAGGACACTACAACAGAAGAAAACACTACGGCTTATATGCTCTGCTACCCGTGCGAAGCCGGGGCGGGTCGCTAGTATACATAATTGAACTTTTTGAAAAAAAAATTATAAGTATTTTTTTTAATTTCGGACAATTTTCCAAATGCCTTATAAGTTTGAACGAGTTTAACTCGATTTGATTAGGTTGATACGTTAAATAGTTTCAAGAATTGAAGTTATATTAAAAAATATTATTAAAAATTTCAGATGTCCTCGTAGTACGTCAGTACGTAGAAGTCATTGAATTTGAATTTAGTAGTAAGTTATAGTTCGTTTCGTATGGAAATAACTTAAAAAAAAACCATTTTTTTAATTAGTATTTCTCCCACGATAACTCTAGATCCAATTTAACGATTTGTTTATGGTTTACTACATTTGACGCGGTTTATTAGGGATAATGTTGATTAGATTTTGTACTTCATCGATATATTAGATTGAAAATTAATAATATTTTTTTTAGCATCTCAATTTTTACTTTAAAATAGTTCAACTCGGTCAATCTGTTCATAAGCTATAAAGCACTTACATGTCCACATACACCCACACACACACACACACACTAACACACAATACAACCTGACGTACAGATGGCAGTTTAAAATGTCAGAATAGCGTTCTAGGACCTCAAAAGATATGCAAAGAATAACTTCCCTTTACAGTAACGAAATTAAGAGCGTTCATTGCGTAGAAATAGCATTTCGATTGTTCTGTCCAACCACATGTACACCATTTTAGTAGTGTTTACTTTGCAAATTGTGGGCGAAACAACTGAAGACGTCAGTTCGATAACACCTCCCTTCACACTTGAAGCTTGAGTCCAAGTCAGATTCACAATTGAAATTGAGAATTTACACTTTATTAAACTATAGCTGCAGTTTCATTCCTTTTACAACTTCCGGAATTTCTAATTCTTAGTGCAAAGTTAAATAAATGAAACTAATAAATATATATAATATATATATAAAAAATAAACGGAATATTAACGAATTGGGAAATTTTTTTCTATATTTTCTATATTTATTACATGGTAGTTTTTTTTTCTTTTTATCTATAATAACATTTCCAAATATGAAACTGAATTTAATTATGTTAATATTGGTATTTAAAAAAAAAATGAATAACGATGTTTAAAAAAAGTTTTGATAAATAAACGAACTTGGAAATTATTTTATTTTATCAGACAAATGGTATTTTGTATACGCCACCCAAGATTAGATCACCGTGGGAACAAATTAACACGTTCTAGAACATCATTTTAATAACTAAAGATTTTTTCCTATTTTGGTTTAATTACGACAATCTAAACTGCCTGGCTTTATACATTACTCCAAATAATCTGTGTACGTAATTTGAGTAGTTACACTATAATGAAAACTTAATTTTTCAAATAACCCTATAACTAAAGTATGAAAAACTTATACTACTTATCACTTAACAGTATTCAAATCAAGGAAATAGTTCTTTATATGTGAACTTCGACGTTATTTTATTCGCCATTTCTGTAAAGAGTTCCCCAAGGCTTCTTTCTAGGACCGGGCTTATTTCTTGCAGGAACACTTGCGAATTTTCATTAATGACCCTGTTAGTCGCCGCTCCGAGAACTGGGTCACCGTCGAAGAGGTTAGTGAGGTATACCGAAGACTGCCCAACTCGTAGTTTCACTTTGAATGGATCGAATTTCAAATATTCACTGCCGTCACGTTGCTCCTTGTGTCCACGCATAGTGACGTTGCATGCATAGTCCTCTGGAATCAGAAATCGAAGAGTTAGTTTTCTTTTAGTCGTTTTAAGCTAACTTACTTTCGCGACTTAGTCCCCGTAGTGACTAATAATAGTGAAGTTTAGTGTCGTTCTAAGTTGAGAAACTATCAAGATCCAGTTGAGTATTTTGATTACGTAGTAAGTACCCACCGCGGTTGTAGGCAGGAATGCAATACATTAAAAAAATTTACAAAAACATCCCAAAAACAAGTATATACGAGTATGAATGCTTTTAATTTTTAAATTAAGCCTTCGGCACAAATTGAGAGTAAATTAGATCGTTTTCGACCGAAAGTTACGTTTGGAAGTAGTAAAAAGTGAAGTAACAATGAAATTAATATTTATTTAAAAAAAAATGCAAGTAGCTCACTATAGCATTTTCAGTTTACGAGCCGATCCGTGAGTCAGAAATAAGCATTAACTAAAACTGGGAAGACTGGTCATACATATATTAAATACATTCTTAAATGGCATAACATCACAAACTAAAATAAAACTTTTTATTGGTTGGTCTGTCTAAGTGGTTTTATTTTATACTCGGAAGCACGAAAAGTGCTCTTAATTACATTATGAATAGGTTATTTTAAACGAAACGAGCTCATGAACACTATTTGAACCTGTTGGTGTTATATGCTTGGGCTGTTAAGGAGCACGAGATTTAACACTTGTTGAACCAAAAACCCGTCATTTCCAAATTTACTGTGTCATTGGGGACTAAAAGTTATAATATTATTATTTTATTATATATTAGTATTTTATTATTACATCTAAATTACTTATATCACTATGTGTATAGAAAATAAGTCAGTTTTTTTTTCTAAAAAAATTCAATTCTTAATTTTAAGTGAAATCTGTAAATGGCCTTTCCTCTGTGATATATTTAAAATCTTAACTGTTTGTGTTTTTGGCTGTAGATTCTATTAAGTTAAATAAATAAATAAAATAAAAAAAAATAAAAAAGTAAATCCTCAAATCCTTTATTTTCTCTAATCAGCCCCAAAATGGTACTTACGATAAAGGTCAAGAGGAACCTCTGTGGGCAGTTTATAAATTCGGTTGGAAAATAACGACGTTGGAGTTGCAAACGAACGGACGGATGGAGGGACGAACAAACTACAATACCAAAATCATAAAGTACCAACTGTAGTCAAGGAACTGTACAATGAATGTTAACATGTACAAGGAATAGAAGTGAAGACAGTGCACTCGTGTTATATAATTCTCAAGTTGTAAAGCAATGAAAAGCTCATAATAATGTTTATACATTGTTAGTTGACAAATCAGATAAATAACTAGCTGACCCTATAGGTCAGCTTTCTGGGACTACATGCAGCTTTGAAAGGCTTAACGTCAAGTTTGAAATTCACGTAATACCTTACACAACGAGTATGTACTAAATGTGTTTCGTTTCTACAATGATCGACAAATCGGCCAAAGGGATATTTCGATTGACACATTGAAATATGATTGAAATGTGATATTGAATTAAAAAATGACACATACAATCCATACAAGGATATAAGAAGAAAAGGATACGTTTTGTGTTTGTCAACCTTTCTAATTTTAGGGACTAAACGTGTTGCACTGAAAATTTTTACAAAGGCTTACAAAGTCAACTTCTATTACATATCTGGGGGCACGGCCGTGCCCCCACCAAGTCGAGCGAAAAAGCGTCACGGCCGTACCATCCTTTTCTCGAAGCAATTCAGACCATTTTCGACCCCCTGTAACTTCGTTGTGGATAAAACTAGAAGACTGAAATTTTCAGTAACCATGCAGGCATATTATACAAGCATATTTTCAAATTTCATTCAATTGGAACCAGTATTTTTAAGAAATTATAACGGGTCAAATTTCTTCATTTTGTCACTCACTCACTCACCGATCATTAAAATTCTAAGGCACTTCTAGCAGATCTAGAAGCTTCAAATTTGGAATATAAGTAGTGTTTGGTGTATGAATCAAGGAAAAACTAAAAAATCTAGAAAAGACCGCAAAAAAAAAATTAAGGCCATACAGCCAAGTCTTCAGTAAAATTTTTCAATATTGGCTTTATTCGTAACGATGTTTTATTACGGCAGTTATTATTATATTGCGTGCGAAGCCGCGGGTTTAAGCTAGTCCCATATAAATATAGGCCCATGGTAGTGCCCCTGCCAAATCGAGCAAAAAATGGGTATTCCCGTCATGAAAACACGTGTATTAAATTATTTATTAATGCAAAAAACGTACCTACGTGCGTATTCGTACTTATTACGAGTGCGTAAGGTTGTATAATATATCTTAGAAAAACTATATACATATAGATATACATATATACAATAATTAGAAGGTACCGAAAAGGAAAAAAATAGAACTGTCTACAAAATACAAAAAGAAATGAGATCCCATCAAAAACAATACTTGTCAAAAAAACCAAGTCTCGCAACTCAGTTGTTCTGCGGTAAAAAGTTGTGAGATCCATGTAATACCAAGTCGGTTATTAATTTATTCGGTTATAAATATATTGAGACTTGGCCATCGCACTAAATAATTGAATTTACATGTGTTTTCAGGCGATTGAATTTACACGTGTTTTCAGGCGATAGCCAAGTCTCAATATATTTATAACCGAATAAATTAATAACCGACTTGGTATTACATGGATCTCACAACTTTTTACCGCAGAACAACTGAGTTGCGAGACTTGGTTTTTTTGACAAGTATTGTTTTTAATGGGATAACTTTATTTCATACTATGTGAAATTAATATATTTTTGATTATAATGTAAAACTTTGTAAAACGTTGTAAAATTTTGTAAAAAATTGTAAAACTTTGTAGAGCTTTGAGTGTAAATACTTATAAATACGTATTATTATTAATATCATTATTATTAATTACGAAAAGATGCAAAAGATGCAATGTTTGTCTGTGGACAAAGTAACGTATTTGAAAAAATTAGAATAAGCTTTAAGTATAGTTGGATGAGAAAGTAATGGCACCACTACAAGCATAGAGCACTTTGTAGTTTTTACTGCAAGAACCTAACTTTTCTAATGACACGAAGTCTATTTGGTTACACGAAGTAGGTTGGTTATGTTCAAGGTCAGTGACAGACATGTCGACTTTTTTTAAACATATATATTAATCATTGGATAACTAACTGAAGGAACCAGTAATGTTTCCACGTCCCTGAAGTCTAAGCAGCAACACCTGGATGTCCATCTTGTATTTTCCGTTGAAGTCCAGTCGCGGCAGAAGCAGTTTGAAATCGAATCGGTTCTTCGCCAGGTCAGATCTGAAAAATAAAATAAATCAAGCATATAATATATGAATCGTTTGCAAGAAGAGTTATGTTTGTGACTAAAGACAATCACAGCAAAATAATGAATTGATAATATAATTTATTACTGTCTTATTTTTTGATAATACATAAGATACTACAAAATGGAAATGTGCAACTTCTACTTTATCAAAACTATCTTGGGCAGCACCCAAGTTTGGTATCCAGATGTCTAAAATCAATGTTCTTGGGCTAACCGATTAGTCAAAATATAAACTATAAGTCAAAAAATTAATAAATTAACAAATCTATATTAGTATTCGAAAGAGAAGAAGTTTGTTAGTTTGTCAGAGGCAATCTTAGAAACAACAAAACTGAGTTTAAAGAAACAATCCAGAAGACATAGTGTACTTCACGTTCTAAATAAAAAAGTTCACGCGGTACGGGATAATCTCGCCTTTAAAAGCACGTCTACAACAGTCTGCTGTTCCTCGCGATGAAGTTTACTTTTATCGTGCTAAGCGATTAAAGTGCATACTGATTGACGGCAAAGTAGGTTAAGATTCTATAAGTAGAACATCTTCGCGATAAATAGGCGACACAAGTAGAAAGAAGCGATGCGGTGGGGCAGAGGATTACTATCGCGAGCGTCGGGAGAGCAGACAACAACGGTTTAGTTAATTTAAAAAAGGGTATTTAACTGTCACAGAAGTTTACGTGTGTCTAATAGATTTGATATGTATGTGAAGCTACGAAAAAAAAAGATATTTGTTCATCGCTATGCGATGTCGACGTCCCTACACATGTGCCTTTTTTTATTTACGGATTTGTTAGATATTTATAAAAATTCATCTGACGTTGAAATTGTACTTGTGACGTCATCTGGCCGGTTAAACTTATTGCGCTGCTTTCCAGAGTAAAAAAACCAAAACTAAAAGTAAATATAACATTGAAGTAAGGTCTCTATGTCCAATGAAATTGTAATTTTCATGAATCAATCAAAATATTATGACTCTATTTAGTCAATAGTAATTTAATTTCAATAGTATTTAGATAATGCAAATAGTAAACCTCCGTCCAGTTGACGTCACAGGGATATTTTATTATTAAATTTATCGAAAAAAATAACTAAGAAAATCACACGGTAATTTTTTTTTAAATTTTAATACGAAGGTGTAACATTTTCGGTAAAAATATAAAAACTATGTGTTAAAAATTTCTTTAATAATTTCTATATATTTTAAAAGTAGTTCGACAGGGATTACTTTGGAGAAATACAAAATTATTAATATTTCTTTCACTTACTTTAATTCCTGTATTATGAAATTGCTGGGTCCCCTGACTTTTACGTCATTGACGACCGCAGTCAGCTTTGCTCCCTGAGGCCCTCGCGCCAAAGCGATTTGGCCCAGGCTCAGTGGTTCGATTCCCGGTACGTCCAATTCAGGGATACCCTGAAATCATTGACATCTATGTTTATTGAAAATATTAGTACATCTTATACATCTATAGTAGTATCTATGTATGTGTCTTTGTCCAATTGTAACTTAAGAAATTTTTTATGAATTTTATTAAAGATATAGATTTTTCTTGCGCCCTGAAGAAGGGGATATCGATTTGACAGCAGTTAATATCGGTTAATCGACGGGTTACGATGATCGACCCATGTTGATCGACCAACGTTCATCAATCATTGGTCAACAGACGTTGGAGAATCATTGACGATATTTAATGGAGACCGATCGATGTTGGTCAGTTAACGTCGATCGATAATAACTTCGACGTCAATTGATCGTCATCGATTAATGATTAATCGACAACAATCAAATTACCAACGGCGATAAACCATCGGTCAACTGACACTGATGGATCGATTAATGGTCGATCGCGTACTATCACCACGCTGACACAACAGAAACACCAAAGCTAACGCTTCCGTCCATCACAAACAGTGGCGCATGTTTCGTTCCTATTATAAACGTAAGAAACAAATCCGAACAATAAAGACAACCATCGCAGTCAGAAACTGAACCCTACTTAAATAAGAGCAGAATCTAAAAATGTTATGAATAAATTTTTCATCTAAACACTCCTCCACCTCAATCACTTTTCTTAAGAGCCCACACTGGCTGAATTTATAGGAAGGGTTCGCAATCCGCGATAGCTGCGGTAAATAATTTCCGGTAATGGAAGTATTAACCTGTCGAAGGCCAAAGATATTTATAATTATTGACTGAAATAAATGTCTGAATGATATTGACATTATCGAACAAAATCTCTTTCTGTATTTCGACCTCAATTAATTCACACATATAAGGCTGAATCTTTCGACGTGACCATCGAGCCTTAACGGGTTGAAGCTTTTGAAAGTTTGCATTGATTTAAAATTGAGTTGACTTTTATCACACCTCACATGTCGTTAGAACCCGCAGAGTAAGTAAATAAATTTGACAGCGGCGTTTAGTTTTAATAGAGTCAAAAATGTCACTTCATAGCCTCGAAACGGTCAAACGCAGTTTCGCAGGGATGAAGACCGACGCGCGGGGACCTCGCGGACTGAAACTCGGGCTGAAATTCTTCATCTTACACCAGTTAGCTAAAGCATGAGTGGTTAGACGGTAAGCGCAGAAGAGAGCTTCTACACGGCTACCATGAGTTTGGATCGGCTTAACGTATCGATAGGTACCTACTCGTTAGCGACTCGTAAAAGATTTGTATGTGAACTTCAGATCTTCTCGGTACCGCTAGACGCGCTGTCCACACAAATCTTTTACGAGTCGGTAACGAGTATCGACACGTTAAACTAATTCAAACTTATGTAGCGTGCTAGTCAATTCGTACTTTTATATTAAAACCTATAGATTTACTTCACTACGTATATATCGGTTGTCACCGTAGCTACGTATGGGCCAAATTTCGGTTAAAGAAAAACAAAGAAAAGCTATGAAAGAGACTAGTAGAAATATGGAATTATGTGATGATTCGTGACAATAATTAGTGGACCGTGTCTTACTAGGTGCTGCCACATCCATCATTACATACCTAGTATAAAACAAAGTTGCTTCCCGCTGTAAGTCCCTATACATGCTTCGATCTTTAAAAATACGTAACGGATTGGTATATGGTTGACACCAGTGGACGGAGTGATTCAAGAGGAAGGTTCATGCGTATAATTCATTAATGTTTTATACAAATTAGTTGAAGTATGACGATTATGCCGCGCCGGATGGCTTATACAGATGCGACATGTATTAGGTAGAAGTAATCAGTTGTACATAAAGAAATATATTAGTATGTTTTTATGTATGTATTCTTTACTTTTTCAAATATTTACAGAATTGGTAATAAAATACATTAAAAATACACCAAGTGGGATGAACTTACTTTACATTTAAATTTAATTAAATCCAATCCACATGTTCGACGCAACAAGCTAATAGAACACAACGACAGAAACAACACTAAGGCTTATACGCTCTGCTATCCGTGCGAAGCCGGGACGAGTCGCTAGTTTAATAATATATCAATGTTAAAACCTAAGTCCAGATATTTCTTTTTTTAGAGTTTCGTACTGTAAAAGGAAGAAAGGAGCCCATAAGGAATCACTTCGTTACCTGTCTGCCTGTCTGTTAAGCCGTTTTTCTTAGGAGTGCATGGAATACATTATTAAATTGGAATTAATATAAAATGATTAGGTTTACGGTCCGTTAGAATTGTAGAAATATTAAGTTTTAAAGTTAGCGCAATTAAAAAATACGGCCATTTATGCTGCATATTTTCACACTTGCAAATAAATCAAAACCTATTGGCATGTACTTTCCGTTGACCTAGAATCATGAAAGGCAACAAGCAAGGTTTCATGGTACAAGTACAAAAAAAAACCTTAGTTTGTAGGTATGTCACATAATGTTTTTTTGCGATTACAAAGTTCAATTATTCTTTTGGAAATACATAAAACAAAAATAGGTTACGAGACCCTCGGTGCGCTACTCCCACTCGTACTTGGCTGTTTTTAAGCTTTCAGGAAGTTATCCTATTTTAATAAATATAAAAGAAAACATATCACGTTGTACCTATTAACAAAAAAAAATTTGATATATTGATTACGCATATACAATCATAACCAATACTGCTTAATGATATATTTGTCAATACACCACGGCAATGTGCACTTTAATATAAATAACATTTTAAAATATTTTTATAACCCACAGCGCGTTTGAAAAAATAACTTAAATGGCTGTAGCTCAAGCAATCGAGTACGCACGTCTCGTTCTGAAGCAATATTGTCGACAATGACATACTTTGTCCTAAACAATCTTACATCATCAGTAAATCTTCCCATTTATCTCTACGAAAAGGATAATATGAACAAAGCGGTCCTCTCAAAGTTCTTCATTTATTAAAGCTCCCCACTTTTAATAAAAACCCGACAAGTAAGTTTGATTCGCACGCCAACCGTATGGGACCCCCTTTGCTTTTTAACTTTATTTTATTTTAATTAATTGTTGTTATGATGGCCATAGTAGTACATATTTCATGAAAATTTCATGAGTAAACAATGAATTCACAAAAACGTCGAAAAAACCCGTTTCTTGTATAGCGACCCCATTTAATTTTTAAATTTTTTTATTTTTATTATTTATATATATATATATATATATATATATATATAATTTTATATAATAAATATATTTTTTTTATTTATTGTTACAGCGCCTATAGTAATACATACCGTGCAAATTTCAAAAATTTCAAACCTATTACTGTTCAGATGATACAGTCCTGTGACAAACGGACAGACCACAGCAGAGCCTTAGTAATAGGGTTTTCGTTGGTATCCTTTGGGTACGGAATTCGAAAAACGGAACCCTTTTATGATCACTTAATTATGTATTGGTCTGTCTGTCACAAACGAATCCCTAACATAGATGCATAAAACTTTTCACACTGCAAAGCTGCAAGATTGTTACGTTAAAAACAATTACAATATAATTTATTTAACAGTATTTTCGATATCACAGTCAACGAAGTAGGTTTTTGAGAAGTTTCCTCTAATAGAGAAAAAAATAAATAACTCACGGTTTTGTATACGAGCAACCTTGTATCTAATTTGCCAGATGACATTATTCTATGCATGCAAATATATACTGTATACGAGTATAACTTCTAGATTTCGCCTTGAAACTTAGTTTAAGGGTGAACGGCGAAGGCCTGTCGCTCGGTGAAGGGGTTTTAATTAAAAACGGCATTTTAGGACCAAACGCCTAGTTACAACCAAATTATAGTCCACCGCTATATTGCTAGTCATATACTGCGGTGAAATATTTAACTTGATTTGCGCAAATTCGAATTCAAACGTCTTATAATAATAGTACATTATGATGCAAGTACGGTAAGCTGCATATTATAGTCGAGGTGTTTATAGGCACGAGGCTAAGCCGATAATAAACCGATTACTGTGATAGCCAGCTTACTAAGTTCGAGCATCGTACGACGTTTTTCAATACAGTTGCGATTAAATTTAGGTAGATACTTCAAATGTAATAATGGCAGAAGCTAAGGGCGGGAGCGGGCTGCTTTTTACGGTTTACGCATGCTTTACAAACAGATTACTCGTTTGTGATTGGTGTAAATTAAAAAGACCTAGTACTGTAAAATACGATATTATGATTCAAGTTTCGATGTCATAAAGACCGTATTAATAGCAAATGTATTGAAAAAATATTTCAATTGAAAAACTCACTTGTAGGTAGAAACTTATAGAAAAACTCATAGGTACAGAGTTGCGTAGGTGATTTTTAACATTGGAAATGTTTGACGCTACACTTTCCTCAGAATGACGTCAAGCAAGTATATCCCTATAATCCGGATCATATAATCATGTTCGTTGACAGCTGGTTGATTAATTTATAGTTCGTGACTTTTAAGTAATGCCGACTCTTGTAATTTTTAATGGTCGGCATGACTTTCCAAATGGGTACGCTTCATATTATTTATCAAGTATATTTATTACGTATTTTTTTTAATTAAAAGAATGCGGTAAAAAGATAGAACTTGATAGTACAGATATGCGTAACTAAGTGCATTAAATTTGTTGCATAATGCCCACGAACTTAAGAAAACCCAGAAGTAGCATCGCGACTTAATTTACTGGTGCATGCCATGTATGACAGCTTGCTATGTACACACGCGTCAGCCTATATACACTCATACACTCATACCATAGTATGCCTACCGACTGTCAGTTTAAACACTAACAAATTCTACTCACATATACGTACTTACGCGGCCGCCATTGCAGTGCTTCATTCGTTGTTCAGTGTCAGGTAGTCTGGAGTTTTTATTATGTCTATGCAGAATATAGCTTCCTACGCATGCACTACTCAGATGGGAGATTCTAGGAACAGACATGATAGATGAAGAGCAGCTTGCAGGCATCAATATTGGGCAACTGGTAGATTTGTGCAAGGCAACAAGGAGGTTTGAGACGACGCCGAATGGGCAGTAACTCATGAAGGGATTCACCGAATGAGGAATTGGGCAAAATCGCCTGCCTGCGTCAGCCAGTATCTCCGAAGATAAATAATAATAAAACAACTTAATTAACCAAAACATTGGTGATGAAGCGATTGTTTCAAACTGTATATGAAATAAAGTATATTTATCACAAGTAGTCCTGTAAAATTGTAAATTTAACTAGAATAGGTACATTTGCAATATTTCTCGACTATGCGTCAAATTGTACACATTATGTTTTTTTTTTAATGAATATTTTCACACATTAAAACAGCTGAAAATTATGCAAATCCAAAATAATATTATTTTTTTTATCCGTACTTCCATGAATTTATGTATTAGAAGCACCTTGACAATGGTTCCATATGCATACACATCGCCTTTTCAACTGAATAACAAACAAAGCCTGTGCGACATTATCCGCATAACAAAAAAAAAACATGCGCAAATGTATCAAGAATAGTTTCTATTCTGTTCAGGCAAGGACAAGTTGTTGATTCCATACGTGAAATAGATAACGACATAAGGACTTATATCACATTAGATGACCTATCTAGGTTTATTTACCTTCCTACGACAAACCCGTCTGTTCTTTGCAAAGCAGTGTGGAAATTACGAGTACTATACGATGTCTTGATCTGTAATTCCTATTTTCTGGCGAGACTTTTGTGCCTTCTATAAACGATATTATAATCCTTACGATTTATTTTCTTCACCGATTCACGTAATACTTGTTTTTATGGTTAAAAAAACCACAATAACACATTGCCAATAACAGTAATGTATGGGTTAGATAGTTTGTGCGTTTTTATAGTTTGAGCTATGTGTCTAACATGTAACTACAGTGCGTTTGTGGGCGGTTGTGCTGGTGTGTACATTATACTGGGTATCTGGAAAAACTATGAAAGCAGCTGCGAATACCGTAGGTAATTCGAATAGGATAAGTAAAAATTAGTAAGTTTTTGGCCCAAAACTGTCCACAGACGGTCGTCGTTAGCTGTTTCGCCTATAAGCCGGCAACGCCTAAGTAGTATTCATGGTACGCACTCGAAGGTATACTATATATTAATACCTACTTAAACCCATACAAAGCTAAGAACATAAAACATTAGTCAACGGCTATAATTCTTTTTAATGATAAGTAGGTATGAAGCAACACAGCACTTTGTCACAAAAATCACGTACAACTCGGTTTACTGAACTTAAAGCCCTACGTGACTTTTTAAGAAATGACAGCGTTTATGGACAATGGCGTATCATGCATGTATTATGATCATAGGTTTAGTGGTCAGAAACAACTTGTAACTTGAGATCGAGTTCGATTTTACTTCTAGAAATAAAATTTTACAATTTTTCAAAATTGTAAGCTGCAAATGATATTCAACTCAATAAAGTACAATGAAAAATATATGTGAATTTCAGCCCAAATAACATTCATCTTTAGATCAATACGACCAACATGATTTTAACCGTTAAGATGAAATGTTATTAGAACTACAAAGAAAAACAACAATGGAAATTATATTCGATCAGTCTGGTCAAAATGGTCGATCTTATGGACGACACAACAGCATTATCCTATATAGTATTAACAATATCGAAATTCAGTGCACATAGATAGTTGAAAGGACGAAGAGTAATAACATAAGCTAATGTTTTACTTGATCGGGTAGTTCCCATTAGATACAAAACTAATCGACGAAATTAATTGTGAAAAAATTTCCTAGTTGTAAGGTGGGATAGTGCTGGAAATAGGTATATTACTTGGGTAGATTACTCACAAGTTAAATAAAGAAAGTGATACGCCTGCGAGTACGGGAACAGGCAAATATAATTATAGAGATGTTATGTGGTAGTCAGCGAACGAAAGTTAGTATTATCATTTGAAATTGCTACAAAATAAAATATTTTTCTTGTAGTGAAGATACGGTCAATTGTATTAGAATTTCGTAATTAATATCTAGGTTTTTATATCACTATGACTTCGGAAATTCAAACACTATGTCACGTTCTAGACATATATAAAGAGAACCGGAAGTTAAAAGGAATTCAGATCCTTTTAAAATGCGGCGGCTACACACAAGTGTTGTTGTTGTAATTGTGCTGATGTTGGAGGTTAGTGAATTGTTTCAATTAATTGAAGATATCTTGAAATTATTGTTTGAAAAGTCTTAAAGTTATTCCAACACATTTTCTTTATCCTCTGTTTAATTACATTCAAACGAAGATGTTCATTTCTTATTATTTCTTAAATTAATGTAGCATACCTATATGTATTTTTTAATAAAGTTGTCACTAAACTTTACATAAATAAAGTGTTATAAAAAAATTTTTGCTTAAATTAAAATTATAGTGGCGTAGTATTTTTCAAGCTTAAAAAAATTTTCAGTATGTTTCGGAAACTTCTTATTTGTCTAAATAAAGTTTTGTTCCTGATAACATTTTCTTCGGAATCTCTAGTGGCATTATGGTAATAATTTATTGAAATAACTTTGAACCAAATACTTTCTTTTCAATAATAATGACATTTTTTTATAAAATTGAATAAATACGTTTTATAATATTTAATAGGTTGATTAAAATATATTTAGTTATTTTTAATTGCAGGTGTATTATGTTCAATGTCGTAATTACGTACAACAACAGTCTTTAAAGAAACGTGCGACGTTCCCGTATTCTTACAACAATGGGTACGATGAAGAGGATGACTGTTGTCCGAATATATATGACACAAAATCTATTCAATTTCCTGACCCTGAATATTGTAGTCCATGGGAAAATATAATGAATTATTACAATGGATACATGGAATATTATAATTCTTTCTTTGAAAGAAGTATTCCTATGGATCCTGAACCAGAACCAGACGTACCATTACACATTTTGATTACTCTCAATCGTAATCGTCCTCCTCAAACTAAAACTAATGATCCCGCTCCTGTAGATGAACCCATAGTACCTGAGGCAGACGAAACAGTTCCTGAAGCTCTAGCTGCACCTGTAGATGAACCCACAGTACCTGAGGCAGACGAAACAGAGCCTGAAGCTCTAGCTGCACCTATAGATGAACCTGGTACTGACAATGAAGGAACGGAAGCTCCAGAAATAGAAGAAGATCCTATATCAGAATCAACACCTGACGACCAGACAAATCCTGACAATGAAACTGATGCACCAGAGGAAGAAGAAATAACACCTAGCCCTGAAAATGCCGATGAACCTGCTTCTGTTCCTGAAAACGAGAATACAGAAACCCCAACTGAAGAATAAAAACAGATTCTGTAACAAGGTCTGCTGATGAAAGTAAAGCTTCTAAAAGGCGTGTATTAATAAAACGATGAAAAATTATGAAGTTGCTGGAGATGGTAAATGGAGAATGTTCTGAACAGCTTAATAAATTTCAACATAATGAGGTGTTGTTAAAGCCGTCATTCGTCATAACTGTGGGAGTGAGATATTATAATATTTAAATAGATACACAAATAAATACAAATGACATCAGCAAATCATAAAAGAGAGGAGGAATATTTTTTTCTTGTTATTATAAAAATATGAGTCTTAAATAAAAGATAGTGATTAGCCAATTCACATGTAGTTGAAAGAATCAGGCTTATGTAGCCTTCAGCCGAGTAAACAGACTAAAGAAATTTATTTAGATTCTAGTGAAAAGAGGGAACGTTAAAAAACTGATTAAAAAAATAGTTCACTGAAAAGAGAAAAACATGGTCTTTGTTATATAGAATTTTATTTGAGCAATGTAGGATGCACCATGCAATGTTTTTTTATTATTTTAACTTGATACTTAAGAAAATAATTAAATATATTGCAGGCAGGCAAAAATTAAAAATAAAATTTTGTAATTTTTGTGTCACCGTGTGATGTAAGATGTTACAGGCAGGCACAGATCAGTAATTTGATGGTGGTATTGAAGAAGAGATCTATTATATTTTTGTGAAAAAAATATGTTTCTGTAAAAATTTAAATAGATTTCCTCTTCAAAACCGCCACCAAACATATTTTGGGTATTGGTTTATTCCTGCCCGCAATATCTTATAACATTCAAGTTACATTTATATTATTGAAAAAAAAAACATTACATGCTGCATATTACATTGCTCAAACAAAATTCTATGGGTACTTATTAGACCTACTTTTTTTTCATATATATAATGCTCAGGATTATATTTTTAATTAATTGTAGTTTTTTTTTAATTTACATATTACATTACATTATTAAATAATGTGCGTCTATTTATTGATGTTACGTTTATTTACAAAATTCTTGAATTATTTATATTTAAATCGTAATATAAAACAAAAGAATACTTACTGCAATCATCTTAGGTCTTAGTTCTTCCACTGAGTTCATAATGCATTTGTCCACATTTGGGTCGTCTCGCTGACACACCTTAATGTAAGGCGCTGAAATTTAAAATGCATGCATTTTAGAACAATTCGTTCATTTCATTTCGATTATACATATATAATTATACATAATGACATTCATGTTTATTGACTGTACTTTGCTAGCTTCAAGTAATTTAAGATATGTAAGAAAAGGAAAATCTGTCATCAAGCTACATGGCATCATAGAAAATATTTAGGTACATAAAGCAACAGTACCCAGGTAGAATAGGATTTTTGCTAGATACTTCGCATGTGTATGTATGTTTTGTTTCTCAAAGTATTGAAATTTACGTTGAAGGACAAATAGATATTATAACAAAATATAACGGTTAGCCCTAGTTATCCCCAGATTCCTCCTGAAACATGCTTAACATAATGGCAAGTATAAGAATCAAATGAAACTAAAATATATATATTTTGGGGCTTTTATTTTCAATTTTTCTTCAAGCAAATAGCAATGAAGAATTTTTGAAAATCATTATTTTATATAAAACTATGGTCACTGAGGTGATATTACAAACATACAATTTCGTCTCACTTTTCCTTTTTTTTTACGTAAGTGTGCTTGGCAAAAAACCACAAAAGTACGATTTGACTAGAAGCCCTCCTCTACGTTTACTGTCTAACCACTCATACTATAGCTAGCCGGTGTATGATGGACAGTTTCAGTCCGAGTTTCAGTGCGCAAGGTCTCCGCGCGGCGCTTTTCACCCCCGAGAAATCTCTGCACACCGGTTTCAACCCCCCGAAAATGCGAGATGTCACTTCGATACTGTGAACTGACATTTAAAGTTAAACCAAACGCTGCTGTCAAATTAATATACTCTATGCAAATAACAATGTAATATGTGCCGGTCAATTGTTTTTTAACAATGTGTTTATCATATTACGACCGCTTAGTCTAGTGGGTAGTGACCCTGTCTACGAAGCTCTAGGTCCCAGGTCCGCATCCCAGGTCGGGTCAGTATTTATATGATGAATATTGATACTGGTACCGGGTCTTGGTTGTTATATGTACGTGGTGTCTTCGCTTGGTACCCAAAACACAAGCTAATGCTTAGTTTGGGGCCTAGACGTTGTTGTGATGTACAACATTAAAAAAATATTTATGTACATACACTCTGAAGTTAAAATAATAAGAACAACAGTTAGTACGGTGCAAAGATGATGATGAAGCTAAAAAAAACCTCGAACTTTAGTCGAAAAATATGTCAAAATTAAAACAACACAGTAATGTACATAGACACACAAGTTGCGAAAAAAAATATTTTACCGTGTTTACCGTGTCAAGGAAAAATCTTAATAGAGTTGGCGCATTTCGGTCACGCAATGCTCTTTTAACATTGAAATTTCTAAGTACCAAATTAAAATCATTATCAGCCTTTGATAGAACGATAATAGCCATATTTTGTAAGATTAAATGAACCTATTATTGAAATTCCAACTCCAATTTTTTTGTAAAGTTCAATTGTAAAATTTAATTATATACGCATAATAATTGTTGTTAGAAAATACACAATTCTGACAATATTTCTGTTGAGGTGGATTTCTCATTTTTTAGGTAATGAATTATTAAAAATTCTCGTAAATAAAATCGTCAAATCTATTTTGAGTATATTTATAAAATATCAACGAATGTTAAGAAATTTCATTGTCTATATCTGTGTGACATTTTAACTTGTAAATAATTAAAGCTATATGATAAGTCTAAGAAATGGGCCATATAATTAAAACTGAGCTAAGTTGGTAATTTTCACATCTACAAACTATAAAAATCGACGCAACTCATATTAAACTTGACCGATTTTCGTTCTAAGTTTATGATTTAATTTTAGATTATTTATTGTATCTGTTAATTTATTAGTTAAAATGCAATTTTTGAACCTTGACGGCTTAATTTACCCGTTGACTTTTACCAGGTTTTTCTGAGTGGAATGTTGAATTGAATTTGATTGGTGCGAATATACAGAATGAAATTTTAACAACCATCCAAAAAAATTCTAGATGTTAGGTTTCACCAATAGACCTCATTACGTAAATAAAAAAATGGGTTACATTTTCGAAATAAATTATTTTATCGACAGTGTTATTTTATAACGTTTGGTTGCCTTCTTTGTGACGACGCGCCCGAGGCCTCTAGCCCGACACGGGGTGAAGCGTACAGCGGCCGTGAATGATGACTAGAGTTATTGATTTTTATTCAGGAAAGGTTTGTGTAATCATATCTCAATAATTTTCTATTGAATGATAATAAAAGGAAACAAGACGGCCATGGGTTTTTTACGAAAGATCATTACATTAAAATTTAGATGGTTGTTAAAATTTCACCTTGTATAAATGAAATAACTAATCACAAATTAATAACTTGCCAGTTTTTCTAATCGACATAAACTTGGCAAACAGTAGGTACAGTTCGAGAGAATTGAATTCGGAAAAGCTCTTTTTCTACGATCTATTCCTAGCCTAAGAGCCCACGACGGCCAGACCTTCGTTATTTAATAAAAGCTGAAAAATCTTCTGTGCGTGTCCCCTATACAGGTAAGAACGACCAGGGACTATATAGTTTGGGTAGTGGTTATTTGGGCAGGTAACAGGTAGTAAAGGTGTATAAAATAGTACCTTAAATTCGTTAAAGTATAAAGCTCAATTTTTTAATATTTTATTAGGGATAACTATAGAAATCTCGTCATCCATTGCCGGACACTTATGACAGTTGCTAACCCCTGCCAGACACCCCTAAATTTTAATAAATTATAATTATACTTTCGTTACAGTATAAAAGCAAAATTTTATATATGTTACTTGGGAACCTATAAAAAAATGTTACCTCAAAAGCCGGACAGTTTTAATGGTTTTCACACCTTGCCAGACACATCGAAAGTCCGCTGTAGGTGCGACATAAAAAACACTTTAAATCTTAATATGGTTCAAACAAATTATATTGAGTGTTTATTGAAATTTTTTTTATACTCCTACACGTTCCTCCCGACTACAGAACCTTACACTATGCCTGGTCGGACATGCACTTAGCCTGTTTTTTTTTATTAGATCATTAATATGTCAACAATTAAATAGTAAAATTTTAAATAAATACTCTTATTTTTTCAAGGTTAAAGTTAGGACGTATGAGATACGAATTCAGAGAGTAATAAAATTTTAACTGAAGTTTTTTTTTTAATTGAAGAATTTAATTTAATTATCATGAATCTAATTAGTATAACCCCTAAACAATTATAATATGTCGAGAATAGCTTCACTATTTCACTTCACTTCATCAGCCCATTTTTACCCGACTGCAGGGGCTTAGGCCTCCCCCATGGTGAGAGGAGGCAAGTATCTCTGTGTCCATACCTTTAATTAATTCCATACAGAAAATAAAATAGTTTTATTGCTACTTTGTGGCGTGAAGAAAGGACAAACAAACAAACAAACAATTTCGCATTCATAGTATTAGTTAGAATTACAATTATTCAATGAAGATACTTTCAAATAATCTAATATAGGGGTAATATTAACTCCATATGGTTCTCGCAGTGGGTCAGTCGGTACGCGGGTGAACGACCACTTTGGAAGGCATTGACGCAACGCGTGGGCGCCTTCGAGTGGAGACCAATTTGCATCACTAATATGCATTTCAGCTGTATTATTGGGGACGCATTATGTGCTCTAATCGCGTATAATCAGATAAATTAATGTCGAGTTATTAAATTAATGGAGTATAACATAACAACATAACTACAATTATCTAATATCTGTGATATCTCACACAGCATCATCTAGTCCCAAAGTAAGCGAGTGTTATGCTTGTATAATGGGGTACTAGACAAGTGATATACATACTTAAATATTCTTGTTTATAGTAAATAAATATATAGATACTTTTACACCCAGGCACGGAACAAGTAGACATTTTCGTGCACACAAATATTTTTCCCGGGCCGGAATCGAATCCGCGACCTTCGGCTCCGCAGTTAAAGTATCTAACCACTCGGCCAACCGGTCAGTCAAATAGATAGAATACTAAATAGAATAATAGTAATTATTATTTTCATTTGTAATATTTTTTAATTGTAGTTCAACAAAACGTGTACGAGGATATTACGTCCTTTATGATGGAATACTTTACACATAAGAAATCTTCACCTAAAGTAATTACTTAGTTAAACCGTAACCTAATCTAGGTAATGAGACCTATATAGATTGTTCGGCTATATACGCACACCTCTTGTATATTTTTAAAACCTAGGTTCTACTTCTGACGAAATGAAAAAAAAATGTACCAGGAGTCCATACATTTTGTTGCATACCCCATTATGAAAAGTTATTTCAATAAGTATCATTCTAATTAAATAAGTTGTGGGAACACCATTTTTTGATATATTCAATTCCTACGTTGATCATATTTACACTAACAAAGCTAAACGACAAATTTTTATGAAATTTTGGCAACGTGACTGTATTTGCAAGATTATATCATCATAATTTTAGAAGAGCAGATGGATGCTGTGGAATCATTTAAGTATGGCTTGAACGTCTGAATTTTTATACGATACAGTATTTGACTAATATTGACGTATATATTTATTAATATAAAATTAGACTAGAATAACAAAATTTGTAAACAAAATTATATTCGATTGATGGATATGGAAATTATAAGCTATTTAAATTTTATTATTTACTTTTATCTCTGTCTCTTTCTTGCAAAACGACATTTAACATTATTTTAAATGGCCTGACGTCACACATAGGTACGCCTTGCGGTATTGCCCTCTCTGTCTAACAGGAGATTTTAAACATTCATAACTTTGTTAATGATGTTTATTTTAAATTCTGTCACTGTTATGATATACATTTTTAGAAAAGTCTTTCATATAAAATAATTTTAAAAAAATAATCAACTAGCCTATTGCTGTGCCTATTCATTTTAAATTGGCACAATCTATCCTATATTCAAATATCGATTACGAAATATGTTACTGTAACGTACTGCTTTTCTGAAAATCAACTGAAGGATAATGATAAAAAGACGCGGTGTTTTCGCCTATATTGTTGCACTGTAAGAAAGCACTTACAAAAAATTTGAAAAGGGTACTTACTCACCAAAGGGTACATACAAAATAATAAGTATGACATCCGTATTAGCTTTTTTATTGTTAATTTAATAACAAAGCTAATATTATTCTGTAAAAACGTACAGCAATTGTGTAATCATTTTTATTTAATATTGTAGTGATGGATACCTTTTTTTCATTTTTGAAACGTGTATTATCGATGCCCGGGGATAATAGGTGAGTAAAATCCTGGTTTGTTAAAACGAGACACATAGGTATATCGGAAGTCCAACTTGCAAATTTTCGAGACTTTCGGTCTAATCTTATTTTCAACGAATACAATAACAATTATAGTTTTATATTATGGTTTGTATTGTTATTTTCATGCAGAAAAGTAATCCACCAACTCGCATTGGAGCAGCGTAGTGGATTTAAGCTCCAAGTCCTCTCATCTTGAGGGGAAGCCTAAGCCCCTGCAGTGGGATACGAAAAGGGCTGATGGAATTATGGTTTTTATTAATAAGAATCAAACAAAAGATTGTAATGGAGTGGAAATAAATTCCATATACTTACATATAAAATACAATATTAAGTAAATATATATATTTTCAAAACTTTTATGCTCGTAAATATTGAGTTTATACCACACTAGGATACTTAAATGCCAAAGTGATATAGAAAATGTCACTCCAAAGTCCTATTGATGCCGAAGTTTTAAGTAAGTAAGCTTTTATTATTTTGATATGTATGTATGATCTAACATATGCACCTACCAACGACGGAATCACAAATTTTGTACAACTCAAGAAATTTGACTTATATTTGAAAATTTACACACGTATTAAGGACCGATGGCCATACAACAATTTTATAGATTTGTCGAAATGTCCTGACAGAAAGACCATATTCAGAAAAAAAAAATCCTGAATATAGTTTTTAAGTTATTTCCGATTTGTTTCAGTATTCCTGATCTGAGACATTTGCTATTCCATTTTTCATTTCATTTCAGCTTCTACTTATTTAGTATTTTACGACAATTAGAGTGATATTTTTTTCAATTTGTAGTTTAATTAACTTGTTCACGCTAACGAAATCTAGCATCCGTGTCACACATTGTGCATTATCACTTATAATAATAAACAACAAAATAAAAATCGGTTGAAATAAATAACTTATCAGTTATTAAATGTTTTTTTCTGCCTCTTTCCTGCTGCAAAGTCCGTACTGTTACACAAAATTACCCATGCATCTCACGCTTTTTCTAATGTAAAAAAAAATTATTTCTCTATGGGTACTAGTCAACTGACATCCCATCAAAAACAATACTTGTCAAAAAAACCAAGTCTCGCAACTCAGTTGTTCTGCGGTAAAAAGTTGTGAGATCCATGTAATACCAAGTCGGTTATTAATTTATTCAGTCTCTACTTAAGCGACTGTCTGTCTTAATACGTCCAGTCTCTAAGACCACGATCGTGGTCCATAACAATTGAAAATCAATTGTGTCTGGAATCTCCGTACTCGAAGCATTAAGTTGTTACGTAATAATTAACAGCATCTTATAGTGACGCATATCAATATTAAAATTCTTTAATGTTTTATATAAATATATTGAGACTTGGCCATCGCCTGAAAACACGTGTAAATTCAATCGCCTGAAAACACATGTAAATTCAATTATTTAGTGCGATGGCCAAGTCTCAATATATTTATATAAAACATTAAAGAATTTTAATATTGATATGCGTCACTATAAGATGCTGTTAATTATTACGTAACAACTTAATGCTTCGAGTACGGAGATTCCAGACACAATTGATTTTCAATTGTTATGGACCACGATCGTGGTCTTAGAGACTGGACGTATTAAGACAGAAAGTCGCTTAAGTAGAGACTGAATAAATTAATAACCGACTTGGTATTACATGGATCTCACAACTTTTTACCGCAGAACAACTGAGTTGCGAGACTTGGTTTTTTTGACAAGTATTGTTTTTGATGGGATCTCATTTCTTTTTGTATTTTGTAGACAGTTCTACTTTTTTCCTTTTCGGTACCTTCTACTTATTGTATATATGTATATCTACCAGCAACGAATTTTCTTAATGCCCTCTCTCTGACTTATGAACTTTTCTTATTTTTGTAGGTAGCCTTCTGTTTTCTCTTTTCCGGTACTACTTCTTGAGCTTCAGCTACAGTTTTTCTAAGAGCCCACTCCCTGTCTCTATGCGTTTTTCTGGGAGGCTTTGATGTTACAATTTTTGACAAATCTGGACGGTAAATGCTTCTTAGTCTGTTGTATTCACAAATTGAGGATTCCTGCGCTTTAACACTTCCAAAGTCGACATTAACAACCTTACGCACTCGTAATAAGTACGAATACGCACGTAGGTACGTTTTTTGCATTAATAAATAATTTAATACACGTGTTTTCATGACGGGAATACCCATTTTTTGCTCGATTTGGCAGGGGCACTACCATGCGCCTATATTTATATGGGACTAGCTTAAACCCGCGGCTTCGCACGCAATATAATAATAACTGCCGTAATAAAACATCGTTACGAATAAAGCCAATATTGAAAAATTTAACTGAAGACTTGGCTGTATGGGCTTAATTTTCTTTGCGGTCTTTTCTAGATTTTTTAGTTTTTCCTTGATTCATACACCAAACACTACTTATATTCCAAATTTGAAGCTTCTAGGTCTGCTAGAAGTGCCTTAGAATTTTGATGATCGGTGAGTGAGTGAGTGACAAAATGAAGAAATTTGACCCGTTATAATTTCTTAAAAATACTGGTTCAAATTGAATGAAAACGTGTAATATGCTTATATAATATGCCTGCATAGTTACTGAAAATTTCAGTCTTCTAGTTTTATCCACAACGAAGTTACAGGGGGTCGAAAATGGTCTGAATTGCTTCGAGAAAAGGATGGTACGGCCGTGACGCTTTTTTGCTCGACTTGGTGGGGGCACGGCCGTGCCCCCAGATACATACTCTTAAATATTCTTTTTTTTAAATATATAATAAATACATATATAGATACTTTTACACCCAGACACGGAACAAGAAAACATTTTCGTGCACACAAATATTTTTCCCGGGCGGGAATCGAATCCGCGACCCTCGGCTCCGCAGTTAAAGTCTCTAACCACTCAGCCAACTGGTTATTCAAAACATTTTAAACGCAAAAATATGTTTGTTGGTTTGTTGTCCTTTAACGTGATTTTTTGCATACACAGAAATAATTTATGAGCTGGAGACTGACATAGGGTACTTTTTATCTGAAAAAAGGCACAGTTTTTGTGGGATAGCTATAATTCATGCTAAAATAGCTACACAGGTTTTTATGAAATTCGGTATAGAGTTTTCTTAGGTTATTAAGTTTCCGAATATTCTAGAAAGTCTCCCAATGTCCAGGAGCATCGCGTCCTTTTAGCGGTACTGGTACAATTGTCCATGCCGGCGAAGTCGTCGGCGAAAAGCCAGTTAGTCATATCTCTCTCTATCTAAATCGAAATTTTGCACTTTCAAAGCTCGTTCATTAGTTAACTAATTTAAAAAAATTAAGCATTGGAGTTTATTACGTTTTAATAATAAATATATTTTTATAAATAATCAGTGACTCTATTGTTAGTTTTATCCATACCACTGATGAAGCGTCTATCCTAATTCACGTTTTTGTAAGCACGATGCGGTATCTTCTATGCTGGCCTACAAAAACGTGAGCAAGCAAATATACACCACGGATTCAATATACGCCACTAGATGAAAACAAATAATGATTCTGAAATTACCGTAATAAATAATTTCACAAAATGTTTAAAATAGATTATTATAGTCTAGCTATCTCTGAGTTTATCATTTTGCTCACGTTTTTGATCTTTTCCAAGTATGATACGTTCGTTCCATTGTGATAATTTCTGGTAACAGAAATTTTTGCAAATATTATTTTCTAAATCATGGACTTTTTATTTTTTATGAATAGTCAACAATATCCCTCAACCCGCACTGCAGTTGCGTGGTGGATTAAGCTCCAAGCATCCTAATCCCGAGGGGAGTCCTAAGTTCCTGCAGAGGGACATAATAGGCTGATACGGAATAATATCGCGCGCGTGCGCATGGGCATCATTGTAATAGTTGTAAGCACTTTAAATTAAAAAAAAAAAACAACAATTAAGAAAAACATATACTTAAATAAAATAAACAGGGAGGAGTTTCCTGCCGGTTCTTCTACTTCTAGTTTTTGAACCGGTACCTAATCAATTTATTTTGACTTTCAATAAGTGTGTGTAAACATAACTTTTTGAATTTGAATTTGAATATCCCAACCGTTGTAATAAGTAAAAAGTGGATGTAGATATTGGAACAGGACTGCAGAGTATGCCACTTCAAAAGGACTCTGCCCTTGAAACACTTACACCATTTTTAACAATGAAAAATAAATGAACTTGAATCGTACATAATCAGGGAATGCGTCTGGTTCACAAAAGAACAATTTCATTAAGAACAACAGATACAAACACCATGAACAAATACGAAAAAGGAATTAAAATTGAAAAGGAAAATGGTAGTGGCAGCGAAAGCAAAAGTGTAACAAGTATAAATTAATCAATATTCAAACAAAAAGAAATTAAAATCAGTTCATCCGTTTGGAAGCTATAATGCCACAGACAAATATACACGTTAAATAACAATGAATATACAATGAAATAAACAACATAAAATAACAAGTACATGTTGAACTCCCAACGCCGTTTGCTGCTATTTATTTGCATGACGTTGTATCTGGATGTCAATTGCGTTAAGCCTTTGATTGTTGTACATTTTAAAAATAAAAACGTCAAATCACAAAGATATCTTTGTTAAAACTTCGTGAGACATGTTTTGTTCCCATGGACTACTCAGCGAAAACAATTCTTAATCTTACACGGAATTGTACATTTCCCACAAGTTGAAAGTTACAATCATTTTATTCACTTCCACAACGTGAGAACTTCACTAAACTTTGATTGATGTTGACATTAGTTTGAGAAGAAACTTAAAATGATTTATTGTTATTTATTATTGTCCACGAAAGCAAAAAAGTTGTAAAAAAAAACCTCTCATCTTGTAAACCACACAAATAAAGTTTCAATTTTTTTAATATAACCCGTCATTATTACTAGTCTGAAATATTTTTTATAATTCCCAATTTGTAGATTAAAAAACGAATAATTGTATAAAATCTCTGTTAATCTCAAATCATATTTAATGAACCTTACCTTGCAAGATTACAAAATAAATTATTATAATTTATTAAGTTTTGCTTGCTTTTTATCATAAACTTTGAATTGACCCCCATATATTTGTAAGCGGAACAATTAAAAGAAGTTCTCATAATTATATTATTCGAATACAGAACGGATCTGATTTCAAAGAGTGCCACAACAATGGTTACATTCTTTCCGGCTAATCATAACTTGTGTGTTAAAACCATAGGTTTGAATTAGTATGTAAGCGGATACGCTGTCTCCAACTAGTATGCAATATAATGCTTACTTAAGCATTTGACTAAACAAATCTCATAACCTAAAACTAAAATATGACATCAAATCATAACAAAGTAATAAGAGATAGAGATGGATGACTTCGGTGTTTAATTATTTTGGGACGCATGTCTCTAAACAAATAGCGTCACATGGCACCTCCAACCTATTCGATTCTCTGTTGTTTAAACGTTCGAATTGAAATCCTGTGATAACGAAATGATAAAAGCATCAAACGTCGTGTGTTTACATCTCTATGGTTGTCATCTATTTAAAGGTTTCGTACATCAAATTAAAAAAAAGAACCCCCATAATTAGAATTACTTAGTTGTCCGTCAAAATTCTTATTCTTTGGAATGACTTGAAGTATCAAGTTGAGATTACTATCAAACACCTACTAAATTTTACAGTATTAGATCTACTACGATAAAAAATGAAATTTCTGATTGAATTAAATAGAAAAACACGGGTTTTCTAATGATATTTTGATACTGGTTTATTTACTAATTGATTGTTAAAACTTTTAAGGTACCTCCGGTTCACCTAAAGTCTTAGAGTATTGCAATTTGGCTCAAACAAAGGTCCCATAGACTACACGGTTAAATAAAAAATACTAAAATCATTCAACACTAAACTTACGTGAAATTTAATAACAGACTTAGGTCTCCCCCAGGGTAAGGAGGGGGACTTGGAGCTTAAATCCAACACGCTGCTCCACTGCGGGTTGAGGATTGTGACGACCGTTATCTATCGACAGCGCCCGGGATCAACTGCTTAACGTGCTTGAATTCGAATCATGGCCTATGGCCTTATAAATTTGAGACAGGTTTGTTGAGCTTTGGGCTATCACGACACACAGATACCAACTGCGATCGTATTGCGGCTGTTTTGGGGAAATTCGAATTTCACGAGTTATAACGAAGAAGACTTTACAATTACTTTACAATAAATTTACGAGATCAACTCTAAATAGATTAAGTTGTATACCCTAAGATATACATACCTATATCAATAAAATTTATATTTAAAATTCTATTATGTATATGTAATTGCAACAGTTTGCGTACGTAAATAACTAAAAATTTACAAGTTAAACTAAAAAATTGGTAATTACCGTCGGTTATTTATTACAGACTTACCCAATTATATCCAAAATGGTACTTTTTTATATATATATATATATATAAAACACTCCACACACGATACCTATAGGTATCAGATAACTTATATAGATATATAAACACCCTTATAATACATACATATATAGATATTTTACACCCAGACACGGAACAAATAGACATATTCATGTATACAAATATTTGTACAGGGCGGGGTATCAAACCGGCGAACTTTGAGTCTGCAGTCGGGGTCTCCGACCACTAAACGAGTCGGTCGACAAACTTGCGAAACTAGATGTGAAAGGATATGCGAAGTTTGAAAAAAAAATCGACGCAAATTGACGTTAGAACGTGAACGGACGGACGGACAAATAGCCATAACAAATTATAAAATACCAGCGGTACTTAAATAGGTACATAAACTTTTAAGCTGTAGTATTTAGCCGCTGTAGCGCTGTTTTTTTTTCATATCTATTACAGCTATATCTTTTATACTTACGTAGTTCAGCGGCGACGAAATGCACCGCGAATAGGAACACGCTCACCGCTAACATCCTAAATTTCACAAATTTTGGTAACACGCAAAACGTCGGGTCGCGGCGAGTGGCCGAACGACACTGCTTGCTCTACACAACACACTCTTGGCCCTCTGAGAGGAGAACTCGAAAGAGGGAGTATTATAAGGTTGCTTTTAATTTAAAATCACTTACACTTGTATACTTTTTATTTATGTTATAAATTAACTATAAAACGATTGCATGGTTAAATGATTTTGTTAAACGATTAACTTTAATTGAATATTAATCGAAATACCAATGAAAACAGTAATTTTGAAATGTATCATCACGTACACTAACGTCATAAATTAGAGAGTTGGTCCAGAACATTTTAGAAATTTCTATGATTTAATGCTGATAAAAGAGCTGTGGTCGGGGGTTCGATTACTGCCATGGGCGTGTTGACCCGGTTGGTTTTCAATTTATAAAACTTTTGTCAAATAACTGTGACACTCTCCCGACTTGTCCTTTCTGTGACGGTAAACAGGCTCTGAGCCGCACTGGACCTGTGTGGTAGGCTTATGGTCCAAACCCTCGACACATGTCGACGTAGGCTGTACTGGTGATGATGTCAGTTGAACTATTTCTTATGTATTGTGAAAATTATCAATAATTTGAATAACTAAACAAATAAATCTGCCTCAGTTCAAGCTAAACACGATTATAATAGTTTGTTCATCCATCCATCCATATCCGCCTATCATACTCCAGTACAGGAGCTTAGGCCTCCTCTCGGAATGAAGGTGCTTGGAGCTTAATCAACCACGCTACTCCAATGAGGTTTGGTGGAATTTATAGACTACACAAAAAATAAAAGTATCTACATAACATGTATATATTATAAAAAAGTAATATTTAAATATGTATATCAGTTGTCTAGTAGTAATACAAGCATAATACTTGCTTACTTTGGGACTAGATGGCGCTGCGTGGGATGTCCCATGTATTATTAATTCTTCAGAATGATCAAATACGGATTCAAGTATAGTCAATGTGAATGCGTTTACAAAAATCATTCTCCATGTTCTCCATCGATTGCGACACCAGTAGCGACTAATAAGGTGTGAACTAGGCACTATATCCTGTTTTCCTTGTCGATTCAAAGTGATGCTTGCCGCTACATTATATTTATAGGTATACACACAAACTTAAGAAAACTGTCTACGTACACGAAAGAAGGGGTCGCGTCCTCATTTGTATTTCACAAGCCCATTATGCCCCACTGCAGGGTCTTAGGCCTCCCCTAGGGTGAGGAGGATTGGAGCTTAATCCACCACACTGCTCTGGTTGATGGATTTTAACGTAACTGGGACCGACAGTTCAACTTGCTTTCCGAGGCATGGAGTATATTGGAAGTATTATTAAAACCACTGAATTTAGTATAGACCTGATATTTAGACATTAAGACATTTTCTTGGAAACGAGGGTCCTCGAATTCATACAATTGCAATATTATATCAATAATAACACATGGGACATCCCACACAGCGACATCTAGTCCCAAAGTAAGCAAGTATTATACTTGTGTTATGGGATACTAGACAAACTGATATACAAACTTAAACATTCTTTATAATATATACATATATTAATATTTTACATCCAGAAACGGAACGAAATAATGCTCATGCACACAAATAATTGTTCCGTGCGGGATCGGACCCGCAACTTTTGGCTCCGCAGTAAGGGTCTCTAACCACTCTGCCATTAGGTCAGTCATTATATTATGTTATGTTCTGGAATAATACACGGTTCCAGTGGGAGAGTTATACTTCATACTAAAATGCCTGAATTGATTTTGATGTACAGTATAGAGATTACTTAGGTAGTTAAATTTCAGAAATTTTTAGAAAAAAACAATATCCTGGAGCAACGCGTCTCTTTAGCGGTCTCGGTACAACTGTGTAGTCTAAAAGCTAGTTGTAAAAAAACCATATTTTGCTAAGAAAGAAATTAACTGTAGAGATTACAGTAAATGTAATAGAAAACTGTAGAGATGAGCCTTTATAATCATTTAATTCACTTTTGTGTATTCATAAGGAATATAATCGTAGGATGCACAGAATCGATTGATCGACAAACAAGTAATATTTGCTGGGCTCATGTGACGGCATATCCGGCGAAACGTTGCGATGTCTTCCGGTGTGTATTGACTTCATTATTTTTTCATTGGATTGCAATATGCGCTAATTATTTTCAGCACCTTACGGGCTGTACCGTTGTAGCTAAGCATTTGAAATTTTCAGAGTGTGTATTACTGGAGCCGCTGTAACAACAAATAATAAAACTAAAACAAAGTTAAAAATTTACGGGGGTCTCCGTAGAAGAAACTTGTTTGTTTTAGCGTTTTTGGTTATTGGTAATGGTGAGACCATTGCTTACACTTGATCATGGAATTCGCACTTGGCCGACTTTTAACTTTTTATGGTGTAGTTATTTTCACTTTGATTTTCACTTGGTTTACTTTTCACTTTTCGTATTCGCTCCGGCGAGCGAGCCCAAGTTTCTCTGGTTAAAATGGTAGTATATTATAAGCGGTTTAGGAAGAGGACTACACTTATTCAAGTTTGGAATTTACATCGACTTTCCATTGTTCCTTA
The DNA here is from genome assembly GCA_949709985.1 of Luffia ferchaultella. Lineage (NCBI taxonomy): Eukaryota > Metazoa > Arthropoda > Insecta > Lepidoptera > Psychidae > Luffia > Luffia ferchaultella. The sequence continues at coordinate 5,214,604 of OX453242.1, read as the reverse complement.
TGCTAATACTAGCGACCGCCCGCAGCTTCGCTTGCGTAGACTACAAATTCCTGTTATAGGTACTATTAACATTCGAGATGGTTTATACGTACTTTTTGCTGGAACCAATTTTGGTTACATCCATTCAAACTTTCAATCTTCATTCCCCTTCCACCCTTTAAAAAAACCGAGATACGATTTTTCATCTCCCGTTTCCCACCCTTAAAATGTGGAAATCTAAAAACCCTGAAACACGTCATTATTTAAGTCCCTCCGTTCCCATCCTTAAGTTTGAAATTTCTAAAAAAGCCTTTCTTATGTTAATGCTCACGTTATAAAATAAACCTCTGTTTCAAATTTAAGCTTCCTAGACTTAGTAGTTTTGGCTGTACGTTGATAGATCAGTGTGGACAAACGACAGACAGATAGAGAAACAAACACAAAAAGTAGCTTATGACACTCTTAATTACCTTCTTTCGCGTCTGCAAAGTTTCATTAAAATATGTTCAGCCGTATTGGAAATTAGCTCAAATAGATAAAATTGAATTGAATAGACACATAGACGTACAAACAAACAGACGGACAAAAAGTAACGTTTGTTAGTTTTGACGACCTTCTTTTCATACTTGTGACGTTTCATTAAAATCGGTTTAGACAGATGGACGTACAGACAGACATACAAAAAGTTCTGTATGTCACTATTGACTACATCCTTTCCATATGTGTAAAGTTTCATCAAAATCGGTTAAGCTGTTTTGGCCGAAACCGATTTGCTCGAATAGACAGACAGTTCGTTTTCATATATATAGCGTATGACCTTCCGCTAGTTTCGGGCTATGAAAGGCAAAAAGAGTTTTTCAAATCCGACTGGTAGTTTCAGAGATTAGCGCCGCATTCAAACAAACAAACTCTTCAGCTTTATAATAAGTATTTCTATTATATAGATTATAAGATAAAAAGAAAATAAGGTAATACTGAAAACCGTATCAAAGTCTATTGCGTGGTTTGGAAGTAAAAAGTTAACGAACAAAGGCAGGCAGCGAATTTATTTTCTCCCGCTATAGTTTTCATATTTCGATAAAAACTGCTAAGATATTAATTTAAATTATGTGGTGGAAAGGGTAACTATAATATGCATGAAATGCTTAAGACAACTAACGTATTTAATTTGATAAGGATCAATATCACGTTTACAAAACATCTTCGCAAATAGTACATTATGTTAGAACAAATTTGATTGTCATAAAAAGGTTGTAGTAAGTTAACCTTAAAAGATACACATATGCTGTCGCGGACTTTTGGTTAGAACTTTTAAAGGGGTACAATTCCGTAATACATGATTTTTGGTTAACATCCACCGTTTACGCAGCGCGCGCGACGGAAGCTCTCAAAAGGAATATTTTTTCCCGTTTTTGCAACATTTTTCATTGATGCTCCACTCCTATTGATCGTAGCGTGATGTAGTATAGCCTATAGCCTTCCTCGATAAATGGACTATCCAACAAAAAAATATTTTTTTAATTTGAACCAATAGTTCCTGAGATTTGCGCGTTCAAACAAACAAACAAACAAACAAACTCTTCAGCTTTATAATATTAGTATAGATATAAAAAAGTGTATGTACATACATTTGACAGAAGCCAATACAAATCGCGATTTTAATTTATTTCAATCTCTGTACTACCATTTTGAATACAATTTTTCATTTATATACAATCTGTGTGGCATTATATAAACAAACATTACAAATATTTCTAAACACACAATAAAGCGATTTCAGTTTTTTTTTTGCCATTGGAAATATTGTTATTGGAAATGACTTTAATTTCGTTGGAGTATAGGGGGTCATTTGGGAGTTTTATGAGACAGGTAGATTACGCGAAGAGTCTTCGTGATATCGGGATGAACGTGGTGTCAAAAGACGCAACTCGGCCAGCTCTACAAGATGGCAAAAGACAATTTGGAAAAAGTTCAAAAACAAAAAAATTATCGGCACAAAACGAAAAAAATCGCAATTTTTTCCCCCGATTTTAATTTTGGGAGCCCGGTATCTCGAGAACTAGGTCCGACTAGGGGATCAATTGAGACTAAAATTGTTAGAATCGGACAACCGGAAGCAGTGGTTAAGGGTGCCCTTAGTTGGAAGTCGGATATGCGTCGGTGTTACATTTCATACTAATTCGGTTTGTTCGATAGAAATGTCGTATAGAATGTTATATTTCGAAGTTTTAAGCTTATTCAGATACAGTTGTGTAATTTTTTTTGCGAAAAAAATTTATTTCGAAAAATATTATCCGAAATGTGTGTGTTAACTTTATTCCATTAGGTTCATTTCCAATGTCGTAAGAAGTTCGTGCGAAAGCAGGAGATCCGTTGATTTTTACATGCAGGGACTGGCCCATAACGGTGTGAGTGGGTAGACCACACTAGGCGACGTTAGAAGGGTTTGCTGAAAATGAAATTATTCGTCTTTAAAAGAAACCTTTGGGTACTCTTACCGAGCTTTAGGGGACGATGCTGGCATTTTACTTCGAGAATCAAAGCTATCACATTTTAGCCATAAGATGATTAAAGGAGACAGATGGGAAGCGCGTGAGACCCACGCTACTGGTTACCTAGATGATCTTCGTTTTTTTGTATTACCCGCCACAACTACATACTATCAGAATGAAAGGTATAGCATAAGTAAGTATAGCATTTGTCGACTTTGAGTCGTTGAAATGATGAATAAAGAGAAAAAACGTAAATTTCTAAACTTAAAAGCTATATTTGAACTTCAGGTTTCTCGCACACTTGTATAAATACAGCAAATAAATTCGACAGTATCGTTTCGTTTTAATAGAGCCACTTAAATATCACTTCATTGTATCGAAAATTCGACTGCTCGCCATCTTGCACCAACTAGTTAGAGTATGAGTGGATAGACGGTAAACGAAGAAGACGGCTTCTAGTCAATTCGTACTTTAATGCTAGTACATTATGTCGGATATATCTACAAAATTTATAAGGCCATAAAGCCATGGTTCGAATCCAGGCGTGTACCAATGAGTTTTTCTGACTTAAGTACATTAACTACCACTGACTCCGTGCCTCGGAAAGCACTTTAAGCAGTCGGTTCCGGACGCTGTCAATAGATGGCGGTCGTTACAATCCCCGACCCGCAGTGGAGTAGCGTGGTGGATTTAAGCTCCAAACCCTGGGGGAGGCCTAAGCCCCTGCAGTGGGGTAAAATGGGCTGATGATGATGATGATCTACAAAATCATATTAATGACACAGACTATTGTATTACAGGCATTCAAAAGTAAAAAGTAGATACCTAATAACTCTGCTGTTACTTTTATAATAATAATAGCATTTATTCGGATCAACAGAGTTATATAAATAAATTAGAACATCTATGACTGGATCTATACCTTATATTATGACAGTAGCTTCCACCGACTCAGACAATTTTTCCTTATTGTACGTTTTTTACAAGTACAACTCTTTCACGACATCCTGGTACCCTGGCAATCCTGTCATTTCGAGTACCTTACTGGCTTATTTTCACTAGAATTTTTTTTAAAATTTCTTCCATATTTATTGTATATCTGTTTTTTAATATTTCCTCATATTAATTTTCATGTGTTCTTTCATGCTTGTTTCCGCAACATGTTGGCAATTTATAATTACTACTTTTAAAATTTTTTGGACATTCATGTTAATTATCCATGCATTTCTTAGAAATTTTCAAAACGAATTACCTTACAGATATTTAAACTTTAAGGATACGTAGGTGAATCTACGCATTTTATAGAATCAACTATAATATCCTAGAAAAAGGATTAATTTTCGACGTCCGAAGCGAACGGCGGCGATGTGGCAAGCGTGGTCAAGGCGAACGACCACTTGACACGAGTGGTGCAATCAACACGAGTATCGACAACTCGATGCGACTGCAACCCGATGGCATGATGTTATATCATTTTTACTGTAATTGTTGTTATGTTATTTTACAATTGTTATTGTGCGTATCATACGATTTTAACACAAAAGTTTGCATGAAAAACAGCAGAGGAGATATATCTAAGCACCGTTTGTTTCATTCGTTCAGTGTACTACAAAAAGGAGGAGGTTCTCAATTCGATTTTTTTTAAGTTATACGATATTTTTGCCGATTGTGAATCGATTTGACTGATTTTTGTATTTTATTAAATATGCTATATACGGCATGATCGGCTGAACGCAGTCCAAAATAAAGCGTGTAGAGATCACCAAACTAAACAAAAAGTTTTAAGTGTGCGAACGGCACAAACTTAAGGATAGAGAGAAAAATACTTAAAGTATAACTTTTTTCACTTGTTATTTTTTAAAACTATTTGTATAATTCGGTAAGCTCTACATGCTCCATAAGTTTGGATTTAATTCAGCCGAACACGCCATATATCTCGAAGTTGGTTCCCTTTAATTTTGAAGAAAATATTCCATATCTTAGGGTAGAAAATTGGGAGATAAATCCCGGTTACTAATCATCATCATCATTTCAACCTTGTCTGTCCACTGCTGAACATAAGCCTCCTCCATAGCACACCATGCGAAGCGATCCTCCGCTTGCTTCATCCAACGGCGACCTACCCCCTTCCTCAGGTCATACCATGGTCAGGAATAGCAGGGCCGCCGGGAACTGGGGGGCTGTTGTTTGGGTGTACTGTTCATGGAGGAATGTTGCCCTCATCACCACGCTGAGCAGGCGGGTTGGCGATTGCGGTATGAGCTGTTTCACAGGAAGATGCCGCTGCCCATCTTCTGCTAAGCATGGTTAGTCGCCTCTTACGACACGCTTCGCGGTGGCGGTGGGGAGTTGTATTCTTAGGTCGTCCCCACACGGTTTACTAATGAAAACAAAATATTATGCTAACTAGAGCCGAGCTAAGGATGGAAATCGCCAGTCGAGGCGAACTCTTAAACGATGCAAAGCAGTGACCTCATGTTTGGGCACACATCATTCGTTTTGACATGGACTTCCATGTTGTTTTGACTCTTCTCGAGCAGAGCGCCACCAAGAGCATTTGCATGAAGCCGTCATTTATTTCCCCATACTGCTCCGCTTCCACTGTATTTCTTGGCTGCGGCCAAGCGGTCGACCCGCAAATTATTGCATTGTTCACCCTATTTTAGTTAAATGAGCATCCCTTCGTTTCTGATTTCCTCCGAACGGCGCTGTTTTATTTGAGCAGTGCGTTTAGAAGGCCTACATATACAGTACAAATAAGCTACAGTTACTACTAAAAATTTAAAAATTAGGTTTCTCTTTTCAAAAAAAAATAGAACCGACTTCAAGATTTTGACTTTTGACCAACTTCAATTTTTGTTTTTATTACTTTAAAGAAAAGAGCTTAATGGACAGCATATTATAGTTTATGAAATGTGTGCCAACTCACTTTAAATGGGTACTTGCTCGGTAATAACTATTAAACCAGTAACAATATTTACAACTATAACAGTTTTGTCCAATATATAGAAATAAATGTAAAGTAAATGACTCGGCACCGACTTCAAAAACTATGGCCTTCCATTATGGCCCTTTTTTATAAAACAAGAAAAAATATTATTTTTGGGTTAAGTTTGTATTCTACATTATATAGGCAAAATTTTAAAATCAGTGTTTTTTTTTGCAATTAGCTTTTTTTTTAAATATAAATTGCTAGTACGGCCAACATAAACGATTTGATTTGTCATTCTATTAAAATTTAAAACAAACAAAATGTATTTACTTCGTAATCTGGACCTAATACCTAACTTATTTGTCGCAGAGTGTACTGCAATCCATAGTTCCTTTTAATTTCCATCGATGATGTAAATGATTTTTATTTCCAGTTGATTCTACGAAATTCGCATGTTTTACTGTGTGCAAAAAGTAAGTAAATTTGACAGCAGCGTTTGGTTTTAATGGAGTCATCATTTTTTCGGTTTTGCGGGGGTGACGACTGGCGCGCGGCGACCTCGCGCACTGAAACTCGCCAGCTTACACGAGCTAGCTGGAGTATAAGTGGTTAGACGGTAAACGCAGAAGAGGGCTTCTAGTCAATTCGTACTTATATGATAAAGTTGCTAGCTTGTGGGCTAGCTAATCCATATTTACTTATTCTTCAGTGTCATATGTCATTTGTCGTTCAAGGAGCAGGAGATTTCCTTCCGAAGATATATTGATTAGGAAACTTTGAAAGATAAATAAAATAAAACGATCACGAAAATTTTGCATCATTTTAATGAAATACTTTAAAAAACTTATTGTACTAAAAATACAGTGTACTCATACCAACAACATCACATTCCGAAATCAAAATATCACGTTATATTTTTTCCCGGTTAGCTTATTCAGTCTTAAACTATAGAGAGACGAAATGCTATTGCAATACTTGTGTCGTGAAATTTTCACTAAACGAAAGAAAATGAATCGTACCTAAGTTTAACTTAAAATTATGAATACAGTAATGCAGCGGCGGCTTTGCGGGTGATGAAAGTGAAGCTGAGCTTCACATAAAACAACTAATTACCTACAACAATCTCATAATAAATATCTTTTCATAAATTTATTCGAGAGCTTATATTTTGCATTACCTATTATTTAACCTATATAAACTCACTAAAAACTTTGCAAGAAGTACCTACTTCGTGGTGGTAATTTTATGTTTAATAAACGCTCCGATTTGCATCAGCAGCAGCGCCATGAACTCAGCTGAGGATAGCGATGACTTGGCTTCACTAGCGTTGTATACATTGCGCATTTTCTGAAACCCTGATGGATTATTAACTCATGCACCAATGGAATATACCCTCAATTGTTAATGATGAGGCAAGTAACTTTCTAGCCTCTTTTACATTGGCCGCGTAAAGGATGCAGGGGGTGAGTCTGCTTCGTCCCACTCACATGTACCCAAATCTTGTCGCATATTTCCGAAATACATTTGGTTTATTTTGTACGGTAATAATTTGTAACGATCAAGTTCAACTATTGAATGAAATAACGACAAAAAAATTTCTATTTCGAACCTAAAATGTACCTACTGTATAGGTATACCTATCATTTTAGAAGGTCTTGGTTGAATGAGGTTCAGTGAGTTTTTTTTGACTTAAGTACATAAGTATCACTGACTGCGTGCCTAGGAGAGCACGTTAAATTATCGGTCCCGGTCAAAATCCACCAACCCGCACCGGAGCAGCATGGCGGATTAAGCTCTAAGTACCCCCTTCCCGATGGGAGTCCTAAGCCTCTGCAGTGGTACATAATAGGCTGGTATGGATATATATATTATTTTATTTTTAATCAACCGTAAATTCACGAAAAAAATACTAACAACTCTTAATATGAAGTCACTACAAAATATCTTCCAAAGCCGCCGCCACTGCCATATCATATCAGCCCATTATGCCCCACTGCAGGGGTTTAAGCCTGCCTTCGGTATGAGGGTACTTGGAGCTTAATCCACCACACTGAAATACTAAAACTTACTTTTAAATAGTAATTAACGGATTCATCATCTTGTATTGCAATTATTACTATCGTTAACCGGGAAGAATTAATTTACCTAATACGTTAAATACATTAATGTTAATAAACATTTTGCCCGTTAATTGAGAAAAAATAAGAAAGCATGACGTCACATTTAGGGTTTGGGCAGCAAATCGTCATAAGCGAAGGAAGTTGCAATCTTGTTACCGATGTCCAACAGCAATTTCGCGCAAGTTTTCTCAACGTAGGGCTTCGAAGCTCGTAGAAATTCAGCACGATTCTGGTTTATAGCTTCGTTTGCTGCCTCACCTGCACATTTATAAGTCATGTATGATTTGTAAGTTATTAATTTTATTATTAACTATATATGTATCTTGTTGTCTACTTCGATACAAATGCCAGACTAGTTTAAGTCGAACAGCTTGAATATACTGTTACACTAAAGTGTTTTTTTAAGGCATCGATATGTTTTTTTTTTAAATTTAATTTATTAAAAATAATATTACAGAAAGGCTTATGAATTAGGTTACGGTACATATTCTGAAAAAACCAAGTAGCTGTGTGCGAATACCAGAACGTCTATTGATCTATATAATAATAATAATAACGTATACATCACAACAACATCTAGGCCCCAAACTAAGCATTAGCATGTGATTTGGGTGCCAAGCGAAGATACCACATACATAACACAGCCAAGACTCGGTACCAGTATCGATATTCATCGTATAAATACTGACCTGACCTGGGATTCGAACCCGGGACCCCCAGCTTCGTATGCAGGATCGCTACCCACTAAGCCAAGCGGTCGTCAATATTATCCAATTGCATTATTTAGTACACACAAAATGTTTTTTATTTTCATTGCAGTGGTTAATAATTATGTTTATAAATTAACTAGCGACCGCCCGCAGCTTCGCTTGCGTAGACTACAAATTTCTGTTATAGGTACTATTAATGTTCGAGATGGTTTAAACGTACTTTTTGCTGGAACCAATTTTGGTCACACCCATTCAAACTTTCAATCTTCATTCCCCTCCCACCCTTTAAAAAACCGATACAATTTTTCATCTTCCGTTTCCCACTCTTAAAGTGTGGAAATCTAAAAACCCTGAAACACGTCATTATTTAAGTCCCTCCATTCCCATCCTTAAGTTTGAAATTTCTAAAAAAGCCTTTCTTAACTTAATGCTCACGTTATAAAATAAACTTATGTTCCAAATTTAAGCTTCCTAGACTTAGTACTTTCGGCTGTACGTTGTTAGATCAGTGAGGACAAACGACAGACAGATAGACAGACAGACAAACACAAAAAGTAGCTTATGACACTCTTGACAACCTTCTTTCACGTCTGCAAAGTTTCATTAAAATCTGTTCAGCCGTATTGGAAATTAGCTCGAATAGATAATAAAATTGAATTGAATAGACACATAGACGTACAGACAGACAGACGGACAAAAAGCAACATTTGTTAGTTTTAACGACCTTTTTTTTTATATTCATTGATGTTTCATTTATATCGGTTTCGACATATGGACGTACAGACAGACATACAAAAAGTTGTGTATGTCACATATGGAAAGGGTGTAGTCAAAAGATTACATCCTGTTATACGTGTAAAGTTTCATCGAAATCGGTTAAGCCGTTTTTGCCGAAGCCGATTTGCTCGAATAGACAGACAGTTCGTTTTCTTGTATATAGCCTATAACTCTCCGCTAGAATCAGGCTATCAAAGGCAAAAAGAATTTTTTTAAATCCGACTGGTAGTTTCAGAAATTAACACATTCAAACAAACAAACGGACGAACGAACAAACGAACCAACCAACCAACCAACCAACCAACAAACAAACAAACAAACAAACAAACAATCAATCAATCACGCAATCAATCAAACAATCAATCAATCACGCAATCAATCAATCAATCAATCACGCAATCAATCAATTAATCTATCTATCAAACACACAAACAAACAAATTTTCAGCTTTATAATGTGTATTATAAAGCCAACCAACCAACAAACAAACAAACAATCAATCAATCAATCACGCAATCAATCAATCAATCAATCAATCATTCACGCAATCAATCAATCAGTCAATCACGCAATCAATCAATCACGCAATCAATCAAACAATCAATCAATCGCGCAATCAATCAATCAATCAATCACGCAATCAATCAATCAATCTATCAAACAAACAAACAAACAAACAAACAAACTTTTCAGCTTTATAATATGTATTTCTATTATATAGATTAATAGATTATGAGATAAGAAAATAAGATATTACTAAAAACCGTATCAAAGTCTATTGGTTTGGAAGTAAAAAGTTAACGAACAGAGGCAGACAGCGAATTTATTTTCTCCCGCTATAGTTTTTAAATTTCAATAAAAACTCTTAAGATATTAATTTAAATTGTATGATGTAAAGGGCAATTATAATATGCATGAAATGCTTAAGACAACTAACGTATTTAATTTGATAAGGATTAATATCACGTTTAAAAAACATCTTCGCAAATAGTACATTATGTTGAACAAATTTGATTATCATAAAAAAGGTTATAGTGAGTTAACCTTAAAAGATACACATATGCTGTCGCGGATTTTTGGTTAGAACTTTTAAAGGGGAACAATTCCGTAATACATTATTATTAGTTAACATCAACCGTTTACGCAGCGCGCGCGACGAAAGCACTCAAAAGGAATAATTTTTCCCGTTTTTGCAACATTTTTCTTTGATGCTCCACTATTATTGGTCGTAGCGTAATGTAGTATAGCCTATAGCCTTCCTCGATAAATGGACTATCCAACAAAAAAATAATTTTTCATTTCGAACCAGTAGTTCCTGAGATTTGCGCGTTCAAACAAACAAACAAACAAACAAACAAACAAACAAACTCTTCAGCTTTATAGTATTAGTATAGATTCACAATTTTAATGTAAATGCGTGTGCGATGCTGTTTATGTGGTGTGCGAAAGAGATGGGATTTGTGTAAAAGAGCGGCTTTAATAGGATATTGTTGTAACTTGGTATATTTGTTTCTATTACATTTTTTTCGTTATTATTATTTATTTGTGACTACCGTTATTGTAACAATGCAATTATTTGACGAAACTATCAACGGGCAGTAAGAAGTACAACTGAAAATAGGCACAGCTTGAGTGTCTGCGCGGCTAAAAGAATTCTATGGACAACGCCTCTAGCGGTACTGAGAAGAACTAAATTTCGTAGGGATTTTTTTACAATTTGAAACTCATGGTACCCGTACTGGAATACATATAATGTACCTTTAATTTTAGTTTAGTATCGGTCGATAACTTTCAATCTAAATTATCACTATGTTTCACTTTCAACTTTAATGGACAATTTCAATTATGCCTTCTTTTGCACCTCTGGTAGTTTAGCAAAAATAATAGCAATTTTCTTAGATTGATAAATTGAATAGAAAACGTTTTACGACCCTTTCTTTTTACTTTTTTTATTTTCATATTATTTTTCATATAATATAACTTTCACAAAATTGCTCTAAATATTTTAAAAATAGCCTTATAATCCTTGTAAAATTGCTTTAGATAAGAATATATGGATGTTGAAGATTTTCAGTCTGCTTTAGACTCGACAAGAGAACGTGTAATTTGGTTTCGTCCTCTAAGTAGGAATACATAAGTAAGTGTATATAGGTTTTATGGAGTTAATTTCCCATATATCAATTATATTTGAGCTGATGCTTCTAAATACAGCTTATAGCTAAGCAAAATAAAAGTTGTGTACTGACCAAGAGCTTTGTCTCCATTGAAAAGTCCTTCCAGACGCATCCGATAGTCTTTAATGTTGATGTCCATGTCCAAAGTGTTGAACTGTATGTACTCCACACCATCGCGCTCCACCAATGTCGAGTGGATGACCACTTCTGCGTCGCATCGTACTGTCACAGGAAAAAATATTGAAATTTCTCCGCCACTCTAAATAATCAATCAGGTGTTGTTCAAGGAATAAGCAACACTCACTAGCATCAGCGGTGATCTTGCCTTGCCCGTGTAAAGGCAACACCAAAAGCCTCGCGTCTAGAGTGTAGCGTCCATCAAAATGCAATCTCGGAAATCGAACCCGAGCACGAAACGTCAGAGTGTCCAAATCCACACTGAAAAAATCATAATTGACAATTAATAATGTTGTGTTTCCGATTAAAACGTATTTTTAATGCATAACACTACTGACATCTCCCTGTAATGAGATAAATCAGTAGGTATAAATAAGTTCATAAATAAAATTCTCAAAGATCACGCTAGATGTCACTGTGTGTCTTATATTAAATTATTTGTTTTCATAGAGCCATGGTTGACGTTCAGGAGTAGGTATATGTATAAGAATGTCTTATTTTTTATATACATATGTAAGACTAAAGAATAATACAAATAATTTTATTATTCTACTTATAAAAAAATATTCATGACGAGCGCAGAGTGCCAAGAACGGTAACAGCATTCCCGCTCTGAATGGCAAAGCTGATTCTCGGAACAAAAAACTCTTTGCTCAGAGGGTCACCCAAAGCAATCAGAGCTTTGCGCCAATTTCACGCGAGAATGCAACAGCATCCCTGGACCATGAACCCATCGTCACCACGGCGAACACAAAAAATCGTATTTGTCTAGTATGTACTTTTAGTTAGAGCGTTTCAAACGTACAGCTGACCCGGCACCGGCACCAGCTGTTCTGTAGTAGGCAACAACATGGAAAGTGTGTCAACACAAACAGCGCCCCAGCCTAATGCTCGACCACGTGTGTACGGGATGATGGTCACCCCTTCTGGGATGTACTATTACTAAATTATTACATATAACATGATCCAAATAGCAATAAAATCTTTGATATAGTTACTCACGATATATCTTTGATAGTGAAATTGCCGGCACCAGTGACTTTGACGTCACGACCGATAGCCGTAAACTGCAAGAGGTTCTGATTGTCCACCACTAACTGAAAAAGAATATTTAATTTAAAAATATTGTTAATGTGCCCCTGCATATCCTAGATAATACACATATTAATAGAAACAATTCCATTTAACTTCTGTGACCATCTTAATTTATTATAAGAACGTAATTTGTAAGCAAGACAAGTCTAAAGATATCATCCTATTTACAATAATAACATTAAAATTGCCAGTTTCAAATGTTTTTGACTATAGTAATTATATAAATATACATAATATGGCATATCAAGGATTTCCATTTCGCAAAGGTCGTATTCTTTATTGTACTGAAATAGGTACCTACGTAATAGTCAGAATCAGCAAGCAGACTATGCAATATCTATAGATTTCTTATATAAAAAAAAAATAATTAAAACGGTACTTTAAAAATATCAGTATCAACAATTCATAATAATAAAACGTTTAATATGAATACAGTTTACACATACATATATGTATATACAATTATATCATATTTTTCTGAACTAGTTATTTTTTAGCTTAATGTACATATTAATTTAAGATTTTTGTCTGTCTGTTTCTTATGTCATATTACAACTCACTGACAGCTCAACTGATTTTGAAAAATATTGGTATATTGGAATAACTATCATCGTATAAAACATAATTTTTGTATATCATAGGTACATAGTGAAATTATACCATCCCTGGTAGATATTTTTATTTTTAAAAAGGCCAAAAGTACTTTAAGGGTGGCTTACCCAAAGGGTGCCAACGGCTATTTTTATTGAATCTACGCCGTCTGCCGTCTGTCCGTCCGTCCCTATGTCTGCCTTAGATTTAAAGGTTTCTTATGAACCGTGATAGGTTGCCGTTTGAAATCACAGAGTATTATTGTGACAGATATCCTAACAAAAAAAGGGAAAATTTAATTGAATGCTCATGCAATGAAAGTGTTTTTTTTTTGTCATGCCTTTTCGCAGTGGATAGTTCAGCTGTCTATTTCATTACAGTTGAATGTATTCCAACTATAAAACGTTATATTTGTTTTAATTTATTAATTTATTTTTCTACTTTTTTTTCCTTCTCCCGAATAAATGGAGTAAAACACATTGTTTTCATTTTTGTCTTCGTAAATACACAAAACTATCTATACTATTTACTATTATAAAGCTGAAGAGTTTGTTTGTTTGTTTGTTTGAACGCGCAAATCTCAGGAACTACTGGTTCGAAATGAAAAATTCTTTTTGTGTTGGATAGTCTATTTATTGAGGTAAGCTATAGGCTATATGTATAAAATAATACGATCTGTCTGTCTGTCCATTTGAGCAAATCTCCAAAACAGCTAAACTTATTTTGATGAAACTTCACAGATATGGAAAGAAAGTGGTCAAAAGTGAAATACATTACTTTTTGTATGTCTGTATGTACGTCCATCTGTCTATTCGAGCTAATCTCTAAAACGGCTGAACCGATTTTAATGAAATTTCAAAGGTATGAAAAGGAGGTGGTCAAAAGTGACATACATTACTTTTTATCCGTCTGTCTGTACGTCTATGTGTCTATTCGAGCTAATCTCCAAAACGGCTGAACAGATTTTAATGAAACTTTGCAGACGTGAGAGAAGGTTGTGAAGAGTGACATCAGTTACTTTTTGTGGCTGTCTGTCGTTTGTCCTCACTGATCTATCAGCGTAGATAAAGCCGAAACTACTAAGTCTAGGAAGCCGAAATTTGGAACAGTGGTTTATTTTATAGCGTGAGTATTAATTTTTTAAGAAAGGAATATTTGGAAATTTCAAATTTAAAGAGGGAGGGATGGAGGTGCTTTGTATGAGAATCTTTGTTCTTTAAAGTTAGAAACATAAAAATTTTAAAATAAATAAATAATGACGTGTTTCAGGATTTTTGGATTTTCACATTTTAAGGGTGGGAAATGGGAGGTGAAAAGTATGGGAGTACCGGTTTTCTTAAAGGAGTGGGGAGAATGAAGATTGAAAGTTTGAATGGGTGTACCCAATATTAGTTTCAGCAAAAAGTACCTACGTATAAACCATTTCGAATGTTAATACTACCTAAAACAGGAATGTGTAGTCTACGCAAGCGACGCTGCGGGCGGTCGCTAGTCTCCTATAAAACATGATGAAATGTTACGAAATTGAAGGATTAAGCACCCGTGCTACATGGGCAATAGTAATAGCTACGAAAGTTGACACATTACCTCAGGAATCACAAATGGTTCCAGGCCAGGTACTTGCAGCTCAGGGATGCCTTGAGCTAATTTCGGCCGCAGCTTCTCAATGGAGCGAAGAACGCAAGCATCTATCGTGGTCTGATCGCGTTTACACACATCGATGTATTCAGCTAGGGACAAAAATTATGTATTTAAATAATAGTCTATATGTCATCAAGATCTTCCGATAACTCTGAGCTGACGTATTTCATGTGGTTGTGGAGAGCAAAGGATTCTTCATAATAATAATAATACCTGGAGCATCCCACACAGCGCCATCTAATTCCAAACTAAGCAGAGCTTGTATTGTGGATACTAGACAACTGATATGCACACTTTAATATTCTTTATAATATACACATACATATATAGATATTTTACACCCAGGCACGGAACAAATAGACTTGTTCTTACACACAAATATTTACCTTAGGCGGTAATCGAACCCGTGACCTTTGGTTTTGCAGTCTCTAACCATTAGGCCAATCGCTCATTCGTAAATAAATATACCCATACTAATATTATAAATGCGAAAGTGTACGTTTGTTAAGTTTTCAGGCCTTAACCGCTGAACCGATCTTTATAAAATTGGGTAAACAGTGCTCCGTGTATAAATAAAGGTGTAATAGTACATTACGATACAAGTACGGTAAGCTGTATATTGTAGTTGAAGTGTATAGGCATAAGGCGGAGCCGATGACTATAATAGCCAGCTTACTGAGTACAAGCATCATACGACGTCTTTCAATACATTTGCGATTAAAATTATGTAGATTCTTCAAATATAATAATGGCGGGAACGGAACTACTTTTCGCGGTTTACGCATGCGTTATAAACAAAACGCTGGTTTGTGATTGGTGTAAAGTTAATCCAAGTTTCGATGTCATAAGGACCGCATTAATAGCAATTGTATTGAAAATTACTTTTAAAATATAGCCCCTTTTCATATAAAATGAAAGTTGTCATTTACCCTTTTCTTTCATAACATTAAGTAAAAAATATCAATATCAACGATATCGGAATATTTTGCTGTTTCAGCAGATCGCCTATAAAATTTCGCGACGTCGAGTTTCACATAAGAATCCACATGGGTAACATACAGTTTACGTGATAAAATTTTACAAGTAACTTTTATTTTGTCATTGGAAATGACTTTCATTTCGTTGGAGTATAAGGGGGGTCATTTGGGAGTTTTGTAAGACAGGCAGATTGCACAAAGAGTTTTCGAAATATCGGGATGAATGTGGTCTCAAAAAACGCAGCTCGGCAAGCTCTACAAGATGGCAAAAGACAATTTGGCATAAATTCAAAAACAAAGAAATTATCGGCAAAAACGAAAAAAATCGCCATATTTTCCCCCTATTTCAATTTTGGGAACCCGATATCTCGAGAACTAAATCCGAATAAAGAAAAAAATAAAAAACGGCTCGGGGTAAATAGATGGGGGATCGATTGAGACTAAAATTGTTAGAATCGGACAACCGGAAGTAATGGTTAAGGGTGCCCTTAGTTGGAAGTCGGATATGCGTCGGTGTTATATTACGTACTAATTCGGTTTGTTCGATCGAAATGTCGTACAGAATGTTATATTTCGAAGTTTTAAGCTTATTCAGATACAGTTATGTTATTTTTTTTTGCGAAAATATTTCGTTAGGTTCATTTCCAATATCTTACGAAGTTCGTGCGAAAGCAGGAGATCCGTTGATTTTTTCATGCCGTAGGTACTACACCCTAAACATATTTTTATCCAAACTTAAGTTATAGTTAACAATTTACTTTATTTATTATTAAATTTCAAAATAACTTTAGTTTAGCACGTGCATCGATCTAGTCTAAATCGTTAAAAATGTTTTCAAGTCTCTTATATGACTTAAAAAACTATCGAACTTTAAGTTATAAGTAAAGCATAAGTACAGTTTTCCGCAACATCGTAACCATATGCACACAGTATCATTATGAAACATAATGAACAAAATATACGCGCCATAGTTAAGAGAGGGTTTGGAACTACAATTACTCGTATCAGTCGCCCATTAGAATATTCTGACGTTTTGCGTACGACGGTCGTTAATTACACGTTGTCGTGTAATTTGATGTACAACACTGTTATATGACGGCTGACCATTGATGTACTAAACAGAACTGGATTCATAGCCCGTCTCATAAAAACGACATAAAAAGAATATTCAAGGCGATAGGCTTACTATATAAAAAAGAGGGTCCAGCCCGTGTCTGTTCCTCGCCGAATTCTTTAATTGATTCTTATTAAAAAAATATATGTAATATAT
The DNA here is from genome assembly GCA_949709985.1 of Luffia ferchaultella. Lineage (NCBI taxonomy): Eukaryota > Metazoa > Arthropoda > Insecta > Lepidoptera > Psychidae > Luffia > Luffia ferchaultella. Next base: position 5,197,669 of record OX453242.1, on the reverse strand, counting down.
GTGAAACCTTTTATAGGGCGATGTGTTTTTTTTTGTTTTTCGTTTAGTTACTTTACACTAAATTCTACAAAAACCTTGTCCTCCTCAAAAATTAAATTTTCAAAATAATGAGTCGTAAATTTTATGATAATATGATTTCAAAATACAGACAACCTTCCTTAAAAACGTTGAAATGGCTTTAGTACATACTCACGAATACGGTTCTTGGAAAACTTAATGAAGCTTATTTTTAGCTTTTTTAATTTTTTTAGAGCTTACAAAATGTTGGGGTTTCTTCACAGAAGCACTAAATATTTCAAAAAAATTTAATCGATTAAAATTTTATATTTTGCTTATGTGAGAAGTATAATGGAATACGCCTCGCCTGTCTGGTCTCCTACTTATGTGACTCATGTTGCCCTTTAAATTGTGTTCTATATTTGTTATAGTTATAAATATATCATTGTTGTACCTAATTGTTATTACCTGGTAAGTACCCATTTAAAGTGTCTGAGTTGGCACTGACTACATTAACTATATGCCGCCTGTTAATGCTCCTTTCTTCCTTTCTTTAAAGTGAAAATTTTATTTTTAACTTTTTAGTTTATGTTTTTGAAGTCGGTTTTTAATTTTTTTTTAAATTATTTTATTTTTCAATTTTTAGTTGAACGCATCTGTAACTTATTTGTATTTAGTATAAATGGGGCTTATAACGCGCTACTCAAATGAGACAGCGCCGCGATTACGCAACGTAAATTCAGTGTCAAATTGACACATCAGCATGCCTAGTAGGTAGTGGTATTCCTATGTAAAACTTCAACCTTAATTATTATTTTTGTGCAAAGTGAACATTTTGGCATATTGAACCGTATGAAGTAATCCCAACAAAAGGTAACTGCTGTAAATCGTTGAGGAATTCCCTCGACTATTTATGGTCTTCATCATCAGACCTGTAATGGTACTTATAACCCATATGAGTGCAAAGTTCTCATCAATAGAAATGAATTAAGTCCAAACACCAGGTAATTGCTGTAAATCGTTAAGGAGTTCCTTCGACTGTGTATGGTCTCCATCATCAGACATGTAATGGTACTTATAACCCATACGGGTGCAAAGGTCTCATTAATAGAAATGAATTAAGTCCAAACACCAAGTAATTGCTGTAAATCGTTGAGGAGTTCCCTCGATTGTGTATGGTCTCCATCATCAGATCTGTAATGGCACTTGTAATCCATATGGGTGCAAAGATCTCATCAATAGAAATGAATCAAGTCCAAACACCAGGTAATTGCTGTAAATCGGTGAGGAGTTCCCTCGACTGTCTTTCAGCTCCATCATCAGATCGACTCCCGACCTTCATTAAATAGTATAAGTAGTAGTAATACTTTATCAAAACACTTAAAATACGATACTTTCAAATACGATTTTCGGGCTGGGCCAAATTTCATTGTACAATAAACCTTTTTTTATATGTACGAATGTATTTCTAAGTAAATTAACGTTGCCAATTTTAATGCGATTTGATTAACTCGATATTATTGCAATTTCTAAGTAGTCAAGTCGGCAGAGTACACAAATCATTACTACGGCAAAGTACTTGGAGCGCGCGGCCCCGAGTAAGTAAGTCATCTTCGGCCGGTTCGGACACTAAATATTAATAAACCGGGGATGTAGGGATGTCGACATCGCATAGCTACGAACAAATATCTTTTTTGTTCGTACCTTCGTATATATCAAATTTATTAGACACACGTAAACTTTTGTGACATTTTAATACCTTTTTTAAAGTAACTAAACTGTCTTCTATCCCACCGCATCGCTTCCCCACTCTTGTGTCGGCTATTTATCGCGAAGATGTTCTACTTATAAAATCTTTACTTCCGTTGAATACAGTGTTACGTTGCACTGACTTCAAATCAACCAATTGTATGACGTCTGTATTCATCATGTTGTTTGTGAGATATGCGGTCTCTAGTACGTTAGTACATATAAACTCGTGGCGTAAAATACATGATTTTCAAATCTGTATTGATAACGATGCTATTATTCTTATTTGTTGTCTTGTAGCCTTTTTAATGTATTAACTACAATTAATTAATAAGATCCTAAAGGAATACAATAATTCTTCTCATGACCAATATTTTATATAAAATATAAAATACATAATTATTCTGTTATAACGGAAAACATCTGTACGTTGAACTCTAAAAATTTTATAAAATATTTCAAGGTTTCGCTGTTTTCTATATTCGTGTGATAAATTATTATTTAAATAATACACAAGGTCAAAAATTTTGTGCATAAATGTATTTTACTTCCACGTTCGGAAGTTATATATCACATATAACTTCCTTCCGTATTCCATAAATATTAGGTTAGTATAATCTTTAGAAATAAGCAAAAAAAATCTAAATAAATCACGGAATAAAGAGAGCCTAGATATGAGGTAAATGTGCAGGATAAATGTCTAATTTTTACACCCTGATGTGGCACATCTAATTTGGTATTTCGGTAAAGTGGTATAATATTTTTTATTCCAAGGAAGACTCCGTTTTTGAAAATATTTTCATTGTAAGCAAAACCACTATAAAAGTGCTTTATATTTTGTTTCCATGTCAAAGTCAAGGTAGATTTATTTTTTAGTATAAACTTATTTTTAAATGATTTCCTTGTTTGTCTCTTTTTAGTAAAACAATCACGTGTGTCGCAGTCACGTCTCTGTTTATAAACGATCCGTTTATTGTTACATTTTCCTGTTGCTTAAGAAAAAAAATTGGGACGTGATTAATTATTTTATTATTTCTTACGTAGATTACGTACGGTACAAGATTAAAGCCATATTATGTATAAAACTTAATAGGCTTTAATCACGGCTGTCGTGATAGCTGAGTGGTAGCGAGCGCGCTTCTTGTTTAGAAGGCCGTGGTTCGAGTCCCAAGGCATGTACCAATGAGTTTTTGTAATTTATGTACATAACTATCACTGACTCTGTGCCTGGGAGAGCACGTCAACCCGTCGGCCCCGTTAAAAGCCACCAACCCTCACTGGAGAACATGGTGGATTAATCTCCAAGCTTTCTCATCCCGAGGGGAGGATTAAGTCCCTGCAATGGAACATTAATGAGCTAATAGTATGATATGTATAACCACAAATAGCTATGGTGGCATATTTTAATTCGTTCTGTGAATCTTCTATAATGCTTATAGACTTTGCCCCTACCAATTGAACTTGCTAATTCTGAGCGAATGTCGACCACTCCAGTTCATTTATGAATTTCTTTGTTACGAATTATATCTTGTAGAGAGGGCAATACCAATAGATCACACTAGTCTTAAGAACGTTATCAGCTGAGAGCTATTTCAAACGTGATAACGATCTTAGATGACGTTAGTTGATGCGTCTACTGAGGGGCTCTCGATTCTCTACTCGATATGCGTTTATTAATAAGTACTGACTTGAGGTCTTAAGTTCGAATTCAAACTTGAGTATGATTGACTACTTCCACGCCACGCTGAACTTGTAACGAGGCCGACACTAAGGGACCTTCATTACGAATACATATATTTTTTTTGTTACTGCTTTGGCTGCGTCGTTAATCGTGTGAACACTACGCTGTGATTTGTGTCTAACTACACATATTTAGTGATTTTCATATATGAGAATTCCAGACCTAGTGTTACAATAATTGCAGGAGCGACCTCGTCCCAGCCTTGGCTTTATAATGACCTAAAGTGGCAAAACAAATTGCTGTATAAAAACACGAAAGGCTGATTTATTTGCCTAAAACACAAAACATGGCTAATGCCAAGTATCTACACGCAACGAAAAAAGTTGTAAACAATGACTGTGAATTCAAAATTTAATTTTAATTCTGTTCACTAAATTAACAGTGTGTACTGTTTGCTATAGTTACAATTCATTTGTGTATCTTTGACAAGTTTCAGTCCGGTTTCTGTCCGCGAGGTCCCTGCGCGGCAGCTTTCACGTCCGCAAAATTCCGTTTGAATTTCTGACTCTATTAAAACCTACTATAGAGTAGATTTTAATAGACTTTAATAGTAAAGCCGTCAAATTTATTTACTCTATATAATTTACTAATCACTTGAAATAAAAATATTATCGAAATTCACGTCTTCGTTCTCACCCTGTCTCTAGCTATATTCCTTTAGATGGCGACGTGCTTTTCCTTATTTCAAATTACTTCAGTACCAAATGTCATTGAAATCACATCAGTAATTAAGCCGTGAAAATCAAGCAGAGTAATTCATTTTCATATTATCTGTAGGATGCAAACTACGGGTATCTCCTTGCATTTTTTTTATCGAAATCGGTTCGACGGTTATCCGGAAAAGACAACAAAGATACAGAAATATAGCATAAGCAATGCTTACAGTTTAAGCTATCTCTGTAACCAATAAAATGTGTCAAACAGTTTTAAAATCAAATACGAAAAAAGAGGTATATGTTTGTTTAGGTAGAGATCTATTAAAATTTCATATTATTAGATATATCATCAATATGTCAGTCCTGTTGAGATTTCTAGCTCTATATTATGTTCTGTGATAGTCATAGTGTCAATAAATTTGACAGCAGCGTTTGGTTTTAATAGAGCTAGAAATGTACAGTATCGACACTGTCAAATGTAATTTTGCCGGGGTGAAAGCTGTCGCGCGGGGACCTCGCGAATTAAAACCGGACTGAAACTTGTGAAATATACACCAACTAACTAGAAATAGATTGGTTAGACGATAAGCGCAGAAAAGTGCTTCTAGTCAATCAGTAATTTTCTGGTAATACTATATACATTTATTCATCGAGACTTTCTTAATTGATGGAGTAACACAGAATGATAAAAAATTTCTTTATCGTTTCAAACAATCCATGACGTTACTATGTGCATAATACTGAATTGATTGAATTTTTATGGTATTAATCATTTTAATGCAATCAAAAGTCGATAAGTCAGTCACGGTTAATGTGTTTATTTACGTAAATAGATTATACCGACATCAAATATCAGTTAGGTAAATAGATTCACGTTCTATATAATTAGATAAATTGCGTAGCTTTATTTTTCTTTATATAATGGGCAGTAGCGGCGTTAGGGTAGGGCGCCGCAGGGGTGGCGTATATCCTTTGCCTTTTTCGTATAGGTTTGAATAGCAGTTAGGGGACGCCCTAGAAATTTCGCCCAGGGCGCTGGTAGTGCTAAAACCGGCACTAAATGGGGGCGTACAATTATACACGGCTACATTTAATAATAGTATTTTAATAAGAGTCGTGATAGCCCAAAGCGCAAAGAACCTGTGTCAAATTTATAAGGCCATAGGGCCATGGTTCGAATCCGGGCGTGTACCAATGGGTTTTTCTTACTTAAGTACATAACTATCACTGACTCCGTGCCTCGGAGAGCACGTTAAGCAGTCGGTCCCGGGTGCTGTCAATAGATGGCGGTCGTTACAGTCCCCAACCCGCAGTGGAGCAGCGTGGTGGATTTAATCTCCAAGCCCCCCTCGCCCCGGGGGAGGCCTAAGCCCCTGCATCGGGGTAAAAAATGGGCTGATGAAGTGAAGTGAAGTGAAGTGACATTTAATAAATTAACGACCTCTCATCTTACAGTACGGCACAATAAATTGAATACATTACGATAATTTTATTATTATATTTTTGTTAGGAAAAATTTCGAAAGTAGCACGTAGCACTTTTATTGAAAATTATTTTGAACATCTTGTTCACACAATTTTTTTTATAATTGTATAAATATTTCGATTGCTTGTACCATATGTTATGGAATCCTAAATTTGACCAATTTTCATTTCATTACACGCCTTTATGGGGCAGAATTTAAAAAAATCCGCCTATGGTTAGGTACCCATGGTAGATTTTGTCCATAAAATAAGATATAAAGGAAGTATTGAAGACATAAAAATTTAAGACGTATATAACATCAATAACTAGTATATCGACATAATCATATTGCAAATATAATGAGTTCTCCCCGCCCTGCCGTCTGATCTGTTGCTTTATTTATTTACGCTGTCTTAGGTAAGGTTAATTCTTAGGGAGTTCTAGCAAGTACACCTCGCGTCAAACTCCTAGGTCGCTCTGAAGTCGACGCGGGTGCGTTTCGCGCAGGTACGGGCCGGCTCTCGTGCCTCCGACACCTATTTTTCCTATTGCGATTCTACCCACTTCAGAGCGAACTGAGAAGTTTGGCGTGAGCTGTATTCTAAATTAGAAAATGAAATCTCGCCTTATATGCTCACACTAGCAATCTTTGACCCTGATTGATTGTACAGAAAAATTTTGTCATGTAGGTATTTCTGATTCAGATTTCTGATGATTTCTCCTTATTCATTCATTAACTAACGTCAAACTGACGTATATATACGTCTGCTCCGAGAATAAATTAAAATAAAAAAAAACTAACAATGGGTATTAAAAACGTGTCAAAGAGTAAAATTTTCAAAGATATAAAAAAAACTGTATAGTTGCTATACTGCAATACGGACTGGATATCCTTGTATGTTTTTTTTTTCATGTAACGATACAAAGAACATGTACAAAGACTGTTTTTAACTTTTAAGTAAACTGTTTGACAAAATTTATTTCGCTTATTTATTTATTAATTTTTCACGCTTCAGAAACTGCACGAAATTTAATAAATCTATGTATAGAACTTCTTCAGAACATAGCAAAAGAACATGTATCATGAAGTAACAAGGTACCCAAATTTCAATCATATTAACGAATAGAAACTACAATGTACATTAAGATACTGCATACTAAGAAGCCAATATAAATTACAAGGGAAGGCAGGGCCGAGCTAGATTAAGCATAGCTTTGAAAAACAGCTAGTATTTATTAAAATTGTTATCAATATACAGATCAGAAACGGAGTTTGCCTTTTAAATAATAATAATAATAACGCATACATCATAACAACGTCTAGGCCCCAAACTAAGCATTAGCTTGTGTTTTGGGTACCAAGCGAAGACACCACATACATATAACAACCATGACCCGGTACCAGTATCAATATTCATCATATAAATACTGACCCGACCTGGGATTCGAACCCGTGACCTCCAGCTTCGTAGGCAGGGTCACTACCCACTAGGCTAAGCGGTCGTCGAAATACACATCGAAGTGTTTTTCGAAATTAAAAAAAAAAAAATTGTAATGGTATCGATTCAATTACCCGTAAGTTAGTCATTAAATGAAAATAAATAAAAAAAACTATAGCAATGTGTAAATTGTTCATAAAAATTAATTAAGAAATATTTAATTTCTGCCCATACTCTGTTTGATATCAAATGACTTTGCTATGTGTTTAGTCTATTTTTAATAATATATACCTTCAGTAAAGCAATTTTTTAGCAATTAAGCAAAGCGATTCCTTTTTAAAAGTAGTTCAACTGTATGTAATATTATTATTGAATTACAATAACGCAATCCATGTAATAATAATAACAACGTATACATCACAACAACGTTTACAAACTGAGCATTAGCTTGTGTTCTGGGTACCAAACGAAAACATCAGATACATATAACAACCAAGACCCGGTACCAGTATCAATATTCATCATATAAATACTGACCCGACCTAGGTCGTCGAGTTCAATATAATAATCCAATCCAAATATTTTTTAGGCTAATAAACGAGTAAGTATTTCAATATTTCAAAGTATTATCAAAATTTTTTATAAAATAATGCACATATAGATATTTTACACTCCGACACGAAACAAATAGATATGTTTAGGCACACGAATATTTGGTCCGGGTGGGAATCGAACTCTCGACCTTTGATCTCGTTCATTATTGTTTTCTAAAAGGACTTTGCATTCATCGTAATCATCTTCTACAATATTCGAGAAAAGACGATCATTCCGACGACGCGACGCAGAAATATATAAGGGTCCACACACTACCAACCTTTTCCAGAGTGAGTCTACCTAATGAGTGAAAACATAAGCGATCACAATCAAATACTTAACGCGAAAACATGCAGCAAAATTTGAAGTTGATAAATCGTAATTTTGTTTATGAATTCTTTGCGTAGCTCAAGTTGCAATCACACAATCAGCCACTCGTACTGAACGCAACGTCTTGTTTTGTAATCTTCAATTGTTTAATATACCATCGACGATAAGTCATGTTATGGAGAATTACACATACATCAATACTACATGAAAATTGTTTAACTGTTTTAAAAATTATTTATCTAACCAAATCGAATAGTAGCTTCTTTGGTCGAAGCCACTAGTATAGAGTATACTATGCTCGTACTAGTACAAACATTTGCAAAACGATTACTTCAAAAAGTTTGCTATCAACTATAGGTAGTACCTTTTACACGCATATATGTGTTTTAAATGGGTGAATTCAAATTGTTATAGTCAAATTCTTCAAAAAAAATGAAAATAGGGTTAAGTGTAGTAAGTTGATAGTGTAAGTTTAATTAAAAAAATATGAACTATTTTATATATAAACACGTCTGGTTTTTTAAACACGATTTTTGCGTTTGATGTTCACCAAATATAATTGAATAAATCATACTTTTGGGAAATGAAATTATTGGATTTCTCTCGAGAAACACGATTTACAAAGGATTGGAACTTTTCAATTGTAAAAACTTCATGAATGTGGAATACTTCTGGAATCTGACCATCATCCCATTTTTAATAGACAAACGATTACTGTTTACCAACCAGTTTCGGAGAGATTGTATTGACCTACAATAACATTATAGAGTCAAAGTCTGGAAGTTTGTTAGTTTGGATATAGGAAGTAATCTCTCAAAGCACTCATCCGATTTCAAACATTCTTCTACCAATACCTTCAGGGTGGATATAAGTTATATATAGTTGCGTCTGTGTGTCTGTTTGTTTGTCCAGGCTATTCCCTGGACCGGTTGAACAGATTTTGTTGGGACTTTCATTGGTATATAGAAAACTTTTCGGAGAGTAATCTGGATTATTGTTATCTAGACATATAAGCGTCTGTCTGTGATTCCAAAATGAAGGGTTTTCCCTAATATGAATTTTCACTTCAGTTTGAAAGTAACAAGGGAAAAATGGACAAGAAAGTAATAAATATAAATAAATCGATTAAGATGAGATTAAGTTTAATTACGATATATACAATACAAACATGTAGTCCACGCAGGTGGAGCCCATGGTCACCGCCTGAATGGCGATCTTATTACGAAATTATTATCATAATAAATAAATGAGTATAACTGTACTAAGCTGTAATAATATCCTGTCACAAAATAATATTATTTATAGATGTATATGTTATAAATAAATATATAAGTTTTCTGGTACCCATAATACAAGCTCTGATTAATTTGGGACTAGACAACACAGTGTGGGATGTCCCAGGTATTATTTATTACGATAGTCATTTTATGAGAATGTGTTCCTCCTGTAATTTTACTAAAAGGTGACATTAATATCACATATTGAATTATCGTGTTTTTTTCCTGTTTCCATGCACAAATTTTTTTTGGTATGTTTTTTGTTTGCTTTAATTAAAACTTTAATATTTAATTAAAACTTATAAAACTTTTTTTAATGTCAAGTACAGCTTTCACAGATTAAAAAAATTTGACTTTATTTTTATATTGAAGTCTAATACAAGTTAAATCGGAAAGCTATCATTGTGAAAATAAATAACTAACTAAAATAAACTACGAAAAACTTAAGTTAACTTTTTTTTTAATGCATAACAACGAAATGGTTAATTATTAATTTTAATTTGCTGTACGTTTCTGAAAAGAATTATTTTTAAATACTTACGTATATTCGCAAAGTAACCACCGTCTATGGCACAGCAGAAGAAAAACAATATTACTATTTTTTTTTGGAACATTTTTTTAATATTATTAATTATTATAAGGAAATAACTAAACTAATGGGTACGGCTACTGTGTGGACACTACACGGCGATTCTTCGGAAAACTGTTATATACGTCGACGCAAACGCATTATTATTAAGTAAGATCAAGGTTAGAGACGAAACGGAAAACTAACAGATAAGACGTCGTTAATTAAGTTCAACGGTTATGTTTCGCTGAGGAAGTTGTTTTTTAGGTATTTTTACGTTTTTGTTTTATAGATTTGTTTTAGAGATTAGATTATGGTAGCTTAGGTGATTAATTTCAATATTTGGGTTTTTTAAGTAATAGTCCTTTTTGATAAACTTTTCAAGCTTTTTCCTGGGGTGTCTTTAACAGATTATATTATATTAATCTATAAGTGAAAACCTTTTATTGGCCCTTTGTAACTATTAAATTGAATTGTATTGGTGGTTATTATTATATGAATAAATATTTTATAAATGTATATACGCATTTTATATATATTTCAATAGTTATTAAATTATTATTATTTATTATTTATATTAATGTGATGAGTAACTCAACGATAAAACGATAATAAACGATATGTCATTTGTTTCTATTTGTGTCCATAGTGAATGTCACAAAATGAATACCCTGACGTGCTATAGTGCCGTGAACGATATTTGATACGTAATAGTTTATACCGTAGATTATAAACACTGGTTACTGAGCGACATTTGAACGCTGAACCTTTGGGAGTGTGTTTTGATGCACCAAGTTATTAAAATACCTGCCATTCTTATTTATGTCTTGAATTTTAAAAACCAATTGCCATAAACATCAGTCACGAATAAAGAGGCATTTTATTGACTCCTTTATTTACTCACAGTTTTTTTTTTTTTGATAAGTCTGAAAATGGTTAATAGTTTTTCCATATTCTGAATTTCTTTATCTTTATTTTACGTATACTGTATAAGGCACATCGTGCGTGCATAAGGCAACCGCGACATTGTGAATCGAAACCAGCCACCGCATGATACAGTAACAAGGAACTTCTAAATATAAAAAATACATGTACACGTGATTTTCCTCTTGATATAAGTAATTTAATTAATGACAAGTTCCAAGTATCATTGTGGTTCGAAACTGTATGCCACAGACGAACAAAAAATCAACATCATGACAACATTTAATAGTTCCAAACCAATGAGATTTTGTTTTTATAGACACATTACACTCGTATTAAACGCTAGTAAATGTTGATCTATCGGCCCAGTTTACGGAAATGCACTTGTTATTTGATCGACGAGTACCTGTTACCTCATTGGCTAACCCTCGTTGGTCTTACATCTAGTGGACATCATCTTAGATATTAAATAAAGTCAATATACTAAATCACTACATAGTATAAAACAAAGTCGCTTCCCGCTGTCTGTCCTTATGTATGCTTAGATCTTTAAAACTGAGGAAGGTTTATGTGTATAATTCATTAGTGTTTTATTCAAATTAGTTGAAATATGACGATTATTGTTGAAGACGTCGGAAAAAATCAAGTCAGCTGGGAGCTTTCAAAGAAAACGCTGCCTAATCCCTTTGAGGTATAACAAAATAATGTATGGAGGGATTGTTCCTCTTTCATAGGACTAAAGAAAAGTCCGCAATGGCATAAGTCTATTTTTTATGTATAGTTTACTATACCTATTATGTTTAAAAAATGGTGTCTTATGATGTGGTGATTGGAAAGCAATTTATATGGATACAATGTTAATCCATATCAAATTAAATACATTATTTACCTTCAGCATTTCATACACATTATAAGTGTCCTTTACACCTTACAATTTAAATTAAAATCCTAAGATTTTGAAGATCTCCTAAGAGATATCGCGAAATAAAACTATTACGCGACAAGCAGTTGGGCACCGCGCTGGGTGGCTCACGCCGACGCGACACGTGTGATGCATTAAGTAGAAGCAGAGGGTAGAAGTTATCAATTGTATATAAAGAAATATTTTATTACGTTTTTATGTATATAGTCTTTACTTTTTCAAATATTCACAGAATTAGAAATAAAATACATTAAAAATACTCCAATTTAGATGAACTTACGTTACTTTTAAATCTAATTAAATCCAATCCACATGTTCGACGCTACAAGGTGATAGGACACTACGGCATAAATGCTCTGCTACCCGTGCGAAGCCGGGACGTGTTGTTAGTTAAATATAATTATTTCAAAACAAATGATGTGCAAACGTGTTAGCGATAAAATATTGTTGTAAAGTTCGTGTATTGTGTGATAGCCAACCGAAACATCGGCGTCGGCGCATTCACTTACGATGTTAAAGAAACGTCGAACTCAGTGAGATCGTGCCAATAAATAACAAATTATTACGTATTTAATATTTTATTTGGCTTATTTTGTAACATAAAATTGAAAACTTTTCACCAAACTATATACGAGTAAATCCAATACAGTAACTTAAATGTAAATATTACAGACTATAGACATTTCTCCGACCGATTGTTTGACAATTTTATTCTTATTTATACATAACTTAATACCGTAGCGTAGCGTTATCGAAATGTCAAGAGAAATAAATAGCGCGTGTTGGGTCGATCAATGTTAACTGCGTGGTTAGAAGAAATCGATCGGAATCGAATGAAGGAAGGAATCCGGCGTGTCCGAACGTCACTTATTTTTAATCGAAGTAGGTAATGTACTAAGTTGTTATAATTATATGTAAAATAACTCAATTAAAAGGGAATTGTCTACAAGAAGTGCTATTGGACTCGAGCATACTAATTGGTATGTTTTTAAATTTTTGTTTATTCTAATGCCCCTATTATTATTATTAGTATAGATATATTCATGTCATACATACTTACATGCCACAAAATAATAAAATATCAAATATTTAAATTCATATCGAAACTGAAAAATAGACACTCGCAGAGAGTAACATAACACAATACAATAACCCGCACTGGAGCAACGTGGTGGATTAAGCTAAAATCACCCTCAACGTGGAGGGAGGCCTAAGCTCCTGCAGTGGGGCGCTAATGGGCTGGTGGAAGTGGAATACAATAACTTTCCACAGAATTCTTAGAAGCAAAGTTGTTTCAAAGAAAATTTCTTTTTGCCTTCATCCATTGTATCAATAAACGAAAGGTCGGAGATTACACACTTAATCATTTTTCACTATTAAAGACTAGAAAAATAAAAAAAATTATAACTAGAAAAATTTTGCCCGTTTTTTGTGCTCATTAGATTTTCCATGTCGGTACTTTACATTGAATGCAGATGCATTTCAGGTTTACTGTAATCCAGAATTCAAAAACGAAATATCTACAATTTAAAGGGTATCCAAACCATACTATTAACTACTATAAAGTCTGTTACTATATTCTATATAATCAATCACTCTATCGATTCATTCGATCTTCAGTCAGCCGTAATATCTAAAAAAGACAAATCCCGATACACCAAATGTAACGTAGATATATACATGTATTTCATTCCAACAAGCTAATTAGCTATTCCAATAATGGAATAATTCCAAAAATTATAGAAACACAACTGAAAAACGGCGATTACACATAAAAAAGAAAAGAATAACAGATGACTTAAGTGCGGTTTTAAAAGAAGGCCAAGGAAAAAATAGACACGCTAATTGTTTTTCACAGGTAACACGCTACGCAATCATTATTGTATACACAAAAAAGTTTAATCTATGCAAAAATAGGTTCCCTATTAAAAAATACGACAACTCAATGTTTTGACAATCAACAGTATGTGAAATCGTCTATCGTGTAGAGCTAATAGGAATTAGGCACTAAGACTAACAACCAGTAAGAATAGAAATATTTTTACGATATTGTAAAAATAAAGTAAATCATAAATATAATTTAAAAGTCTTTTAAGTAAAGTGGAATCGCTACTACAAATTCACAGCATCCAACGGTATCTAACAAATAAGATAATACTTAAATAGGCATATTATAAAAGTACCTGCAATCGTAAAAGCGTTAAGTACAATTAACAAAAGCTAACAGTGCCAATCAATGGAACAAACAGGCAGGTACCTATTCCAAAATTTAAAATTAGTCAAGAGTTTTGGAAAAATATCAATTTGTAATATAGGATACAGAATCTTTCTAAATATTTACTAAAATTTACTTTCATTGTAATCAGTTCATCCCTTTTGGAGATCAGTTTGAACAAACAGACAAACGGACAGATAGACAAACAAAAAGTACTCTATGTCACGCCTGACAATCTTTTAAGAACACCTTTGAAAGTTTCATTGAAAGAAGTTCAGCCCTTTCGGAGGTCAGTTCGAACAAACAAACAGACGGACGGACAGACAGGCAGATAAACAAAAAGTATTGTATGTCACGCCTGACAATCTTTTAATAACATCTTTGAAAGTTTCATTGAAATAAGCCGTAGTTCAGCCCTTTCGGAGATCAGTTCGAACAAACAGACGGACGGACGGACAGACAGGCAGATAAACAAAAAGTATTGAATGTTACTCCGGGTAATCTTTTTATCATATCTGTGAAGTTTCATTGAAATCGGTTCAGCTTTTTCGGAGATTAGCTCAAACAGACGGACAGACAGATAGACAAAAAGTAGCGTATGTCACCCCCGATAACACCGTCTGTACGTCTGCCAAGTTTCATTGAAATCGGTTCAGCCGTTTCGAAATTCAGCTCGAACAGACAAATAGACGAACGGACAGACAGACAAAAAGCAGCCTATGTCACCCACGATAATGCCTTCTGCACGTCTGCAAAGTTTCATTGATGTCAGTTCAGCCGTTTCGGAGATTAGCCGGAACAGACAGACTACAATTTCATTAATATAGATAGGTAGATATAGTGTATGTAAAAAATATTGCATTATTTTACAAAAAAATGTGTTCTGCATAATGTTAATAATACAAGAAATAAAGAAAAACTTGTTGACCATGTAAACCGCATCGGTAAAATCATAAAAACTTTTAAAGGCCAATGTATACGCTTTTACAATAAGATATAAGTCAACATATAAAACGAAAGCTGTATACAAAAGCTTATCATAAAATATCGAACTGCTTAGACGAACCAATTTAATGGGTATAGATCGCTTGCTTATCAGAAACAAAAACGAGAGTCCCTCAGTTTCTTGGATCTTCTTCTGAGAGTAACCAGCACGTTTTTTGAATGCGCCTTCAAAAGAGATTTTTTTTAAACCCTAATAGACCCACTGTTTCGTGAAGAAACTACGTAGTTATGGTGTTTCCGAAAAGATCTATTTCCGAAACTATTCCTCCATTCGCGGATGTATTGTACGTCTGAATCGTAGGATTGCAGGATAGGATAGGATAAAAGGAGGATTGTCGTGAAATTTATGTTTCATGTTTTATCTTTATGACGAAATTATGCTGACGCGATTATTATTTTCTCTTGTTTTGCTCGCATTTTATGATGTCTCGGTCATCCGCTCCGAGAAAAATGTCATGCAATGGATGACCCGCATAATAAAAAACAAGGAATATGAAGAGGAAAAAAATATGCATCAGCGAAAATTATGGTTCCTGTAACGTAAATTATGATGACGCGTAGTTTTTGTCTTCGGTTTCCTCGTATTTATGATGATCTCAGTCATCAATTGCTCTACTGTTAGTGAAACTATCATAACAATATCTGAATTCACAATCGTATTTTTCCAGTGCGCAATAAATCATCGTAACATTTCTCAATGTAGCAATGTCTTGGCTTCACTAGAGTTGTATACATTGCGTAGTTTCAGCGGAGAGAGCCAGATAATTGTGAATACGCGCAACAATGGACTAAGTAGCACTTCGTTGTCTGCCTGTCAAGATCCTTTTTTTCCTCAGGAACATGTGGAGGCAGCAAGTCGAATTTTATATCGAATACTTAATCCTATAAAAATCTAGCTTCTAAAAAATGCAAACACCTGTAAATGAAAGGAAAAACATATATTAACTGAAAAGAAGCTATCTTCTATAGAATTTGGTTTGAACAACATAAAATGCACCATGCAATGTTTTTCTTTTGTCCGATACCTACTTAAGTAGATATTAAAATGTACTATCATGTAAATCAGCGAAGCGTTGGACGCCACCCGGCCAGGTAGACTGATGACCTAAAGCACCATACCGGGACTAATTGTATGTGAAAGGCGCGAGGATCGTGTGTTGGGCTGATGGGCTGATGATGATAATCATATAAATATATGCTGAAGATGCTGTAATGTATATTGTACCTATTGCAAGCGAGGACCAATAAACCAATAACCAAAATATGTTTGGCGTGTAACTTTTACTTCAAAATCAGTGGGTTTATTTCGCTTCAAACATTTGGGAAGCGAAATAAAGTATAAAGAACTTGCTGTGAGGTTCTCTGATCGTCACACAGAACCCAGAGTCGAAGCGAAGCGTGGTCCTCATACACTTATACTGTTTTTCGCATAGCCTATTTGCATTTCAACATTATTTTATGTGATATCCGATGCCTCTAGTTCATGGCGGCCAATTTTTCTATTATAAAAACATCTCACGCAGTAATCGACAAAAACTTCGCAAATCCTTGGCTCTATATTTAAACATGTAATTTATGTTATATCCGGTTTTATTCAAAGCGACACTAATTTGAATGAAGCATATGAATTTTAAACACATTACATGACTAAGTTTTGCGTTTATTTATCCTATAATTAATATTTTTCACCGGAAAGGTACTTGTATAAAGTACTTATTTTAATTCATCACCTATAGTATACAGATCTCGTTCCATGTTGCAGCTACTTGTTTTTAATAACAGCAAAAAATAAATTAACAGGGAGACCTCCACGTATACAGCAATGTCCTTGATTTTGTATCTTATTTTAACAAATCCGAACGTTTCTTGTTTGTTTTTACTATATACCTCCGTTTCCGACCGCTTCCTAGGCGTTTATTCTTACCATACTGAACTTTATGTCGCATTCGAGAAAAGCTTTTCAAAAGAAAGTACAGTTACAAACAACTTTAATTTAATTTAATGAGTGTAATCATAGAGCTATGACAGTTTCGGTGTCGCGCCCTCTGGAGGTAACATGAAATAAATTTTATATGAAAACACGATTGCCAATCTTCACGGGGGTGAAGTATGCGTTCGAATGCTACAAAATAAGACATCGTCGTGTTACAAAGTGAGCTAGTTGTCATAAGACGTCATGGTTGAGAGCCAACTTCGTCTCTCATTCTACATCTCCGAAAATATTTAATGCTTGCTCCATAGAAGACGACGCGCGAAGAAGGTGGTATCTCCATGCTGGTAGGTAACCCTTTAAGATAATCTTTTCGAATCAAAGTTACGTAAGGAGAATTTGTGTGGCGGCCTAAAAAAGTCCTTAGTTAAGAAGGGGTCGGACGCGTGAACATCCAAACACACGCCCTTAAACGATTACCTCGTTAATACGCATATTAATCTTGATTTTTTAAATTATAGTCTCACTTGAATTATAACTAGGTTTTCATAGAGCCAAAATTTCGAAATGTCTATGAACTTCCAGGTTAAAGAAAATTCGAATATTTATATTTATATAAATTATTTATTAAAACAATTATATGAATTTAATCCTCGCGCAGCACATGCGGGGAGTGACTGAACTTGTCGCTGCGAGCGCGCAGAGTGTAGTCCGATGAACCTATTTTAAAATTTGTTGGTAGTATAGTAGTATTATTTATTTATTTATTTATTTACTTTATTGGAGACAAACAGTAACAAAAGGCTAAATAAAGTATAGATAGTGTAAGTATACAAACTTAATTACATTTGTTCCCTTACATAGTCTCACTGAGAACATAAAAGGAATTATGAAGAGTTAATTAATTGGATAAGAAATATTATTTATAATTCAAGATGCACAATTTTTTTGCAATCGGTGCCTAAATGTTAAACTGTACACAGTTTTCGATTTGATTCCATGCTTACGGGACACCGTGTATGTATAATAATAATAATAATAGTTAAGACATCCCACACAGCGCCAACTAAAGCCAAACTAAGCAGAGCTTATATCATGAGTACTAGACAAAACTAGACAGAACTAGATCAAACAAATACGTATAGATCTATGTTCATTCACATAAATATTTGTCTCGGGCGGGAATCGAACCCACTATCTTTGAATCCACAGTTAGGGTCTCTAAGCACTCGATCGATCAGTGAGTCGATATAAAATAATATATAAATGTATGGAATATAATATAATGTGTAATCTTTCGATTATCTGTAATAAAAATAGATGCTACTGACACTATAAAACAATTAATAAAACTGGTTTCAAAAATTTCCTCGTTTCTCAGCAATAACGCTCCAAACTCACGAGGAAAACCGTAGAAACAATCGTTAGTGAAATTAAAAGTTTTATTTTTCTACGAAGGTCAAGGCGTTCGATTCTGGTGTCTATTATGTATAAATGTTGTGACATCATTGCACTTACAATTTTACTCATTCGTAGAAGCGTGGAACTAGGCGACCCTCCCATTTTGCCCACCTTTTATAATTTTCATGCTTGGCTTTAGTTGGATTGAAAAAGATTATTACACCCAATCCAGGCAAAAATCTGATAACAACGAAATCAGTGTATAGGCTTGATCAACGTCAAAATGCATACAAAAAAGTCTACCTCCCCTCTCCACCCTCCTCCTTTAATCTGCTCCGCCTCCCAAACTACGAAAATTGGATCTTTTAGCCAAAATGTGATATGAAATATATGTCAGTACAGTATACATGTAGTAAATAATAATAATAATAACAATAATAATAACACACACAATCACAACAACGTCTAGGTCCCAAACTAAGCATTAGCTTGTATTTTGGGTACCAAGCGAAGACACCACATACATATAACAACCAAGACCCGGTGCCAGTATTAATATTCTTCATATAAATACTGACCCGACCTAGGATTCGAACCCGGGACCTCCAGCTTCGCAGGTAGGGTCGCTGCCCACTAGGCTAAGCGGTCGTCAAATAGGTTTGCCATCAGTATTATATTTTCTATGACGTACTGAGATTATAAATTTAATTTAAGATTACTGTTGATTATAAAATTTTGAGACGAGAGCACTAGTCGGAATGAGCCAACAAAGCGTAAACCTGGCCACGTTTATACTCTCATCCATCATCTCATCACGCGCTATTAAAAGATAAATGGTAAGTATAGCTGAGCAACGATTCACATAAAAAATTTGTTGGCAAATAACTTTAGAGCACGGACAGACGAATGGACAAACAAACAACCATACCAAAATTATAAAATACCATTGGCACCGTCTTTTAAAAATTGTATGGCTTAATTCTTTTAGGCATTGCAGAAAAGATAGAAAACATGATGGATGAATGAGAATACATGCTAAATAGATCTCAAAATAGGTATACAAGAGATACGACAAGTGTAAGGTAAATTCCATATAAATCGAAAACAGCTGACAAGGCGCGAAGTTGGCCGGATGAAGTATCGTAGGCCATTAGATTTTTTGATTCCTTGAAATACTATTAAAAAAAAGTTTTTTAGGGAATTTAAAATAAAATTTCATTTAGAAATAAAAAATTATATTTCTTTTTTTTTTTAATGCAAAAACGTAGACAATAACAGTTGTCGGCATGTTAAGTCGCAATATTTCAAAGCAGCATCGTAACCATGTTATAGAAGTGCCAAAGCACCGATAACTCGGCTGATCTAACTCGTAGTGGCCGCTCAACTGTTCTGAATGCCTTTTCAAAAACGCTACATAACTTTTTCTATTTTTTCACAGAAACGATTTCTTTCTATAATGGATTCAAAGTGGCGGGAAGAATGAAACAAAACAGGCTATTAATACTGCAATGGTCGATACAATATATATTTTTAAACATTTAAAAGAATATAATTAAACCTATAAGTAATAAGATATGTTTGAATAAATTAATATTAAAAAATACAGTATTTTTTATTTTTTTAAATTCCAAATACTACTTGTAGTAAGTATACAAAATCATGTTATGCTAAATATTTGCTTAAAGCCAAATGACATATTATTAGTAAAAAGTATTTTTTTAGGCTGTGACTTATTCTATCTACGTATCATCAACATCATTGTTGAACACCTTGTAATGTAAGTTTTAAGTTTTTGAACTAATTTAAGACACGCATTCTGTGGCACGCACGCGGCCGTGGTTCGAATCCGGAAGTGTAGGTACCAATGAGTTTTTCTGACTTAAGTACAGAACTATCACTGACTCCTTGCCTCGGAGAGCACGTTAAGCTGGCGGTCCCGGGTGCCATCAACAGATGGCAGTCGTTAAAATCCACCAATCCGCACTGGAGCAGCGTGGTGAATTAAGCTCCAAGCCCCTCACCATAACATAATAGACTGGTAGAAAACGCAAATTAAATGAAGCATTTTATTAATGAATTTCTTAGTTCGGTGTGTAGATACGTCTTGTGCACTGTAATGTCGCCATCCTGGTACATATATTACGATTAATTAGTTTGAAATTCAGTAAGAATCCGGTATGTTGTGTATTTATGAACGCGAACAAAGGTTAGTATATAAAACATAAAGGAAGTCAAACTAAAATATAAAACATCCTGTAAACGGTCAAAGAAACTGCTTTGTTATGTAAATTATATTATTATTTTGTTCTGTGGTACATACCTACATTCGAAAAAAACAATTTTATGAACTTGATTGGATATGATATTTTATGGTGTTTTTTTTAATACGTCTATTTGTAGGTTTATGCCAATGAAAATCATTCTGTAAAGTATTGTCTATGAAAATAAAACAGCGTTCTCCGTTCAATTTTACAAATATTTTCAAATTATCTCTGTTTTGCGTATAACTATTACAGCAGGAGTTTGTCGCTAGGCAAAGTCGATTAGCTAAAATGGGCTATTAAAAATTCAAAACAATTTAGTTAAATCGGTTACATGTGTTTCGCCAATTTTGTGCACACCTCTATGGCCAAAGCCATAGTTGGAAAAATAAGTCTAAGGTAATCCTTGCCTTCTTTGAAACCATTGACAATATAAATGATTCTAGTGGCTTTAATATCAGGGTTTGAAGTAGGTACCCAATAGACGTTGCATAAGAAAAAAATTAACTAGAAGTTATCTACTGAAAAAAATATTTATTTAATTAAAATGACTTACCCTTATTCTCTATGCATTTCTATATTATTAATATAATATTAATAGAGTCATAAATTTTGCGGGGTGGAAGACCGGCGCGCGGGGATTTCGCGGGTTGGATGACCGGCGTGCGGGGACCTTGCGCACTGAAACTCGGATTAAAACTTGCCATCTCTCATGAGCTAGCTAGAGTATGAGTGGTTAGACGGTATACGCAGAAGTGGGCTTCTAGTCAATTCGTACTTTTATGGAGGCACCGGATTCGACAAAGTTCGTAAAGACAATTTCTAATGTTGTTTTGTTGTTTCTATTGTAAAAAAAAATTACGTCCAAAGAAACAATAATAATAATAACAATAATAAAATAAACATTATGTTATTGTTGTATCTTTGGAACAATTTTTTTTTCGATAGACAAAGTTGTCCTGATTGCAGAAAAATTGTAGTCGGTAGTCCAGAATGTACGGAGAGTTTCTAAGTCCTGTAGAGTTAAAATATATTCTTGTGCAGAATGAAGTCTTGCGTTATAGTAAAGCAATGATGGTGAAGATTGGTAAACCAGTCGGGGCTCGGTTGTCTTTCTATTTTTCACCATCATTGTCCAAAGTTCTTGATCATAAACCTCAGCTATTATTGACGCACTAGATCCTTGGAAGCTATAGTTCATAACATCACTACGACTGGACCAGCTAACTGTCATATTATTACCTTTTTGTAGACATTTTTTAAAGCCCGTTTCCGGCTTTTGACCTTGATTCAGCCATTAGATTTTTTGCTTGTGGTTATCGTAAACAATCCGTTTTTCATCGCACGTTACAATTCGGTCAAAAATCCTCTCCGTGTCGATTGCACACTACAATTTAAGGCCAGTTCCGACTGCGTGTATTTTTGTGTAGATACTTCAATTCATATGGTACCCATATTTCTAATTATTTGCCAATTTATTGCCAATGGGTCAATATTGTGGGTATGTTAACCGAAATCCAGGCTGCTAAATCTGCAGTACGTTAACGGATAAACTTTCATTATGACTTGCAATCATAAAAGCACGGATTGACTAGAAGCCATCTTCTGCGCTTACCGTCTAACCACTCATACTCTAGCTAGCTGGTGTGTATCCGTTGCGAGATGGCCAGTTTCAGTCCGAGTTAAGTCCGCGAGGTCCCCGCGCGCCGGCCTTCACCTCCGCGAAATTGAGTTTAACATTTTCGATACTGTGAAGTGACATTCTGACTCTATTAAAACCAAACGCTGCCGTCAAATTTGTTTATGCTTGGAATACTTCATTATTGACTTGAACGGTTGACTGACCTCTCGAGTCATTTTGTTAGTCACTTAAAGCGCATAGTGCGTTTAAAAAATAAATTTTGATAGTAAGAGACCTCCATATTCAAGCCTCTTTCTTTGTAATATGAATTCCGCTGACCTTATTATTTCTGTTGTTCATGACGGCAAAATCAATACAAAAATGAATACAAACTTTCGATAAAAATATGAATTTAATAACATCACTAGCTAATGGAACCACAGGTAATTTTTTCCCCGTGGTCCCATTAATGGGTCAACTCAATGGGACCACGGGGAAGTGCTCAAAGCAACTATACCAAAAGCGCATGGTGCGTTCCTTAGTAATGTTTCATACAAAAACAGCAGTGCCGTTACTAGCTGTATTTGATGCGTCAATGCCAATACGGAACTCGTGTTCAAAAATTACTTTTGTACGGGTGTAAAAGCGCTTGAGTGTAAAAGCGATCAACACCCGCCGCACATGCTAGCACTCGCACTCGTTCACGACTGCGCTCATGGACACAGATATTGATCGACACATGTCTGCATTTGAGTTCACTACTACGGGCTCGTTACGACCAATGCGAGTGGCAGCATGTGCGGCGGGCGTGACATTTAAACAAATTGCTTAAATTATTTTAAATTTAAAAACAGCGACTCATACGATAAACCTTTATCTGAAGAAGTCTCTAGGGACTTTTTTTCAATTATTTTCCCTTCTTTCAGTAACTAGAAAGGCAATTTAATACTTAAATTCCTATTAAATACATTTCGTATTAGCTGAAGAGAGGTAGGCACGCGATTTTTTGCATCGATCGTCATATTTTCTACGCATAAGGATTACAAACTCAATGTACCTAAAATTTTGGAATATAATATTTCTAAAGTCTGTGTATCGCGAACGGATAGACAGATTTCATTAGAAACTTTTTAAAAGTCTTTTTATCTTTTAAAAGGTGAACTTAACAAATCGATATTCTCGAATACCTAGGTGTTTAATTATTTGTTTGTTTTGTGTCATCATCATCATCATCAGCCCGTGTCTCTCCACTGCAGGATATAGGCCTCTCCCAAGGCTCGCCACCACACATGGTCCTCCGCCTTTCGCATCCAACTACCCCCGGTATGGCGCTTCAGGTCATCTGTCCACCTGGCCGGGGGGCGTCCAACGCTTCGCTTTCCGGTACGTGGCCTCCATTCGAGAACTCGTCTACCCCATCGGTTATCAGTGTAATAATTGTGTAATTACACATACGTGTCAAATAACTTGTTTATTTTTTTTCCGAGTTTTCTCATTATCCGTATATAGTTCATTATTACCAGCACTTTTAAATAAAACGGTTATATGTTGGTGTTGTTAGGAAATCTGCTGTATCTAATTGACTTATTAATAATCTAGGTTTCACTAAATATATACATAGTTAAATAGTTCATTGTTTTTAGCACTTTTTTGTTTGTTTGATAATTTAATATATAGCTTAAGAACCGCTAAACCAATTTCGATAAAAAATCACATTTACATAGATAAGATCTAAAACTATACAGGTCCGTACATCAAATAAAAAATTTCATCAATCTACTAGTTTCAGAAGTAATACAGTCTAAGTCGAGCTTGGTTCTACAAAATAGATTGAATGTGCCAAAAGCTCAATATGTAGTTTATATACTAAATCACCGTTATAACTGTGTCCGTAAAATTAACCTCGAAAGGTAATTTGAAATATTCAAAATTAAAATAAATTATATTTTTAACTTATTTGTGTTTCTTTCATTTTGCACAAAGAATATAGAACATTAAAGTAAAAACTAAGTAAAACTTGTACCAAATTAAACATTAATTAAAAATTAAAAATACTTACAAATAAAAAATATCATCTAAAACAGTGCCGTGCGGCAAAGTGACCAAAAGTCTGCCAGCATTACCTTGCTGTACAATAACTTATTCATTGGCCGAGGTAGGGCCAGCCCTCCATAATGCGTATAACTTAAAATTGAAAAATATACTGCCAATGATTGTCCTCAATTAAAAAAGTAATAATATATTTTTATAAACGAACTGACAAGGAACTAGCCTAATATTTAATTTATGTAGTATAATTCGAATGGCTTTTCTTTGTAGAACAAGTTTGAATGTCCGTGGCCTTTCCCCAGAGCAGAATACGTATGATGTTATGTTATGGTAATTTTCCTTATTTTCCTGTTTGCGATCAGTATACCAGCCACCCCCACCACAAATAAAAATTGGCCAGCCATAAGTAAGCGTCGATAGTTATGTGAATCTTCACCATGTCTCAAATTGAAATCAACATATCGAACGTAGGGCTATGTTAATGTGAGTGCAATGTTAGAAATGAACGTATTAATAAACGTGAAACTGTAATATTTAAATTTTTATAACATCATCTTCGGCACCTTTTACAAATTTGACAGAGCGCTAATACGTATATTAATACATTTGTTCTTTATGATTGTACATGTCTAATTCGCTTAACTGTTAACACAAAATTTATTGCTGGTCGTTTGCACATGCGATCGGCGTCACGCTGAAGTATAAAATCCCAATTTATATGCACTAAAAAGTAAAAGGGACGTAATGTAGATCATTGAGGAACTCCAATATTAACTTTTTGGGCTGTGTTACAGAGGTATCATTATATTAGTTCATTAGCTCCATTACTTACACCATGACGTTTTAATTTAAGCAACAATGTTCTAGGATGATCATCATCAAATGTGTTTGATAAATCACCGAAGACCCATACAGCATTTTTGAATTTTACCATATATCAAAAATAAGTTTAAAAAGGATGATTCACAACAACCAGTGCTTGTTGTGAATCATCCTTTTATAAAATCAAATTCGTAAAGGAAGAGGGTAAAGACGCATATTCTAAAAAAATACACGCAAATTGTTTAGATTCAAATATAGTACAATTTGTAAAATCAGCAAAATTTTAATTTTTATAGAAAAATTTGCAAACCGTCAATCTTATTTTTCGTATAATATTTTACTGATGATTTTAGTTATATTATCATTTTACCAAATTTTAGTCGCAATACGTATGAATGTATGTGGTGTCTTCGCTTGGAACCTAAAACACAAGCTAATGCTTAGTTTGGGACCTAGACGTTGTTGTCATGTATACGTTGTTATATTATATTTTTATTTTGAATAGAAAAAACTAATAATTTTTCCTGAAATGTTTCAACAAAATAATTTATTGTGATGTTTTTTTCATAATTTATGATTCTCTAAGCTTTGCTGCCGTCACAATCTTCGAAAGTAACTTAATCTGGATCGATTTAGTTTTGACCAGAATCTAACTTACTTATTTAGAAAAACATTACATAGTACATACTATCTGACGGGACTTCAAAAATTATAAGTATACTAAATATGATTTAAAGTTTAATAACAATAAGGAGACTGATTATAATTTTATTCTTGTGAAATCTTAAATTTAAACATCTTATGTACCTACTGTGACAAATTACATAGCATGGAAATTTTAGCACACGAGTCCGACTCACAATTGAACGATTTTTTGCGTGCCCTTGGGTATGGAAAATACAAAGCAACAGTGGCTATAAACCACAACAATAGCCAAAACGAAAACATACCTATACCATATAAAAATTAGTTTAAAATCAACACGTCTAACGTAATATTTTGGTAAGTACTAGTTGGTAAGTAAGGAATCAATTCTTTTAACCTTTTAACTAGTCACCAATCATTATCAATCAATTGTCTCTGTTAATTAAATGGGTCGTGACCTACAATCTGACCAAATATGGTTGATGAGTAGCGAATAGGTTAAAAAGGAGTTTCAGAAACATCCCAAAGTATCTAATGCAAAGTATTTAACGTTCGGGCTTTTCATTTAGACCTTAGTGTGATTCTCTATTACATAGAGCAGCGTCACGTTTTTAAAATGTTTGTTATATTGTCCAAAACCGTATTTTTATTTTAATTTAATTATTGAAGTATAACTTTTTTAGGCATGACTTGAGAATTAGTAGAGATCAGCTACAGATCATTTTCGGATAGAAGTAATAATTTTCTCACGAGTTTATGATGTACTGAGAAGCACGAAACGTGGTCTTTATTATGGGCAGAGAACTATTGTATGGGTGAGTACGTTGTAAACCCGGTTATTTTAAATGAAACGTGTTTATGAACACAATAAGAGCCTTACAACGAAGGTTTTTCAGGATGACATTTAATACAAAAATACGTTTTCAATTATTCATAACAGATGGCATGTACTAAAGTTGTATTGAAGATGAACTATCGAGCGAAAAATAACACCATCTACCAAAGTTGTCGGAAATTGTTAATTATTTTAATGTTATTTGGAAAATCCCTCATTACGAAAGCTTATAAAAAGTCAAGCAAAACAAAAAACCTATGACGCATTACTTAAGTGTGAAGACATACTACTTATCCATTTTTTAGCTCTTGCTATGACGAGAGCGAATTTAAAATTGTGTGGACATGTAAATTTTAGTTAGGTAGGTAGGTGTGTGACATTTTTGTTTTAAGTAAAGCCTCATTTATCATACATATTTTATTTTAAAGAAATGCCTTAAAAATATCGCTTTAGCCTTATCTTAGAATTATTATATAATTCTTATTTTCTAAAATATAGCTGCCAGCAAAATAATTACGTAGACGCACCACGTAGATGTATAATCGCGTATTTAGTCATTAATCTGGAAATTATATTCATTATTCACAAAAAAATCACAAAGGAAACTGCCGCACGTGCCGGCCGCAACAAAAGAAACCGACGGCTTGCGCGTGCAGCGTACAGTTTAAGCGAAAATTTATCAGTTTACATCGACACTTCACAGAGAAAGTAAATCACAAAATAGAACGTTTTATTATAAACACATGTGATGATTAGAAGGATACGTCGAGTGATGAAGAATGTCATAAGTTTTTGTTTCTTCTAAATAAATATATTTTAATTTGTCTATTTCGTTCCTGCCTTACCTTTTGGTGTACCGAGGTCTAATATAACGGATAGACTATAAACTCCTTCTCCACTACACAAACTGACAACATACTTTTGTGATTACATAATAAGGTTGGCCCAGACTATTTTTACTTTATTCTTCCTTGTCTACTTAATTTCTGAAATTCAAAGAATTCATAACATTTCAGGAATGAGCAGAAAACACCATAACATCGTATCGCATCATTTTCGTCAGGAGGTTTCCTTTGAAAATCTGAGCAAGATGTGGGTAAACTTATTCCATTTACGACACATATTATTACTTTATTAGTAGGTACTCATATTAATATAATCCATGAAGACAAAGTCGCCATGACAGAAGTACTTTATGGAAACAGGTATTAACCGGTTCAAAACATTACATTTAGACAAATTTTTTGTGTGTGTATTAGAAAATTGTCTGAGTTACTGATGTGTTTGTTCACTTATGATTTGTGAGGTGGATTCTAATATAATGCTAATATATAAATTAGTATAAAATCTATATACTATGTTTGGTGTGTATATGTATATTATTTCTTTTTTTTTTGTTGTTTCAATAATATTTAGGTAAGTATATGCACAAACTATTGACATTCATGGCTATCTACAAGACAGATTTCCACAGTTAGGTATACTAGTGTAGTAGCCACTGGCTTTCGTGCTGTTGTGGTTAAATTTTGCTTGTAGAAATAGACAGCTACTCTAAGTGCCTGAAGGTACCATTCCAATACTGCATAATTAAATTGTGTCAAATATTTATTATAGCTATTAACTTGATTTTAAATACTGTTCTAATTTCCTACTAGTGAAAAACTTTTCTAAATGATTTGGGTGTCGCGCTGTGTCTGTTGACAGGGGATCCTTTGAGCAAGGAGTACTTTGTTCAGAGGATCAGTGTCGCAATGCAGCGCGGCAACGCGGCAAGCATCCTTGGTACCCTGAACCCATCGTCTCTTTAAAATTTTGTCATTTATCAAAATTTACATAGAATTTTTAAATTTGTAAATACTTTTAGTTTTACATAGACAATAATAAGTAAAATTACGGTGTATATATGCTTAAATATTTATTATATATGAAGAATGTAAAATTATAAAATATAAATAATATTTTCTGATTTCTAAATAAATTATTATTAATAATACGGGTACGAGTACATAACACTATTGGGGTGTTACATACAACCTCTTTTCCTCGATCCCCAAAAAAGAAGGCCTTCCACAAATTATTAAGTGACGCTCATGCGCATATCTATAGTTTGTATGAAATCGCCACACATCGTTTTGTCAATTTTGTTTTGTTTCGTGAATCATTCTACTTATGAATGTCCGAAAAGTATTTGAGATTGCGCCTGCGAGTAGCGTATGAGCAACATTTAGCCGCTCTATAAGTTACTTTTCAATGTTCTAGTGTTCCTTAAAAGCTTTGTTACAGCGCCATAAGCGCAATTCTAAACGTACCCTAAATGGTCTGTAGTTTGTACCAATTTGAATTCACTTACTATGGCCTGATTTCTATTTAATTGATTGTTTTAAAAAAGTGAATACTGTCGAAATTCAGTATAGATGATTACTGTGTAGCGCCATCTTTTAAAAAGTCTTCAAACCGCTACGAATTTTTTATGCAATCAATTTGTAGTAACATTAACCGTCAATAGATCTCGACAATTCTTATAATCATTGGAAAAATATTAGGTATGTAATCGACAATTATTGTTATTATAATCGGTTTTTCGGAATCAGAAAAAATGAAGATAGCAATAACTAAATTATATGTTTTAAAAATAATGTTGGGATACATTTATTACTATTTGTTTTTTGAAAACTTTTATGCTACCTATAATTTTTATTTCAAGTCTTAAAACTACTAAAATAGTAATAAAATCTACTAAAAATTGTCACACTGTGGCAATAACAACGTTGGTTATCGGGTAGTAATTATAATTGCATCTCTTCATTGCGTAGGTATAATCAATTGAAACAAACAATCATTTGCAGTATTCTAGATAACGACCGGAACTATATAACCATGAGCATCAGAATGTTTGCGTCTAAAACTCGAGGTCTAAAATTACACGAAATTCTTAATCTAAAGATAGATAAAATTATAAACGTTTATACAATTTTAAATATTTATTTATAATTCTTTTTAGGAAGATATCGTATTTAGTCTTTTGAAGGCGAAAAAATTTCTATGGGGGTAATTTTCTTTAATTGTTCTTTAAAAAAAAAACGTGCGCAAACCTTGTACAGATATTTCATATCCGATCCTATATAAGATATTGTTTGAATCGGTTAATGTTTTGTTTTGTTGTACATTTAAGACATAGTTTCTTTATTACTTTTATAAATCTCGAGTATTGTACTGTGCAAGTATCTAAAATATTCTTCCATTAAACTTGCTAATAACTTATGGATTTATTTTTTTAAATCGCACTTTTTCTGATTCAACTTAAGATGACTTGAGTGTAAAACCGTAACATAGAAGTGTCCATATACCTACCTACATTGAAATTACCTAAACTACACTGAATATTTTTTTGCGATAATGGGATTTAAAACAAAATGAATTATTTTCATTTACGAATTATCATTTTGAAACATTTCTTGATAGGGCTTTCTGTTAGGTATGTGATAAACCTTTGTTAGAAAACCCTGGTCTTCTGCATCAACAGAATGAAAATAAAAGTAAACAAAAATAAAACATGTAAGTTAGGGTGTATATGAGCGTGTGTATGTGGTGGAATTGTCATATATGAAATCTGCCGATTTTCCATATACATACCATGAAGCTATGAATACCCGGAAGTAACATCGCGAACTAACTACCGAAACTAGCAAGTCAACTGGCTATGTGCGCGCACCCGTCAACTTGAATACACTTATACCATAGTAAGTCTACCGACGGCTAGAACGCTGTGAAATTCCACTCACACATACACAAATACACGGCCGCCCTTGCAGTGCGCCATTGGAGTCTAGAGCTTATATTACGTCTGTGATCAAAAGGGTATTTGTTTATTTCTATGTTAGAATTTATTTTTCATTTGTTAGTTTCTTATTACTCATTATTTAAATGTCTATGACAAGATATTTAGTAGTCCCACAGTTTCCTCATACGCAAGAAGCTTTAGTATTTGGTAAGTCTATCTTTGAAGTCATGCGGGTTTATTAACGCGCCGATGATCGCTAAAACTTGTAACATCAAAATGCAAAACCGATTATTTCCTAAGAACTAAGTTTCGGTTATATTCTGGATTCCCACGATAGGTTCTATACAAAGATTAGAAATACCATTATACACAAAATATAATTTTGTGTCGTAATTTTTTTTTAATTTGCTTGACATTCATTTAATTCACACCTCATAACAGGAATGTAGTAAGACTGAGGATATGTTATCATTATGTTCACACCAAATTAGCTGTACTGATTGCTATTGTTTCAAATTATCATTAGGAGCCAGTTTTTGCCCGCAGCTGTCAATAATCTCTCTGACTGGGTTTAAAGGATAGAATATTAAATGGAGCAGTGGACGCGACCAAAGTTCGTCATTTTATGGTTTTCATTGGGTAACTAGGCCCGACTCAATTACTAACGATAATTGCATTATTTGTTCACATCGATTCAAATGAAATAAACAAAATTTTGTTCTCAGTTCTAGATAACGACCGGGAATTATGATGACGTTTCCTCGTACACCGGAATTCGTAACCTTTGGTTTTGAATAATTTAAACTATCTTTAATTTTGATATATATAAAGACCACAAAGCCAAGCACAGCTGATTTCAATATATTTTGTAAAGATTGTTGGTTTTGTTATTTTATAATATTTATACTAATGACCCTCTTGGAAACTGGGTCTTAAGATATCTTCCTTAGGTGGTACTGCTGAAAAAAATTAGATATTTTATTTATTATATTATTAATAGATAGATATTTCTAATAAAAATAAAATAAATAAAAGTAAATATTAAATTCCGATTAATATATTATTTGATTTTAAAACTTATTAATTGTATTAGTGTTAAATTAAATAATAACTATGTTAATGATCTAATTGTACTGAATGATTGTTCGATTGTTTAAATTTCCTACATCTTATAATTGCTGTGAAATGTACTGTTAACTTGTTTTTGCTCACTACGTGACAGGCTGTGCCTAGTGTGGAGAGCATTGATGCCCTGTGTTGCATTATGTATGAATTAATTTGATTTGATAAATAAATAAATTTAAATGAACATTTTTCCTTTTATTTCCTTTTTTAGGATTTCGTAACTGAATGGCAAAAATAGGATCTTTATAATTTCGTCCGGTCTGTCTGTCTGTCTATCCGTCTGTCACAACTATTTTATTTATAGACTATTAGCACTATATAGATGAAAGGAAATATAGGTGTCATCTATGAACCGCTAAACCATGATATAGTGAAATTACGATTTTTTTTTTTGTTGTAGGTCGCCATACATTTCACTGAAGAATGGAAAAAAACTTAGCGCACATTAGCGTGTGGGGTACCTATATATAAATATTTTTTTAAGGTCTTAGAGATTTTAAAGATACTTTTTTCATTTGTCAATGGTCGCTGAGACAAAGCAGGTTAAGATTACATAAGTAGAACATGTTCGCAATAAATAGGCAACACAAGTGGGAAGAAGCGGTGCGGTGGGGCAGAGGACGCTTGCCGAGGATCACTATAGCGAGCAAACAGGGTTAGCACGTCATGCGGCTGACGGGCTCTCTCAGCTCAAACACCTTTACCCGCCGATTTTGGGCTGTCATTTATTACGTATCCGTTTTTTGATGGGTATTTAATAAATTTGTTTAATATTTTTTATAGTGTTTTAATAAATTATTTACAAATAAATAAAGTAGTAGTAGATATTTTTTACTTATGCTCGGTATGTGTTTTAAACCTCTTGCCTGTTTAATGTGGGTTACTATCAGATTCGAAGTCCAAATAAATTTTAAAAAAAATATTTCCAAAATAAATTTACTTCTTTTTTCGTAAAATTAACGCATTTTCACTGCTATTCAAAGTGATATTGGATGCGAATCGCTGTCATAAACGTTTTATGAGCGCTTAGGCACTGTGTAGTGTCGATATGACGCCGTTGCCTGTGATGAAATGAAAAATTTGGACATTTAATAAAATTAACAATAAATATGTCGAACGATGTCGTGATAGCCCAGAGCGCAACGAACCTGTCTCAAATTCATAAGGCCCCATAGGGCCATGGTTCGAATCCGGGCGTGTACCAATGAGTTTTTCTGACTTAAGTACACAATATCACTGACACCGTGCTTCGGAGGGCACGTTAAGCAGTCGGTCCCGGACGCTGTCAATAGATGGCGGTCGTTACAGTTCCCAACCCGCAGTGGAGCAGCGTGGTGGACTTAAGCTCCAAGCCCCCTTCCTCACCCTGGGGGAGGCCTAAGCCCCTGCAGTGGGGTAAAAATGGGCTGATGATGATTATGAACAATAAATATTTTTTTATGTATTAATTTAACTGTAACGAAAAACTACACCTTGTATGTCATTAACTTTTACAAATTATTTAGCTTAGATATATTTGTTAGCTCGGTGATGCACACTGAAATAAATACAAAAAAGGTTGTCGATCCCTAGCAAATGTAGATAAAACTTGACCCCGCAGTGGCGTAGGGACTCTGTTGTCAGTTGTGTCGTGCGTTCATTGAAATCGGGATGTGGCGATTCACTTTATTGTACCTACTCTTCAGCTATGGACACGCAAATATCGAAGGTAAATATTTATTAATACAGTACATGAATTCGATATTTATATTTATAGTCTATATGATTTAAGCTATAAATGACAATAATATTGCTGTTCTAAAACGTATTCCTTTTGTATTAGATGAAATTCTTTCTGAGAGAAAATGTGGTGCAAAAAATTTATGTATGTAGTGAATCTTTATCTTTATAGGATTCCAAAGCTAGGTACAAATATACACTTGATATTCTATGATTTAATAAATGGTTGATCTAATAAAGGAGACGTTATTCATATCGTCTCTTTTATTAAATTGATAATGCATAGATGATACTGTAATCTAGAATCGATAACTTATTTCTGTTATGACATGGCTATTGTACATATTGATTGACCGGTTGGTCGAGTGGTTAGAGACCCTAACTGGAGAGCCAAGGGTCGCGGGTTCGATTCCCGCCCGGGACAAATATTTGTGTGCATGAACATGTCTATTTGTGTCGTGTCTGGGTGTGAAATATATATATTAGGTATATAGTATAAGGAATATTTAATTATGTCTATCAGTTATCTAGTAACCCATAACACAAGCATAATACTTGCTTACTTCAGGACTAGATGGCGCGGTGTGGGACGTCCCAAGTATTATTATTATTATTATATACATGTAATAAATGGTATACGTAATTTTGTATGTAATTGTGTACCTATATATATCATTATATCGTACGGTTGTGACAGTTGTTTTGCCATAAAAGTTTTTGAAGTGTATTAATTGAATTTGATTCATAATTACTCTCGCAATTTGAAAAAAATAAAATTAATAAATAATTATATAAGTTTCTTTCGTATCACATGCAGATTTCTTGCCTTATTAACTGAAAATTTACTTAATTTATAGATATTGACACTAGTGAGGAAGAAAACAAAAAGTTGTTAGAAGGTGAAAAAAAGTTATCGGACCAGATTCTGCGAGTGATGGAACATTTCCAGCAAGAAGACCCCGTAGGTCTTCCTGGAGCGAACTTGCCTGACCCGTACCCAGTCCCGGATATGCGGCATTCTTTCTCCATGGTCTCCATGAACTTCAAAAATATGGCTCTATACGGCATCAGCAAATTTCGCATTGTTAATGTTGACGCTGAAATCGCTAGTATGGAGGTACGTAACATCTAAAACTTATATAGCCCAATAAAACCGTCAAAACAAGGTAAGCTATAAGGAACCCTTAAAGGATAATTTTGTTGTCCATCTGTCTGTCTGTCTGTCTGCATGTCTGTCTGCATGTCTGTCTGCATGTCTGTCTGCATGTCTGTCTGTCCGTCAAGACTCTTTTTCTTAAGAACGTGTGGAGGTGTACATTTGAAATCAATATTTATGTCACTTATTTTAATACATACAAACTGACTCTTCAATACCTATGGGGTACTTTCAATGACCTAATATCATGAAACTTGGCAAGAGGCAAGGTTTCACAGCACAATTAGAGGGGGAAAATCTGAAAATTGTCAGTTTGTAGTTATTGAAACATCAGAATTTTGTTAAATTTTTAAAATTGACATGACTTTTCGCGCATATGATGTACAATAGCGATTCGTCAAAGCATGGTGTATAACAGTACGCCTCGTTCTTGGCAGGTTTTTAATTATCGTGAACGTTTTGTCTTTACAGGTGAATGCTGCAATGGCGATCAGCAAATTACAAGCTCTTGGAAACTATACAATGTCGACGTGGGTGAGCCGATCTCAAGGACCGTTCACGGTCGACTTGACTAACATAAAAGTGACAGCACGAGCGACTCTTGGAGTTGAACGAGACGGGAAGCTGCGCGCACAACACATAGACATAGACGTCGGCTTCCAATCCATAGCTATGAATTTTGAAAATCTAGGCTTTTTGGGTTCCATGTTTCAAGGAATGGTGAATTCCGTTGGCACCTTCCTATTCGATTCTATTAAACCTTTCATTCTCAAAGAGGCCCTGACCAAAATGAGAGCAGAAATTAACGCTCAACTAGACGAAGTTGCCGGTGATATGCAGTTTCCGAACTCAATATCTCCCCTCGACATGGTTATAGCTGACGCCCGGAAAAAAGTGCAAGATATGAAAGTTGATCCTTATCAAGTAAAAGACTATAACGCCTCGGTTAGTATTTTTGATATAACGCTATCAAACACATGGCTTACCGGTATATCTTCTTTCCATAGAGTTGGTAACATCACAATGAGCATGGAGAATAATACGGCCATCGCTGATTTTAGTATTGGAACTCAAAAACTCGAAGGCAAAACTCAATGGGATATTTCTGCCGTTGGAGGCCTGGTGTCGAGAGCTGGAACGGCTTCTTTCTCTGTTGAATACATAGCTGCTAGATTAATTGTAGCTCAACCTTTGGATACTAGAAAGCGTCCAGAATTCAGGGATTTGGACTTAGAAGTTGGTAATATACAAGTACGTTGCAACGGAGCTGGTACTTTGGACTATGCGATAGAATTTGTTGTAAATGTTTTACCGAATCTTCTAAGGTATCAGATAACTGACGCTGTAGAGGGTCCCTTACAAGAAAGACTGCAGCAGGAATTGAATAAAGTGGATGTGGAAGCGATGATTAAAAGTGAACTGCCTAAAATTGATGAAATGCAAGAATCTGGACTGAAATTGTCGTCTCTGATAGGAACTACGGCTTCAAATGAACCGTACGATGAGGATGAGTTCTTTAATTTTTAGATATTAGAAAATACTTTAGGCTTGTACATAGAAATAGAAAAATATTTTTTTATATGTATAAATTACTAATTAGTAAATGTGAATTAACAGGAATATTGTAATTAAGTTATCTCAAAAGTCAGCGATCCACTCCATTTGTATCCTTTTTGATAATATTTTGAGTATCAAATCTTATATATATACCCATACATTTTAAATGACTTATTAATCAACTTATTTATTTATTTATTTATTTATTTAAATTGAGTGTGATTAAAATTTAGGAAAAAAAAGAAAGCCCATTCTTAAAATATATATATATATATATACCAAGTTACCGTATCTCATCGTCACGAATTTAAAATAGCGTTAAATTCTATGACTTACAAATACGCAGAAAAAAAGTGCATTTCGATCGTGCGGTTGGTGTACAATAAACTTGAATTATGTTTTTTTTTTGCGATGAATGCTCACTAAATGTAATAAAAACAAACTAAAAACTCGTTGCAACGGGAGCACAACCGGTCTATAACAGTATAATAACGGTCCGAGCGGGTCGATCGACATGGACTTTCATTTTAATTAATCTGGTTTCATTTACTTTAAACTGATTGACAACAGAGTGATTGAGGACGATTGATTAATTTAGGTTGTTTAGAATACACCTTTAAAGAATAAACATCTAATTTTTATATTAAAAAATCTACAGATTTCGCACTTCTCACAACTATCGAAGGACATTGAAAATGAACATCAAAAATGAAACTTATGACATATTTTTGTCAAGTCAAATTTTTTTTAAAAGTTATGGACTAATTTTCAAAAATTTTGTACCATACGATACGATACGACCAAGCTCTTGCATCTTTTGACACTACTGCTTTTTGTTTACCTTCATAACTTCCTGAAATATAGCCGAATCTCACTCAAGGGGTAACTGATCTGATAATCATTCAATAAAAAGGGCACTTGCTCAACCCACAGTTTTCATCATCAGAAGTCATTATGTTATGCTGCTAAGCTGATGATGGATTGTACTGTACAACACTAATTAACATTTCGGAGTTAAGAAATAAAACTGCGGTTTGTCGACAGTTTCCTCCGAACGGCGATGTTCTCGTTTGAGCAGCGCGTTTTGAAATCTTATTCATACTAAATACAAACAAACAATAGTTACGCATAACTAAAAATTTTAAAACGAATAAATTTATACAAGTAAAAAAGTAAAACTGAGTTAAAAAATTTAAACTAAAAAGTTATATAATTACTTTAATAAAAAGAGCATTAATGGCCGGCATTTTTAATTTCAGGTTTTTTTTTGAATGACACCGATGAAATTTCATTTACCCAGGCATTTTTTACCTGAAACATTTTTTTACATACCTTATAAAATTATTTAAGTTCGAAAAAATAATACGGTATAAAGAAATTTTAAAATTTCTTTATACCGTATTACGTAGTAAACGGAGTTTGGTGATTTAGGGGGACAAATTGCTAAGTCTAAAATTTTGAAAAAACAACAAATATAGGTCTTTATTTATATTTCAGAAAAAAATCTAAGCGATTAACGAATTCTCATTTTAGAGGTTGATTTTAGGGGGGTAAACAGGGGTAAATTGAAAATTAAAAAAAGAAACTTTTTTAAGTGCATCACGGTACCCCCTTAATTTCGAAACTGCTGAGCGTTAAATTTAATCAAAATACGGAATATAGTACTTCCCTTATATTTTACAGGAAAACTTAAGGCGATAAACGCATTAACATTTTCAGATGCAAAATAGAACATTTTAGAAATTCACAAGTGCATCATTCGATATATCAAATGAAAATGCTCGTTATGAGACATACAGATTATTTTTCTTATAATTTAAAAATTTTATAAGTTTAACACATATTAAAGACATCATATGAAAATCGAATATTGCCCCTCGTATCTTCGAAACTACTGCGCCTAAAATAAAAATAAAACAATACTGAATATAAGGTCTCACTCAAAGTTTACAGGAAAACCTAAATTTTAAACCCTGAACCTTCGAATTCCCACGGAAAACCAAAAGTATTCGTGAAAAGAAAATTCGTATAATATACTTTGCAGTAGCCGACTTGTACAAAGGAGTCAGGTACAACTTTAAGCCAAACAAAGATTCAGATTAAAAAAAATTAGTAGGTAATGTGACGTTATATATAGTATATACCTACGTAGAATACTCTCATCTGGTAGACTTGCACTTATCTGGTTTTTTCTTTAAAGTAGATTATTTGAATCATTTAAATACATTTGTTCACACAACAAAAACTTATTATTTTATATAAACCTTTTTATTTATAGGCATTTTATTTTGTCTAAATATGTATATCTCTTGAAGCTGGTATATACAAATGAAACCATCCGGGCTACTGGAAACGATAAAACTATTTTCCCTATCTGCCCGTTTACAAGACAGGGGCACCGGAGTGGTTAATACACAAAACGCACGTCCAAGCTGACACTTGACAGCTGTTTCTTTCTTATCATTTCGTCACACAACCTTTGACATCGGCTACAACCTTTTCACTTTGATGCATACTTCAATGTCACTCTATGAAATCTAAAACTATAATACATTTTTTTTACTTGGAAAAGGTCTATCAAATCTGATGCACAGTCATTGTTTTAGAATAACAAAGATGATTTAGTGATGGGACAATGATCCAGTGATGAGACACGACTCAGTGATACGGGAACAGTCTGTATAGAAAGCGTATGAATTTATAAATAAAATATCAAAGTTATTCGTGAAGATTGTTGAATATACCGTCAATTTAGATTACCAAGGGACAGGAAAAACGATTATTTGTTCTGAAATTTAATTGATTGAAAATTAAGAATTGCTATAATTTCAATGGCTATGTCAAAATACATAGAAGTGGCTACATACAGTTGGATTGGAACCAGTGTCTACTGTTCATGTGCGGTCATCAAATTAACCGAAAGGGGAAGCTTCGTCGCCCTCGAAACACCGGCCATAGCTGCTGCGGAGGCGATCCGCGTTGCACGTTCTTCCAGTAAAACGGAACGCAGCTGTAAAATTATTATAAAAACTGTGAAAAAATTGAATTTAGAATACTAAGACGCGAGATCGTTTAACTTTTAAAAACAAAATGGCAAATTATAAAGTGTTGCTTTTCACTTTCGCGGCGGTGATAGCATCGAGCACGTCGGATACAAGTAAGTCTTCTTGGGAAGAAAGTAGTACGGCGAGAG
Source organism: Luffia ferchaultella (assembly GCA_949709985.1). Taxonomy (NCBI): domain Eukaryota; kingdom Metazoa; phylum Arthropoda; class Insecta; order Lepidoptera; family Psychidae; genus Luffia; species Luffia ferchaultella. Next base: position 5,158,693 of record OX453242.1, on the reverse strand, counting down.
TGTCTTCCGTGAATATCTCTCGCCTTTTTTATTGTTTTAATTTAATTTTGCTGTTACAATAGTTTATTCGGCTGATAAACTTTTTTATGTTTGATTTTTTTAATGTTGGTTAATTGCATCAAATTTTCGTTAACTGGCATATTATTTTTCAATCAAAAAACCTTTTTTATTTTTATAAACTCTTTGACATAATGTCACTGTATTTTTGATGTAAGAATTTTTCTCTTATCGATTTAATAATTGACAAGAAAATATGTTTCATATGAATAAGTTTACAAGGAATTTATTATTAAACAAATCGCAAATGTCATTTTTGATTCATTTCCAAAAATGATCATGATTTCCATCGTAAATAAAAATAAAAAAATAATAATCCACGGTTCCACGGTTACAGGATTTATTTTGCATGTTGCAATTTTCCAAACAATTTTAACGACAAAAGTTAGGTAACATATTGCTCTCATAATATAATATATTTTTTTACTCAATACTGGACATTCAATTTAACATGTAGTTCCTGAATTATAACAGGTATTCCAATGTTACAAATTTTATCTTCAAACTTTAAATAAGAGCTTCAAAGGTAATAAAATTGTGGATAATAAAGGTTAATTATACAAAAGCATTTGTTAAAATCAATTTCTTTTTTTTTTAAATCTTTCTACATGTATAATGTTATTCATAAAGGAAACAAACTTAAAATCAGTATCCATTATAGTAGAGATAGCATTTCGTTCGTTTCGTCCAACCACCTAAGCATTAGTTTACTAGTGTATGCCTTGTCAGTTTATAGGCGAAGCTCTAACAAAGAATTATTATTCTATTAATTTACTGTTGCTACCGTATGTTACAGTCAGTTTTGTTGCTTTAGTGTATCTTTAAAGCTCAAGTTATAGACTTTAAAATGAAGTTTGTAATTTTGTAAGACCTTTTGTAATACCTTTGAATATTTAAATAAGTTCAAGAGCCATATGCTAAACTGTATTTCATAATAGCGAGAGAGTAAAAAGTATTTTTTTAAACAATAATAAATCGGAGCATATTTTTATTTAATTTCTTTCGAAAAATTAGTTAAAAATTATAATATGCAAAAACTCTATAACTTCCAAATATACACTATAAGTAAAACAAAGTAGAGCAGATAGTAAACTTTAAACGGACCGCATATTATTCTGTCTATAACTTCTGTTTTAGCGAGAGTATCAATCATACGTTTACGACTTCTAGTAGCGTCAGAAGAACAATTAGCATTTTTCTAGAATAATTCTAGTGTTGAAGTGGCTCACAAACTTTTCAAATAGAATAGCACAAGTATATTTTGTTAAAGTGTAAATGACCTTCTTTCGCATTATGAGATATTGCAATTTAATCGTCTATGAAGTGATGTGGGGTGAATAATTTTAATATATACATATACTTCTAAAACCCAACACATAACTGCGTGGAGGTTAAGAAGGCAAAGTGTGTGTGTTACAGTCATAGAGTAAATTAATTTGACAGCAGCGTTTGATGTTAATAGAGTCATAAATGTCAGTTCAGAGTATCGAAGTAACAGTACGTAATTTTGGGGGGTTGAAGTCGGCGCGCGGGGATTCCTCGGGGGTGAAGAGCGGTGCGCAGGGCCTTGCGCACTGAAATCGGACTAAAACCCGCCCTCTTATACCAGCTAGCTATAGAATTAGTGGTTAGACGGAAAACGCAGAAGAGGACTTCTAGTCAATTCGTACTTTTATGGTTACAGTTAAATAACAAAAAGAAATGTGTAAAAGAATGACCGCCAAAGCTGCCTAGAAAAATCAAGTGTAAACGATTTACATGGTAACACCAAATGATACAAATACAGTTTTATTTATACAATGGGGTTTCTTTAATAACTATCATGTCATTCTTCAACCACGAATTTCATGTTTTTTTTTTCAAATATCTATAAAACCCCACATTACATATTGTTATTATAATTAGATTATTTCTTAATAAGTACTAGGTATTTCATTCGCATCAGTTGGTCCATCGCCCTCACTTACCATTGAACCATTTTGTCAAGGCAAAAGTAGTGTAGAAGATTGCTCTCGTTCTTTCAGTTCATTAAAGAAGCATATTATTGGATTCACTTCACTTCATCAGCCCATTTTTACCCCACTGCGGGGGCTTAGGCCTCCCTCGGGGCGAGGAGGGGGGCTTGGAGCTTAAATCCACCACGCTGCTACACTGCAGGTTAGGGACTGTAACGACGACGTTATTGGATTATTTAAATTAAAATAATGCATAGCTTTTATTGTAATAGTTTTAAGCATTCTATATTGAAAAAAAAAATAAAGTAAAAAATACCGGAGGGGGTTTTTCTTGGCGGTTAGGTGCCTTTCTTTCAGGAATGAGTAGACTTGAAATTAATATCAAACCATAAGGTATATGTACACTCGAAGGTATAAAAATGCAAGCTTCTGGGTCAATGTAATCAAATCATACGGCCATTTATGTCGCATAATTTGATGCAAACTCATTTAATAAAATCTATTGGATACTTCCCGTCGACTTAGAATCATGAAATATGATAAGAAACAAGGTCTCACTGCAGAAGCAAAGAAAAAAATCTAAAAAACGTCAGTTTGTGGTAACACTGCATAATAATTTTTTTTTATTATTATTCAGAATTTTCGAAACATGCGTCTTCATTCCACGTGACGGTGAAAAGCGTTCGTTTCAACGTTTCGACTTTGTAAAACAGAAACCTACTATGTAAAAACTACATTGTAATTGAGTGAGTTTGAGAAAGTGGTATTACTTACTTTCTTTCACTGACAAGTGTAAAAAATCAATACCGCATCACCCAGAATTAACAGCCCACTTTCTTCGTTTCTTGATAATACGACAAAAACTTCTAGATTTAGAAAGTAAAAGAACGAGATACCTTCCAATATCAATATCGGCGGTGATTAGAATTTAAAGACCTCGATTTCGATTATCGGCACATATCCTCCAATAATTTTACGCCAGAAAGTGAGGTAAAAACAATACCTAATTACTTTGATGGGTATATTCTTGAACGGCTAAACCGGCTATATAAAAGCCGATACGCTTGACAAGCGCAGCGTTCTAATGATTTAAAGGGACAGTTATAAATAATAAAGATCAAATATCAAAAGAAAAACATATTTTTTACTGTGTAACTCTGAAGTGTGCGGTTGTAGGTGGAAATCAAATGTTTTATTTCGCTGGGTTTTTTTAGGGAATTAAACATGTAGAAAACTTACAGTTTCACTGCGCTAACACAGAATCCGTAAAATCGTGACAATATATTTTAAAAACTGTTCGTGTGTTATCTTATTTTATGTTATGTTTTCATAGCTAAGCATTTATATACTTAATCGGCTATAGTTCGTGAACCAGTCGACCCTAGACAATAATGTCATTTTCATGATTAGTTTGCACTCTGTTCTATTATTATAGATTATAGAAAAAATATTTTTTGAACCAAGGAAATATTATTTTATATAGTGTACCGATGAGAATATTATCTCAATCTAAGTAAATATGTTGCTTTTGCAACATATTTTTGTTGGTCTGAAAATCATTTACTTATTTTGCGAGATTGCCCTCTTCGGTAGGTATATTTATGATACAATATTTTCTTGGTTCAATTTTTTTTCTTGTATGTAATTCAACAAATACAATACAAAAGGATGACAGATATCTAATAAAACTGCCACTTTAAAGCTGAGTATTTCGTAAATAATACTGTTTCTAATTTACTTGTCATATCTTTTTTGTTATGAGTGATTCAAGAAGTGCAAGAGAAAGAGATGACCGGTACTTTAAGTAAAAATGCCACTTTAAAGCTAAGTATTTCGTAAACTATACTGTTTCTAATTTACTTGTGATTTTTGTTTGTTGTGAGTGATTCAAGAAATACAATAGAAAAGGTTGACAGGCACCTAACATAAAAATTCCACTTTGAAGCTGTAGCTGAAGCTGTCCACTTTCGTAAACAATACTTTTTCTAATTTACTTGTCATATCTTTCTTGTTGTGAGTGATTCAAGAAATACAAGAGAAAGAGATGACAGGTACCACATACAAAAATGTTACTCTAGAACTGAGTATTTCGTAACAATTACAGTTTACTTGTAATTTGTTTGTTTGTTTACTAATTTACTTGTAACATCTTTACTGTATGCGCCCAATAATTGCGGAACGACGGCTATAAATACATTTCCTTTACCTACCATTCGCAGTTGGGTAAAAACAAGAAAGTAGAATTGCATAATGCAAAATACAACCTACACGCACTTGCATTTTTCTATGACGTAACTACATCTTTCTGCAGTCTCAAGTACCATGCATTCTCACAATAATTATAGCAGTTTAATAAGTTATATCTAGGAAAAAGTTTCTTCGTATTTTACATAAAAATTCAAGACCGAAAATTTTGAACTATGATATTAACTTATAATAAAAAGGAATGTTCATGATTACAACATGTAGTTTTGACAATGTTCTATTCATATCAAACTTAAATTGCTTAAAAAATTCTAAAGTGACTGATATAGGTGTAAATCTAAGAGGGCAAAGTCTGTGCTCCATGGTGGACGGATCAACACGTCCCAGCTAAGATCTCTCAATTTTTGCCGAGTGGCTAAAAATGTCCGTAATCTGGCTCTATCGTGGCGAAAGATGTTTATCAGCTCAAAGCGTTTTCGACTAAATCAATGAATTTCCCCAACGGTAAAAATCCTTCTTTTCCTTTCTTTTTCAGTCCCACCCAACAATAGTAATAATAATAATACCTGGGACATCCTACACAGCGCCGTCTAGTCTTAAAGTAAGCATGTATTGGGCTTGTATTATGGATACTAAACAACCGATATATAGTATACTTGAATATTTTTTTATAATATGTACGTATGTACTTTTGTACACACACAGAACGAACAGACATGTTCATGCACACAAATATTTGTCCGGGTCAGGAACCGAATCCGGGACCTTTGAGTCACTAACCACTCGGCCAATCAGTCACCAAATACATAATATCACACTGTTCAATATTAAGCCGGGTTTTGTCATTGTTTAATGAGTTTGTTTGTTTATGACCACGACCTTCTTCGCACGTTTTTAACTTAATTTGTTTTAGTCTCATCACTCGTGATCAATAGAAATGGCAACACAGTTCATAAAGTTTCTTATCTTTAAAATTATGTGACACCCAAAAGTCGAGCTTTTTCTTGTACTCACACTTTTGCAAACGACAGATGGCATTGACCTTATTGGACGGTCGAAGCCAACTGCTTTTTTAACATTGAAATTTCCAGAATGGAAACCACGTGGAAACGCTTGAATCAACTTTATGCGACCCATACTCACGCTATATTATCAGTTTGTTAACGGTCTTTACATTTTTGTAATAAAATTTCGAAATGTAGCAAATTTCTTCATTAATTTCATTCATTTACCTTAGATTTAAAAAAACAAAACGAAAATTGCGGCTGATTGCAAGTCGGATTCACGCCCTGAATGCCTTATAAAAGCATATTTCAATTTAATGTTTTTTTTGTGATATACATTGACTACAAATTTTCGTATGTATTCCTTTACTTGTGCTATGAGCTGTAAGCATTGGCTATGAGACCTTGCTGCTTGCCAAATTTCTGATTCTAGGTCAACAGGAAGTACCCTATAGGCATTGACTTACGTTGCCATTGTCAAAATATGTGCCATAAATGGCCCTATTTTTTATTGTTCACTTAGCCGCTTTAAGGGAGCTTAGACTTAAGTTAAGTTGATTTTAACTTGATACCTTCCACGCATACCTGAGAAAAACGGCCGTGACAGACAGACAGACAGACGGACAACGAAGTGATTCTTTAAAGTTTCTTTTTGAGGTCCGGAAGTGACGGAAGTAGCTTTTTCGCTATTTTTATTGTTCTTAATTGTGTCTTTAAATTAGCCAGATATAAAACATAAAACCAAAGAAATTCGAATACAAGTTCATTCGTACAAAATACAATACCATCAGACCACTAATGCCCCATTGCAGGGGCTTAGGCTTACCCTCGGGATGAGAGTGCTTGGAACTTAATCCAGCACGCTGCTTCAGTGCGTATTAGTGGATTTTAATCGGGACCGACAGCTTAACATGCTCTCCAAGGCACAGGGTCAGTGATAGTTATGTACCTACATATGTTAGAAAAAACTCATCGGTACATGCCCTGGAATTCGAACTGTCTTCTAAACAAGAAACGGGCTCGCAACCACGGCCATCACGACATTTTACAATACAAGATAACAATAATAAAGTTATTCGTAATGTCAGGGACATTTTACACAAAGTCATTTAGTCACAAACCAGAGCCTGTAGAGGCACTTGTGACAGAAAACTGATATACTTACTCGAATACATTCATGATCATCATCATCATCACCAGCCCATGTTACCCCACTGTAGGGGCTTAGGCTTCCCCCAGGGTAAGGAGGGGGTTTGGAGCTTAAATCCACCACGCTACTCCACTGCAGGTTGGGGATTGTAACGACCGCCATCTATTGACAGCGTCAGGGACCGACTGCTTAACGTGCTCTCCGAGGCACGGAGTCAGTGATAGTTAATGTACTTAAGTCAGAAAAACTCATTAGTACACGCCCGGATTCGAACCATGGCCCTATGGCCTTATAAATTTGAAACAGGTTCGTTGCGCTTTGGACTATCACGACACAATGAATTATGAATACATTCATAATATTCACGTATTTAAATATTTTATACCCAGACACAAATACCAGAAAACTTTCCCCCCGATTTGTTTCAATGTATATATCCCATAGAGTGAATAAATCCTTTAATGTGTACATCGAAAAGAACCGGCTGTAAAATTTAAAAACCCTAATTTGTCTAGGAAACTGGGGCTTTGCATAAGTAAAGAAAACTAAAATCTAAATAAATGTAAAAATGCTTTCACTTGTACTTAACACCGTCGAGAACGAAAGTCGCTCATTCCAATAGGTATTGACTGTATTTAGTAAATGGGATTACATTACTTCGTGAGTTTCGGTGCCGGCAATATTCGAATATAAGCAGCAATGGACTTTAAAAAATATTATGCAATGAAAAGTGTTCAGCTGAGATTGGTGGCTTCTGCGTCATATGTACAACAACAGATTGAGGCGGTATTTTCTAAGTACCTTACTTCGCATATATTGGAGACACCCATATGAACATTCGTTTTCAAAATTTTATCATTTAAGTAGTTGTTGTAACTATATATATAGGTAAGCTTTCAGCTTTAAAGCACTTCTTCTTCTTTTTCTTCTTCAGCCTTTTTCGACCATTTTGGTGTAGGCCTCCTTCAACTTTCTCCATTCCCTCTGTGTTGCGCTCTTTGCATCGAGTTCGATCCAGCGACTTTCTTTACGTCATCTTTCCAACGCTTTAGTGACCGTCCTTGAAAGCATTAAATGTTTTTAATTATACTGACTAGCCTGTGACATATGAACACACAGACTAAGACATAGAAACGTACAATGATAAAATATTATAATGGTTTCTTGTCGGGCTGCGGAACTCTGAAAATGGAGTGGCGCATGGCGGTACTTTCAAATCTAACAATTCGGTCAACGATCGCCTACAAATAATAATGTCATATTCGCAAGTCGAGCGTCGCATATAAACAATACGAACTTTCACTGAACATTAATTAGTGTCATATCGTCTTCGACTGTATAAGCATGATAATTATATACACTATCAATAGCCATTATAGATCATACAAATAATGATCGCAGAAACGAAGGAGCCGTAGGCCCGATTGCGGCGATGAAACTTCGCAACCCATCACGCCTCATCCACCTGACAACTAAAAGAGGAACCAAGTACCAAATAAAATAAAAATAAAATAAAAAATCTTTATTACTACAAACACACACATTACATAATATTACAATTTCAAACAGTTCGGTACTAGAATTTAGTGGTTGTAGACTTATAATTATACAATCATTAAACAGTATCCACTGGTTACCTCACGAGGCAAACCTTTATCGAGGCAACCTTTATCCCCAAGTTACCAGTGATTACCACAGTAATCAGTCAGCTTTACAAAAATGCATGCACATCTGCATCCAAAATTTTTAAAGTTGTAATTGAATTCAAAATATATATTACCTTATAATCCCTAATAAATTTTCCGTTTCTCTGTATGTCCGTGATTTCAGCCAATTTTGTATGATATATTTCGCTTCAGTTACTGTTCTGTTCCTAATGTTACATGCCTTGGTCACCTTGCCATAAACGAATAAATTAACTAAATCTCCAAAACGTCGAGCAAATCCTGTCCTAACGGCAGGTGTTGGTATCCTATACACACGGCGGTTAATGATTAGGTCATAGTCTGGAGAAGACCGCAGTATCTTAGCTGCCGACCCCATATAGAAAACAGGCGTGCTTTATTTACAAATTTTTAGAGCTTTTGCAAATTTCCGTAAATACGTATTACGCGTTCCTGCGATATACGGCGTATTCTGCTAAACGTAGTTCAAACTTATTGAGCATGTAGAGTTTACCGAACTAACCAGAAAGTTTCAAGTGAGCATATGACAGAAACTAACGGTTACCGAGAAAAACATTTTATTTGCAAAAACATTATATTACAATGTTTTATTTTTTATCGCGTATTTTTTTTGAAACTTTCTGTTTTATTTGGTAAGCTTCTACACCATAAGTTTAGACATATTAGATATATATATATATATATATATTAGGTAATTATAATAGGTAATTTTTAGAATCAGTCTGGTGAAAAATTATATCATTTTCTCAAGCCACTAGATTTTTCTGTAAGATTGGATAACCGGTTGAATTATTTGACTTATTCGACATCATCCTAATGTCGTGGTATCCCTAGGGATTTCATCAAATGCCGGGTTTCGTCATTTCCCTGCGACATGGAGATACTGAACCCTCTTACTCTGTAAATTAAGCATTCAATCAATATTTAACTGTAAATACCGAATGAAAAACATAATTAATAATAATTTTTTCAATTATGTGCAATGATTACCGGTTGTGTTACTTATGCATCGAATGAGTATAGGGATTGATGGTCAGGTCACGAAACCTGTTTATTAATTTTATATGATATAAAGTAAGACCTTCTGCAGCCGAACGCATGACCTGAATGCCTAACAACTGGAAACTTCAACATTACTGGTTATTACTCTATTAGGTACGGCGATTACTAGTAACAATTCTGTTTAGACCAGCATTCTGTCACGACTTTTGGTTTAGTGAAGCTTTTGTTGTGTCATCATTCACGATAAGGATCATTTAGACCGTCGGCCGAAGCCGTTATTTTAACCGATGCAAAAAGGAAAGATTATATGTTCGTCTGTCTGTATGTATGTTTTTTTAGTTCATCGATATCTAATTCAATTGTGAATAGATTTACAAAAATATACTCCTATGTAATAATATACTATACTCCTGAGATGTTATCATTATCACCATGCCAGGGAAATAGAGGGATATCCTCAAATCTTATAGGCAGGCATAGTTGTTCAAATTCTGTTTTTAACCCCCGACGTAAAAAGAGGGGTGTTATAAGTTTCATCTGTGTGTGTATCTGTCCGTGGCATCGTAGCTCCCAAACGGATGAACCGATTTGGATGCGATTTTTTTCATATGAAAGGTGAATTAGTCGGGAGTATTTTAGTTACGTTTGATGAAAATTAGTCTTAGATGGCTGCCGCCACAAAATGGCGGATTCCATATTTTTACACTACTCCATCAATATGGGTATCAAATAAAAGGACTTGACTAGTAAAATACTATACATTATGACACATTTCAAATCCAAAATGGCCGCCACCACAAAATGGCAAATAACATTTTTTTTCACTGCTCCATCAATATGGGTATCAGATGAAAGGATTTGGCTAGTAGAATACTATAATACACTATGACAAATTTCAAATCCAAGATGGCTGCCACTACAAAATTGCGTATTACAAATTTTTTTCACTACTCCATCAATATGGGTATCAAATGAAAGGACTTAACTAGTAGAATACACTATGACAAATTGCAAATCCAAGATGGCCACAACTACAAATTGGCGAATTACAGTTTTTTTCAGAAATCCCTCAATATGGGTAGCAAATGAAAGGGCTTTACTATTAGAATAATGTACCCTATATTGAAAGGGAATGAGGAATATTAACTAACGAAATAATAACTAAGAACTTGAACATTATTTTTTTGTCTGATCATGGATGAATTAGTTTAACTAAATAATTAAGTTTAAAAATTTTGAAATTAAATTAAATTTAAAATTTAAAAAACCCCTGACAGAAAAAAAACTAACCTTTATAAAGTGTGAAATAATACAAATTTGTTCATTGTCTAATGATTTTTAATCCTTAAAGGCGTCTGGGACCGCTAATTGTTAAGTATTTTAAGTTTACTTAGCCGTCCCAGACACCTTTAAGGATCAAAAATCATTAGACAATGAACAAACTTGTATTATTTCACACTTTTAAGGGTTAGTTTTTTTCTGTCGGGGGTTTTTTAAATTTTTTTTTTTAGTTATTCAAGTGTTTGCGTTTAAACTACTTAATATTTAAGAGTTAGGAAATGAATAATACTGCGAGTTGTCGACAGTTTTCTCCGAACGGCGGTGTCTCGTTTGAGCAGCGCGCTTAAAAGCCCTATTTATAGTACAAATTAAGTTACAGTTATTTTTAACTGAAAACACTGAAATTAAAAAAAAAATTATAGCCGCCTATTAATGCTCTTTTCTTTACATTTAATCCCTATCATCAATTAATTAAGTCCGTTTAAAACACTAATTTTTTAATCAGTTCAATGGAGGAATAATTCTGGCCGTTGAGTTCGAGAACCAAACTTATGACATTTGAGCCATGGAGACGGGCGGAACGCTCGTATGGGCCACGCAATTGGTTATTTAGATACAACTAGTTACATATAATAGAATGAAAGGCACATACAAATATAAAATTACAAAGTGAATAAAGTTAACAAGATTTTTCAGCTTTGAGCCGTTGAGTTTAGGAAGCGTGAGCTTTCTAGTCTGATACATTCAAAGCTCGATGGCTTAAGATGACGTTTTCAATAAAAAAAAATAACTGCAACGGGTTCCCATTTGTGGTAGTCGGTGGTCGCTATAAGACTAGAAAACGTATTAAGTACGCATAAGTACGAATCGACTAGAAGGTCTCTTCTACGTTTACCGTCTAACGACTCACACTCCAGCTAGCTGGCGCAAGATGGCGAGTTTCAGTCCGCGAGGTCCCCGCTTGCCGGTCGTCACCCTCGCGAAATTGCGTTTGACATTTTCGATATTGTAAAGTGATATTTCTGACTCTATTAAAATCAAACGCTGCTGTCAAATTAATTTACTCTATGTAAGTACGTATAATATAAAACGGTTTAGAAGAAGCTATACGGTCAGAACAAAAAATGTAAATAAGTGTCAAATATTTGAGAAAAAAATGGTTTGAATTCGTGTTTCAATACGTGTAATAACAGTCAAAGAGCTAGAAAATAATCGTAATACATGGTTTCATGTTTTTCCTGCTGACGGCAATTTTTATTTAACGTAACTTTCTTAATCCTTTTAAACGGGGAGAAAAACGAACACATTCGATGATGGAAAGCTTTGGCAATCTTCTGTAAAAATAATGTACAAGATTAGCAGAAACCGTATTACTTTGTAAAGGTGTGCTTTGCAGTCTCGTTCCAACATGTATGTACGCGTAAGCTTCGTTTACCATAAAAGCTACATTGTGCATTTTTAGGGTTGCTTAGTCTACAAGAAACCATGTCAGTCCGTCTATCTGCCTGCGGCTTAGCTCATAGATTGGTAGTACTGAAAAGCTGTAATTTGGCATGTGAAACAAGTTTTTTAGGGTCCCTTCCCTACATGTAAAGTGGAGAGGTCGTTCAAATATATTTAGTTTTAAATAGTAATTTTTGTTACCCTCAAGTGTCCCCTCTCCTGCCAACTGAACGGGTGTTTTTGGATATGTGAAAAAATTCATGGCAGTAGTACCTACATAAAATTTAAAAAGAAAATTATTACCGCTGAGTAGGCTTTACAATATAATATTCTATAAGAAGAGTAATATTCGACTAACTTACGAAATGTATTGGAGAAGTAAAAAGGAAAATTTTGTACAAATTCCATTGAAAATTGTTTATATGAACTTGTTAATATTGTAAAACATGTAGTAAATAGACTAAACATAAGCTTATGAACTGCAACTGCGGAAACCTACAACAGTAACTTGTTAATGAACAAGTTCTATTCTATCAAATACTCAATAATTTTAGAATAGAATATTTAAATAAATAAATCCCGTTACTTCTCACGAAAATCTTCTTGAACTTTCACCACTTATTTAACTTCAAACGATTTTTAGTTTACTTACTACGTACAAGCGTACTCTATTGAGATGTATTTCTTAGCTCGGTGTTGCATATTTAGTGGAGACGGAACCCTTAATGCGTGACTTGGAAAGGCTCTTGACAGATTTTTTGTGGTTAAGCTCTTGAGACTTCAAGGATGCGGTCATCGTCCGGGCAGGCGCGTAGAGTCTATGACATTTTTTTTTATTAAACAATCGATACGTGAATAGAATGTCTTGTTTTCTGCGCTAGCGTATGTAATAATACAACTTTAACGAAGAGTGTAAAAATGTAAAACAGATTAAGCAATGCAAGATTTCATGAAAATATCTTTTCATATATTCATGAATAAAAGCTGACCTGAAATGCAATGAAAAAAATTTACAGTTACAGGTAAATATACAGTTCATCCGTGTCGTGATAGCCCAGAGCGCAAAGAACCTGTCTCATATTTATAAGGCCCCATAAGGCCATGGTTCGAATCCGGGCGTGTACCAATGAGTTTTTCTGACTTAAGTACACAATATCACTGACACCGTGCTTCGGAGGGCACGTTAAGCAGTCGGTCCCGGACGCTATCAATAGATGGCGGTCGTTACAGTTCCCAACCCGCAGTGGAGCAGCGTGGTGGACTTAAGCTCCAAGCCCCCCTCCTCACCCTGGGGGAGGCCTAAGCCCCTGTAGTGGGGTAAAAATGGGCTGATGATGATACAGTTCATCCATTCTGCGAAAACCTTCAGTAAAATATATACTCATAAATGTACAGAAAATATTTCTGAATTAAAATCAGGAGATGAATCAATACTATTTCCTTTTTTTGCTAGGGTAGGAGGTAGGAAGAAGTCATCATGGATACCATAGTCAGCCAGAAACTCCACTGTGATAGTAACGCAGTATCTTACAGACTAAAACCTCGTACTTTCTTTGCACAGTCCTTCCTTAGCCGCATCTAATGCATTTCTTCCAATAATTTCCAATGATACTAATTCAGCCTTCTTTTTTTTTCATAATACATGTTGGGAATTTAGCAAGCATTTCTACTTCTTCTTCTTTTTTCACATCACACACAGCCCCATCTAGTCCCCAAAGTAACAAGTATGATGCTTGTATTATGGGGTACTAGACAACTGATATACATACATAAATATTCTTTATAATACATACATATAAAGACACTTTTAGTCACTGCAGAAGCGAGCTGTTCGAGCAATTTATAAACTGGGATCTAAAGTATCACTTAGAGAAAAGTTTAAAGAAATTAATATAATGACATTGCCATCTCAATACATATTTGAAAACATTATGTACGTAAAAAAAATATTACATTATTTAAAAAAAATAGTGATCGGCATAATGTTAATACAAGAAACAAAGATAAACTTGCTCATCATGTCAGCCGCCTCAATAAAATCACGAAATCTTTTAAAGGGCAATGTATACGCTTTTACAATAAAATCCCAGCTGACATTCAAGATCTACCCCTTAATAAGTTTAAAACTACAATAAAACGAAAGCTTTATGCAAAAGCTTATTATAAAGTATCAGACTACTTAGATGATAAAAATCCATGGGTGTAAGCCGCTCGCCTATCAGTTTGTTTCAATAATATTATTCTTTAAGCACTTATTGTTAAAATTTTTTTTTTAATAATTTTGTTAAAAAGAGCGTCCCTCAGTTTCTTGCGTATTCTTCTGAGAGGTACCAGCATTTTTGAATGCGCCTTTGTGGTGACGTTTTTCCACAAAGTAATAAAATTCACTCTTAAGACGTATTTCAAGATTATGTTACATAACTACGAAATAAAGATATTTTGATTTGATTTGATTTGATTTACACCTAAAAGTGTCTATATATGTATGTATCTATGTATGTGTCTATATATGTAAGACTCGGAGCAAAGAGACATGTTCATGCACACAAATATTTGTCCCGGGTGGGAATCGCACCCGCGACCCTCGGCTCCGCAGTTAGGGACTCTAACCACTCGGCCAACCGGTCAGTCGTTTGTTTATTGACATTCGTTGTACAAGGTTTTCCGTACTAAGCTTTTCATAATTTCTTCGGAATCGTTTTTCCTATTCACTACGTACTACATCCTCGTCAACACTGTGTAAGCGCTCCTCACTTATGCCTTTCCGATGGCACATATATTACGTATTATACATGCCGGGTTCACATATGAGGATTGCGTAGTGGCAAATTTCCATACAAAAGGCTTTAACGGTTGCACCCCATTATACTTTAACCGATTGGCGCAAACTAAGTTTATGCAATTAGTTTCATCTTGAACATGTGAAAAATTAAACAACTCGAAAAATAAATCTCACGCGTTTATGTTTTATTCCTCCTCCTGATTCCTCATGATATATCGAAATATTTAAAAAAAAAAACGTTTTTTTAAACGTTTTTAAAACCTGGTTTTTGGTGAACTGAATACCATATAATTTTTTTGTGCCAATCGGTTAATGTTCAATGAGGTGAAGCCGTTAACGCCGTTTGTATGGAAATTTAGCACTGCACAGTCCTAAATTTCCTTGCTAACGCTTGCTTGATAAGCCCATTACTTCGTCCGTCCATTATTTCAAGTCGGGAATAAATTTCTTTTAATGCCTCATTTTTATGTTTGCTCCATTCGTCATGCAACTCGATGCTCGTTGTCTTTCGTTTTCAGATCTATTGGTGTTCATTGTAATGTAAACTTGAGCTTATTTTAGCCGGCCGTTCTTGAGTATCAACCTGGCTAAAACCTCCACAGCCTCCAGTGAGACTCTCCAGTATGCACTACTTTGATATCGAGTTGCCTTTCGAGTCTTGTTAATGTTTTATTTTTCTTTATTGGTGCTCGTGAGCATTTCTAAGTAGATCACCGAAGCCAGTTTCTTTTCTTAATCAACCTTAATGTATTTCTTCTGGGTATTGATGGGTTTAGTCTTGTAGTCTGACGCTCAGTTTTTATGGCATTTACATTACAGTTTATACATTAAATGTTTACTAACCTTAGTACTTTTATCGAAACAGACAACTTTTCTTCTGCTTTTACATTAAATCTTCCTACTTTGAAAGATATTTAGATCTCTTCATTCCCTTAGTGTTACAACGTAAGTCTTGTTTAGTCTTAATCGCTCCTGCCTCATCCAATCGCTTATCTTGTCAAGCACAGTGGATCTTCTTTATTGTACTCGTAGTATGCTCTTTTCGGGCCATTACTACCAGTCAAAGATCATCCTTGAAACCTATCGATTCCATCTAAAATCGTAGAACAAAGCTAGTGTATAAAAGCCTCATGTCTAGGAACAAAAAGTTGGCAATAACACAAGCTATTTACGATTCATTCTACAGTAACAATCGTAAGTCACACTAGCTACCGTTAGACACTTGCGTCGCATACCAATATCTTGGACAGGCGTCAATGCCCGTGTCACTGTGCACGTGTCGGAAGAAAGCTAAATTTAGCATTACAAAGGCTTCAAGGTAACGTAATTAAAAATTTGAAAATGCCTACATTCACGACAAAAAAATGATTCATTTTATTCTGCTGGTTTTGAATATTGTTACGTGTTATGGTTTGAAGAATTTGGAGAGAAAGACCTGCTGACTCTTTTGAAGACTTTATTCACTAACACTAGGTCCAACACAAAACACTAAGTCCAAACACTAAGCACTAACGATGTTCCTAGCTCGTAGCTAAGTCGAAAGTTTCACAGGTATTACTCTTGATCACTAGTTTTCACTTCGAAGTCGCCTCGAAAGTAACCCAAAAACTGAACTGGACTCGCTCATCTTCCTGCGGCTATTTATATAGGTCGTAACGAGCCTCGAGAGCATTCTAGAAATCACTCCATTCGCACGAACGCTATCGACCGGGCCGATTCCATTCCAGACCATTCTTTCCTCTAACGCCACCTAGTATTGAGTAGGGGTTTCGTGTTTGTTTGTTTTAAAACCTTTCTACAAAGTTTCTACCATCTAGCGTGAACCAGTAAAAACTGGTTCACGCTAGATGGCGGTCGTTACTCTGTCTGTTCGTAACAATATAAAATTTTATTATTAACTTGTAACAGGAATATCGTGAAATCCTAATCTGTGATAATTGCTCGAGCTTTGGATGTATTTTGTAGAATTGTAGTAATTTTGCACGCTGCAACTTGAAAATCATAAGATTACTTTTTATGTTTCGACCCGACTAAGCCTTTATGTCTTAGTGTACTCTAATCTTCTTGGTTTAGATTTGGACAATTGCCAACTACAAAAACTACAAATTATTTTACAGCAGTTGAGAAATGGGTTCTTAGATTGTATACAGGTTGAGGTTTTAATGACCAGCCAAATTTGAATATAATGACCTTTGATAAAAATCCGTTGGCCGTCTTGGTCCTTTTTAGTATCGTTCAATAGGAAAATATTCAGTTACCTTTCTTTCCTTTTCCTTTCCCTTTCCTAAAACTATCAATATACTAGTCACCCTTCACGAGGGCACCAGTGCACGTGCACGCGCCCCGCCCATATGCCCCACGCCCCGCTCTTTCGCTCTATGTAAGTAGAAGGTAACCAAATTTTGTTAAAAAATATTTAGGATAAAATTATTGATTATACATATTTGACCTATATTTTTATTTACGTAATGGGGTCTATTGGTGATACCTAACATCTAAAAAAATTTTAGCTGGTTACTAAAATCTCACCCTGTATATGCAATACGCACACAGCTAAAGTAATCCGACCGGACAATCGTTTTTAATAATATTTTAATAATTAATATTTAATTCCTCAGACATGTTCGGTGACCGATGTTCCCGCCAAGATCCAAACGTAGACTCGTGTTTGCTCCGAAGTTTCAACTCACTTGCCGAATACCTCAAAGGTGGAGCGCCCGAGTTTGGTATAGAAGAAGTTAGTATAGTTACTATAATGTAGTCATTATAAATAACCGTAGAGGTATCAAAATATAAAGAGAGGTAAAATCATGCCAGTTGGGGTACGCTCAACACTATAATGGATCGCGCCGGTGACACCTTGGTTGCTTCGATGAAGTCGTTGGAGTTTTCGGGCTAACGACACGCGTCCTTATTCTGCTTCAGGCGGTTGTTCAGTGGGTGCAACTCCCAACTGTAGAGTTTGATCCGCTTTCACACCGCAAGAAAAAAAAATATGGCCAACATAATTTTATGACCTAATAGTTATTCACATATTTTAACACTTTGGAGGGACAATTAAAACACAAACGTTTTTTTTTCTGTATTTATTATGGACTCCATCTCTTTTCACTTTACAACGTACAGTAAATAAAGTAGGTAATTTAAAATAAATTCAAAATTAAAAAGAAAACATGCAAGGCCATTTCAATTGAAAGTTTTCAATTTACAATTTGCATAATGATTTAACTCCACATTCGGCTTACTAGCATCTAAGAGTTTAAAAATCATGTTTCTGCTTCCAGGGAGAACCAATAATCATAGACGAGCTATCGATAGCCCTAGGAGGTGGGCCGGACGGGTACCGCGCCACTTTTAAAGACATCCAAGCCACCGGTGCCTCTAACATGACCGTCACTAATGTCAGGTAAATATGTTTCTTGTGATTTTGCACCCACTTTTGCTGCCACACGCAACGCGTTTGGCCAGCTGCTTGAATTCGCCCAACGCGCGATGTTGCGTGCCACACACGTAAAAGTTGCCATGCGTAAAAGTTGGGCCACTGAAAAAGAGTAATTTAAACAAGTGTAAGTCAGACTCGATAGTATTTCTTAATTCTTAACGAAGCTATTCTAATGTTTTAAATTTCAGCCTTTTACTTGATACTCTATTCTAAGCGGTCATCACTTCTTTGGCTCCAATTATCACCCCTAAAATACTTTTTTCAATACATTTGCTATTAATACGTTCTTTATGACATCGAAACTTGTACCGCCATGTTGTATTTTACAGTACTAGGCCTTTTTACTTTACACCAATCAGAAACGAGCATTCTGTTTGTGACGCATGCGTAAACCGCGAAAAGCAACCTGCTCGCGCTGTTTAATTAATCGCAATTATATTGAAAACCGTCGTCTGATGTTCGTATTCAGTAAACTGGATATTATAGTCTCGGTTTATTGTAAGTACCCGGCTTCATCTCGTGCTTATAAACACCTCGAATATTATTAATGTACTATTCATTTTAACAACTCATTTTTTTTTTTGTATTTGACCTCTTTGTTTTATATATTTTTGTAAATACATGAAGTGTTATAAATTAAACTTTGAAGAGATAATAAAGATTTTTCTTCCAAGATCTATTAATTATCTCGTGCTGTGTACTTCTTTGTTCAATTACGTAATTATTATACATCAGTTATTACGATTGTAGTTAATTAAATAACAGAAAGTCTCACGCCACTAGGTGCATACAATTTGATTGGTTTTATTATTGTTTTAGTACAATGACTATAATTAAGTGCTTTGTACACTTTTTGTGCGATGTAGCTAATAATCTTGTTGTAAATGCAAACCTAAGAAGATTAAACTTAAAAACAAACAGAAATACTACGAGAACAAATAATAAATTATTATGATATTGTTATGATGATAATTCAACTTTTAATATGTTCGTAATAGTGCAAAAAATTTAAAAGTAACTAAAGTAAACATGTCATAAATTAATTTGACTAAGATAAAATATGTTTGCGACAATTACATTGAATAGCTCTCAAAAACTAAATTTTACAAAAACGAGAACGGGCAACAAAATTAAGGTAGCAAATATATTAGAAAAACCAAGTTAATTTATAGGTTGGCAACGAGAAATAATGACTTGATGACTAATATTAATAGCGGAGTTATAGTTCCAATCAAGCTTTATGAAGGATCCGAACATAGGCACCATCGCGTCGCAGTAACCAATTTTAGGTGTAGCGGGACACAGTCAAGTGGAGCGAGGGGTATATATACCGTAACTGTATTTAATCAACTACTTGTTTTCGTATATGCAAAAATACTTTTAGATTTTGTGCCGGGAGCAGCATAAAATGTGAAAACGGATACTTCAAATAAATATTAATAACAATAATATCCGGGAAATTCCACACAGCGGCATCTAGTCCCAAAGTAAGCAAGTATTATGCTTGTATTATGGGGTACTAGACAACTGGTATACATGTTTAAATTTTTTTTTTAAATAATATATACTTAAATAGATACTTTTACACCCAGACACGGAACAAATAGACATGTTCATGCACACAAATATTTGTTCCGGGCGGGAATCAAACCTGCGACCCTCGGCTCCGCTTTACGGTCTCTAACCACTCGGCCATCCGGTTAATCAAAGGAAGAGATAGAAAATAGAAAGGAAGTACGAAAAACAGTTCTTCCGATGTAAAAAATATGCGATATAAAGTGGATAAATTAAAACCAAATATTAGCCAAAATTTAGTTGACATTAAAAGTATTATTATATCTTTCACTGGAATGTCGGCGACAAAAGTCTCATGTCCTTGTGTTAATGTATTCTGATCATGCGCATACGGCACATGCAATGTCTTTGTCAGAATATATGAAAACGTTCCTGTCTTTATGATCGACGACCGTGTTCCGATGACTAACAATTTTATGAAGGTCGCTTTTGTATTTTCATTTTTGTAACTTCGCTGGTAATATAATAATATAATAACTTTACCGTCGATTTCACACAGGATGTAATTTGGTCAGGCGTTTGTTCGAAAAAGTAATACAGTAGAATTAATGGTGGATATTCCAAGTTATATGGTTACTGAATTATCAAGATAACTATTTGTTTTATATTTTTGTGGCAAAATACCCCATTAGTTTTCTGCAGATATATTTGCAAAATTTCGTTTTATTATTTTGCTTACAACAAAATAAATATTCTTTGCTAAGTGGTAATTCGAATGACTACATCTTTTAATTACTAACACATCTAAATATTTTTTTAATGCTCAACAAAAACAGAAAAAGCCTCTATTTACTTTCTTATTGAAGTTTATTATATATTTTCTGTGAATATAAAATCATAGTGCCTGTCTGTTCAGACTAATCTCCAAAACGGCTTAACTTATTTTAATAAAATTTCCCAGACGTAAAAAGAGGTGGTCAGGTGTGACATAGGCTATTTTTGTCTACTTGCAATTTAATGAAACTTCGCAGACGTGAAAAAATTGTCGTCAAGTATGATATAGGCTACTTTTTGTCTACATCTCTCTGTAATTTAATGAAACTTTGTAGGTATAAAAATGTGGTCGTCAGGTACACCATACCGTTTGTCTGTCTGTTTCTTGAAGCTTAATCTCCGAAATGGCAAAATAATTTAATCTTTTCTTCCAAAAATATCCAGTGTTCCTGTGTAAACTTTCGAAATTGTAGAAACTGTGGGAAACACGAAAGCCACGGGAACGAAATCGCGGGTGATCGCTTGTCATCAATTTAATTATTATATTAATAATAATCGTGATAGCCCAGAGCGCAACGAACCTGTCTCAAACTTATAAGGCCATAGGGCCATGGTTCGAATCCGGGCGTGTACCAATGAGTTTTTCTGACTTAAGTACATTAACTATCACTGACTCCGTGCCTCGGAGAGCACGTTAAGCAGTCGGTCCCGGACGCTGTCAATAGATGGCGGTCGTTACAATCCCCAACCCGCAGTTGAGTAGCGTTGTGGATTTAAGCTCCAAACCCCCTCCTCACCCTGGGGGAGGCCTAAGCCCCTGCAGTGGGGTAAAATGGGCTGATGATGATTAATAATAGACTTAAATATCCTGTGTATGAACTGGTGGTCAACACTTGTAAACAAAAGAAGTCGGCAGTTTAATCGCAAAAACAATATTGTCTTTGCATACTTTAAATGTTTACAAACGGTCATTAAGTGGATCGTCAATTCCTGTTCATTAGGCAATATTTATTTAGAACGACCTCGAATTAGTTTATATTTAATAAACAATATTATTAAATTCACGAACGTGGAAAATCCAAAATTCGTTCCGATGTTAGTTTTAGGACGATAATATTTTACTAAGGAAAAAAATTCTTTAAATATTTTCTTTATATAAACACTAGTGCAAATAGACAGAACATCTTTTAAAAAATGTTCAAAGTAAGGGTAGGTACATTGTAATGGACGCTGTCTTTGCTTTTTTTAGTAGGCAATATTCTTAGTAAAACTTAAATAAATATTTAATGCAACAAAAGGTACATTGTATTGCACGCAGTAATTTTTATTTGTGGGCAATATTGTTAGTAAAAATTATATAAATATTTAATCTAACAAAAATTATGAGTTGTCGTCACTCAAATTTGTGTTTACAACGATGTAACATTTAGCTCTGGGAGCAGTATTTTACCTTCATACAAACGATCGAAATTGTAAATTTTGAATGAAAAATCCGATTACTAACGAAACGCTGCGCACACACACGGCACTGTAGAATTTTGCACTGGCGCATTATGAACATAAAATACTTTTCCTAGATAACCTTTACATACGCATTTTAGAAACTACAAAAAAAGGAAAATCATTTCACTAATTAAAATACGTTAATTAACTAGTTTTATTACGAAGCGTAGGTACCAGTCAAATGTATGCAACGACATCCTAAATTACGCGTTACTTGTTATGTGTGAATTTCACAAACAATTATTTGCATTTTTCCTTTCACTTCACAAAGTTGCATTTTGTAGATAATTGTTATTTTAAACTTTTCTAATTATTTGTTAAGAGACAATATTTGAAATGACTGTTTTAGCGCGAAGATGTTTCTCAAAATAATTTTTCAATAATTGTATGCGTTTATGGAATCTAATTTTTAACCGTTTTCTATTTCCAAACCGCGTTTTTGTTTATTTCATTCGAAAGAAAAAAATTACATTCATACACCTATTAAAATATTCCAACCTAAATTTAAATAAAAATACTAATTAAATACAATTAATTAACAATTCTAATACCACCTGATTCTTTTGAGTTACAAAAATCTTACGAATAGTATTTTGAGTATCATTCCGTTTAGTATTCATCATACGACTCGCGTATTTACAAAAACCCTACCTTTTTCTAGTAAGATCAGCAAATATTTTTGCCACTGTCTAATTATCCGTGTTTTCGTAATATACCTAAGGTTTTCGCAAAAATTCGAATTATCAAATCATCCTACGACATATATAAGTTAGAAAAATTCATTAGTACATGCCCTGGGATTATAACCACGGCCTTCTAAACAATAAACGGGTTCGCTGCCACTCGGTTATCACGACACTATTATTACGTTACACTTACTTGTTATTACGTAAAGTTATGCTTTTGGAAAAATTAAATAAAAACCTATTTGTAGCCTACGTTGTTTTTTATAAATAACGTACTGTGATCCCACTTGCAAACAGACGCAATAATATTTTGCGACTTGGCCAAAAGCACGTTCCGACGTCGTTAATTGCCACCTATATTTGAAAGTGCCGACACGTCGCTTTGCTCAGTGCAACGAAAATTTTGTTTGCAATTTTTCGAGCTAGTTGGTCTACATTGCCGTTAATTCGAAGAACGTTGTGATTAACATGTAACATAAGCCCATCTTCGACAGATTAATACCTGAATGGATGCATAAATCTTTAAATTCCATCTCCAACGAGGTGAAATGGATTGGTCTAACTTTATGTTTTAATAACGCAGAACGCCGAGCCTGAAAGCTTGAAGTTTTGCACAAAGATATTTTATATAATCGGCCTGTACCACCGAATTATGAATGTACCTAAGTAGAAGGCGCACGCTTGCCAAACTTAACGACTCAAAGCGGACAAATTTTGTTAACTTTATTTACTTTAAATTTTTTTTTTAGATATCTGCCGTTCATTTAATAGTATATAATACACAAAGACCTGGACACAATACAACATCTAGATGACCAATCACGTGGACCATACGTGCGTCTCGCCCGTCTCCCCTCCCTCATCCTAAGGCTCAAATGTGATAACTTAGGTTTTTCTAAGCAACTTGATAGTAAATTGAAACACGTGAAACAGTACAATTCTGTCGCATAGGTGACTTGTGCGATATAAAATTTTTAACAAAGTCGTTTAAACTCGTGAATAATTAACATTTAAATTTTTTGAATGAACGAAAGAAAGAATATTATTGTCATAAAAAAATCCTTAACTATAGATACATTTATTTAAAAAAATATATTTATTCTATAGCAATTGGGCCGACTTCAGCATGTTGCTTTGCTGGCTGTGCGTTCAGTATTAAACTGGCTCATCGCTTAGCGCTGACTTTCAGAGCCCTATTCCTATTTTTATTTTATCCTTATAAAATTTAATCATTATAAGAATGACGGATAGGAGAGAAAGAACAAATATTAAGTTTCTGGTTACTTTTAACTTTGTTTACTTTTTTCAATGGAACCTTCATAAATTATACCTACACGCGTTTTTTTTTGATAAGTTATATAAAGACTTAATATGTTATCTCAAGAAAATTTTTTCTGCAATTCAATGAAATTCATCAAAACTATGTTTTATACAGTTATAAATTTTGTTCTAATTGACAATAAATGTTTGATTTCTTTTTATTTATTACAAAAAAGAAGCTGTAGTTTATTGAAGAAGCTATTTATAAATGCTTTATCAGCAAAAGAACTCCGGTAACCAACATATTCCACAGAATTAGCAAGTTGAAGTAGTAATGGGCAAACTACATTGCTTGCAGAACAGATAACTGCTGGAGAAGAAAGGTTCTCGTGTGGGGAGTACGACCATTCATTGTAGAGATCTAGAGGGAGGCCTATGTTAGTAGTGGATATATTCTAACGACCGAGGTCTTTAATGTAGCTTTTTCCAAATAGAAATAACATAATTTCCTACAAAAAGATATGAGAATTATTGGAATTATCATCATCAGCCCGTGTCTGTAGGATATAGGCCTCTCCCAAAGCTCGTCATCACACAAAATCCTCGCGCCTATCACATCCAACTACCCCCGGTATGGTGCTTCAAATAATTTGTCCACCTATCCGGCGGGCGTCGAACGCTTTAAAATTATATTTGAATATATTTAACAGGTCAGACCTAGACACCCACCAGTTCCAACTGACGCTGTTTGGTCCGCACATCTCGACGCGCGCACGCTATCGTTCTTCGGGCGTTCTACTGCTTGTCCGTGCGTCCGGCGGCGGCGATTATTGGGGTGAATACGGTATGTAGTCAATCTATACTAACTAAGTTTAGCTGTTAACTTTTGAATATAGTAATACCATTGTAGTTCTCTCAAGAATCGATTCTTCCTTCTTGATGCAATGTTATTGTTGACACTTTTTAGTATATAACTCGTTGACTTATTAAATACTTACAGAAATTTACCTTAAAAAAATAGGATTCGTGATACGTGAGCTAAATTGAATCTAAAATTATGCGGAACGTTCTCGTTCCTTATTTCACCTTGCATGTTTGATACAAATCGTGGATCGCTGTTGCTAGTTGAGTTCGCGGCAACCGACATCTGACCACTTTTAATTTAGTTATATTTTGGTACGTTAAATGCAAAGTTACGTAACATTGAGAATATTAATGGACAACACGATTATAAAACCAAATATACAATTATCCCCGTAAAAATCTACCGAGAAGCAAGCGATTTTCATGTGAGGCCCCGCAGGGTGGCGGCCGCCATCCGCGCGTGTATCATCATCATCATCATCATCAGCCCATTTTACCCCACTGCAGGGGCTTAGACCTCCTCCAGAGTGAGGAGGGAGGCCGTATATATTGAAACGTTATTGAGTGTTATATATTGCTGAAAAGTAGATTAAATTTGCTAAAAATTTATCTATATTTTAAATCGTTCGACCCAGAAACAAATATACCGCTGTTTAATTTAAAAAAAAATGCATTAAATTTTACTGTAGAAATTGTGTTTTATTTGTAGTTTTTAGCTATGTATTTCCATTTAAAAACATAACATAGAAAGATTTTGTACAATTTTTTTACAAGAAAAAAAGATATACATCGCAAAAATACGCTCATAAAATGTCGACGGTTCTCCTAAAATAACTATTCAATTTTAAATTTTTTTTTTTTGTCTTTAATATGGCTAGTATTTTATCATACCTCCTATTCAAACCACTCTGTAACATCTACAATGACATTGGCATTTCAAAATGCTTGAAGGCCAAGCACCAATAAAATGTGTGGGAAATTGACCCAAATTGGGCGCTTGCTACTCGTGGGGATTCGTACCTATACAAGGAACGTTAAAAGTGGTATCCAAAAAAATTACGCGATCCTATTACATATTTGTAATCCCCTAAAAGTAATCATCATATCAAAGCAATAGCTAACATGAAAGTAAAGAAAGAGATGATACCAATAGAGTTGCAATAAACGGAAATCCTGGAAAAATATATTCTATGTCTATTAATAAACATCTTTCAAAATCTTTTACAGACGGGGTGAAAGCTAAAGTGTACTTCCGCGGTGAGCCATATGAGCGTGACGACAGGACTTACCTGAAACTGAAGCAGCTGAAATTGGATTTTAGCGTTAAAGACATAAGGATGGGAGTAGAGAACTTGCACAACGGGAACGCGGTTTTGCGTTAGTATTATTTTCTAAATGTATTGTTGTGTTTTAAATTGAGCTTTAAAATTCAAATTTTTACATTTGAAACTTCTAGAGCTGATTTCCTTATCAGCCCATTATGCCCTACTTCAGGGGCTTAGGCCTCCTCTCAGAATGACAATGCTTGGAGCTCAAAATACTACACTGGTCCAGTGCGTCTTAGTGGATTTTAAGGACTGCAATCTGATGACGATGTTAATTTAAAAGGACTATGTGAAAATAAAACTATGAAAGGTGTCCAGTTAAACATGGATTATTAGCCAGACAGACACAGTCGAACAGAAGATATGTAACAGTTCGTGACTAACTAAATAGTGCTAAGATTGTCCTACGATTTGAAAGATCAAACCATACAGTGAAAAGGCGGAAAGCTCTAATTTTTTAATTAATTTTGTTTATTAATGTTTATTAATTTATTTATTTGTTTATTATTAATTATTATAAATTAAACCAAAAAATTGTGACACTATTGAAAAAAAATTATATATATATACGATAGCGATGCTTATAGCTGTTAAAACTTGCGTATTTTCTGTAGATTCCGAAATGGTAGGAAAAAATGATGTCACTGAAATCGAAATCAACATTTGTATGAAAGCTATAAACATTAAAATGTTAAAGCACCTATTAGATTATATATTTCGACGGAATATACAGACTGAATATGACTATTATAAAGCTATTTGCCCCCAATCAATCCCCAACCCCAACCCGCAGTGGAGCAACGTGGTGAATTTAAGCTCCAAGCCCCTTTCACCCCGAGGGAGGCCTAAGCCCCTGCAGTGGGGTAAAAATGGGCTGATGAAGTGAAGTTAAGTAAAGAAAGCCATTTGCAGCATAGTAAGAAGGAGAAAGAAAGGGATTCCGGGTGTGTCTCTAACTCATATACGAGTACACTGTGTTTGGCTGAACGTAATCCAAACTTATGGAGCACATAGAGCTTAGCAAACTAAACCAAAAGTTTTAAGTGAGCTGATGGCGCAAACTAACAGTTACCGAGAAAAACATTATTTATGTTTCATTTTCTATCACATTCTTTTTGAAACTTTTTGTTTAGTTCGATAAGCTCTATACGCGCTATAAGTTTGGACTACGTTCAGCCGAACTTAACTTTATATAAATTTAGGAGGTTAATTTTAAGTTTATTTTCGAGGAGACGCTAAAATTAATATTAATTATTATAATATTTATTACAGAAGCTGCATTGAACCTATTTATAAACACGAACGCCCAGGAACTGCTGAAAGAAATGAAACCGGACCTGAAAAGAGACCTGGCCGCCAAAATGTCTCGATTCCTCAGCCGTATTCTAGACAAAATACCTTACGATGATTGGATCGTCGACTGAATTTAAGAAAGATAGTATTTAGTGTCAAACTCAGACAAAAAAAATACAGTAGGGCATCGTGATTAAAATAACGTAGCCTCAAAAGTTTAAATATGTGTTTGTAAATACACGAAAATACACATTATATAACCTAAACGTTGCCGGCCAAGTCGTGTTCAGTGCCTGCGCCATCACTGACCTGCAGTAAAAATGTATTAAATTAACTTCGCGCTGAAAATTACTATGGAATCAAATTTTTCCAATAATTTGTCAATTTATCGTTAATCCAATTTCTTTTTTTTGTCTGAGTTGTCAAAAACCGTACAAAATTTTGTTAAAAATTAAAATCTTTGTAGGTACTATAAAAGTAGGGATAGTTTTTGGATTTGGGATATATTACAAGGTGTTTAACAACAAATTCAAAGTGAATATAAATATCTGTATTTAAATACCAAGCATTTGTCAGGTCTTTCTATAATTTGACAGTAAGTTTGTTTTATAATTATTTTGTGACTAAAAAAAAGTAAGGCTCGCAACAACGTTTGGCTCAAATATTTATAAATACGACGATGTCATATTATTATTTTTATTAAATTATATTAACTGATGTAGGAATTAATTTATTTACAATTAAATAAAACGGTCGTATTTAATACGTAAATGAACAATTATCTAAGTTAAATTAAGTTTATAAATAAAATATATTTAAGATATTTGTGTTATAATTTAATACACGTATGTATACAGTTAAGTAAATTCTTGACTAGACTACTCTCTAATGAAATTGATCAAGTTTTATTGCTTAAAAGCTACAAAATTAGTTCTGTTTTATAATACAAGCTCTGCTTCGTTTGGGACTAGATGGCGCTGTGAGGATGTACCAGGTATTATTTTTATTTTTAGGCCCAATTTAATTACTTATGCTATCATATTTATATTATTTATTAAATAGTATATAGCCAGGCATGACGGAATATTAATTTAGAAATAAAAATATTTTATCTGATTTTAAACCATGGATAGTAAGAACATAATTTAACACCTTACTAAACGGTGTAAGTAACTATACGACCGCTTTGACGACCGCCTAGCCTAGTGGGTAGCGACCCAGCCCATTAAGCTGGAGGTCCCGGGTTCGAATCCTAGGTCGGGTCAGTATTTATATGATGAATATTGATACTGGTACCGGGTCTTGGTTGTTATATGTATGTGGTGTCTTCGCTTGGTACCTACCCAAAATACAAGCTAACGCTTAGTTTGGGGCCTAGACGTTGTTGTGATGTATACGTCATTATTATTATATTATTATTATACATAGTGGATTTTGTCTACCAAAGTAGTACCTACGCTATTAGAATATTGGAAACTTATGAGCCCTAGCTAGTGTAAACAATTTTATCGCTCTAAGTGCCAACGAATCATTTGAACATTATAAATTTATGAACTTTTGAACACGCAGCACATGCTTTAAGTCCCCCGAGAAACGCTGAGGATATTTTCTGCGTGTATAACCCAAATTGTCCAATTTATTGTTCCCTGGCACTGTGCAGTGATCGCAACACAAATCCATTGGAAAGTCAATACCTACCAACAATATAGATGAAACTTTCAAACAAAAGAGTTTAACGCGTCGAAGAAACTTAAAACGCCTTTGAAGACATCTAACGGATGTTAAAAAAATGTAAATAAATATCCTCGTTTATTACTAAAACCGCTAGAGGTCGTATATCACAGATGCGTCTCTGATTACTAATAAATGCAGTGAAAATGGTCTCACTATATTAAGTTATCGTTACTTGATAATTTTGTTGTTAAATTATGTAACACTATACTTTTTACTAATTAAGTTCGGCGATAACTTTAAAAGAGCTGTTCAAGAATTTACTTCCGAATACCTGCGTTCCCTCCCTTGTTATCACTTTCTAACGCTAAATTGAATATTAAGTTTAAATTTATTAAGTGCATATAATATCTTGAGGAGTATATTTATGCCAATGCGAAGTTTCCTTCAATACATTTTTAAAAAAAATAAAAAGCCATTTTGTAAAATTTTGATGTGAATTAAAAAACAAAGAAGTTCCGATAACCATGATAGATGGCGTTGATTTTCATTTAACTGTGTACTTTTTTACGTATACATCACGCAGTATACTACATCAGCACATGAAATTAAAACTTGTTATCAATAACGAAAGTTTATTTTTGAGAGACCCTACCTGCAAAACCAAAGGTGGCGGGTTCAATTCCCGCCCGGGACGAATATTTGTGTGCATGAACATGTCTATTTGTTCCATTCCTGGGTGTAAAAGTTTCTATATATAGGTTTAAAAAAAATTATTTCTCAAGGAATTCATTTTATGATTCACTTAAAGAGAAATACAAGTAATAATTTAATTTTTTTATGCCAACCTAAGAGTGACCGTAACAACATACTATTAACACTTTTTACCCAAAATGTAAGCTTTTCATTTATTTTTAAATATTTCTAATAATACGTATATATAATAAAGAATATTTAAATATGTATACTAATTGTCTAGTTCCCACAATACAAGCATAATACTTGCTTACTTTAGGACTAGATAGCGCTGTGTGAGATATTCTAGGTATTATTATTATTGTTTTAAAAGTCATCTTGCAAAGCCCTCGTTGGGAATAAAACGTTCGAAAATTTCATTCATATTCCTCAGCCTCAAAAGTTCACCGATTTAAACTAGTTTTGAGCTAGTTATTCTTATTCCAGTGGACATTTTAAAGATTGTAGTAACTTTTTAAATCATCCTGAACGGACGGATATATTTTTATGATAAGAGGGCTTTTCGAATGCCTTATATAATTATAGACACAACGCGACACATCTGAAAAAAAATCTACTACAAGAACATCATTCATGAAAACAATGGTAAGGGTTCCTTCAAAATTTAGGTTAACATATATGCATTAACAGTTACATTAACCGTCATATTACATTATATAAATAACAGCCATATTACATTAACCTTACCAAAAATATCACCTAACAGTTCGGTTATAATTCACGCACCCATAAACGATTTGTACATAGTATGGCGTAGCGAGTGTATGTGATCGGTTAAGTCACACACGCAAGTATATAAAAGTTGGCCTGCCATTTTTGTTGCCATTGTATTGCGAGGATCAATCCAGCCATATAACCAAAGAGATTCAAATATGGGAACGAATCGTAAATATTTAAGTTTTTTTAAGTAAACCGTTACAAATACCAATCACAGCAAAAAGATGTGAGATGTTTGAGACGAGATCGTGTCGGTTAGAAACACTAAAAATATAATTTAGTCTATGTTTACATCATCATCAGCCCATTTGAACCCACTGCAGGGGCTTAAGCCTCCCCCAGGGTGAGAGGGGGTTTGGAGCTTAAATCCACCACGCTACTCCACTGCGGGTTGGGAATTGTAACGACCGCCATCTATTGACAGCGTCCGGGACCGACTGCTTAACGTGCTCTCTGAGGCACGGAGTCAGTGATAGTTAAGGTACTTAAGTCAGAAAAACTCATTGGTACACGCCCGGATTCGAACCATGGCCCTATGGCCTTATAAATTTGAGACAGGTTTGTTGCGCTCTGGGCTATCACGGCACTTATATATTTATTATTATATATTTTCCACTAATTACAGCTGGTGGCTTGATCTCAGGAACGCAATTCTTTTTATTCGCTTAATATTTCGTAAACGGTTTCCATGTTTAACTAAATATTTGCCTCGAACGCAGGCAAGCCATTTGAACGATAGCTTGCACAATCGCTATTTTCTCTCCATACGAGTTCTGAGGACGTGCGCGTTCTTGCCTCACACATTTCGTATTCATTTCTTACGCATTACCCATTCTAGAACTCACGAATTTTATCACATCAGGTTATATATGCAATTTTTAGAATTTATTGCTAATTACTAAATACTAATATTTTTCAGTATCCAATGCTATTTCAATTTATACATCAAATGATTTGTTTTACTTGTAAAATTGTAGTTGTAATTGTAATTGTAATTTGTTTTACTCGGGGTCGTGATAGCCCAGAGCGCAACGAACCTGTCTCAAATTTATAAGGCCATAAGGCATGGTTTGAATCCGGGCGTGTACCAATGAGTTTTTCTGACTTAAGTACATTAACTATCACTGACTCTGTGCCTCGGAGAGCACGTGAAGCAGTCGGTCCCGGACGCTGTCAATAGATGGCGGTCGTTACAATCCCCAACCCGCAGTGGAGTAGCGTGGTGGATTTAAGCTCCAAACCCCCTCCTCACCCTGGGGGAGGCCTAAGCCCTTGCGGTGGGGTAAAATGGACTGATGATGACTTGTAAAAAATTTCAACTCGGTACCTTCACAGGTTCCTGAGAAAAATGATTTTATATTATAATTCATATTTTCAAAAAAATGTAACGCGTGCTGTATCGGTGCACGGCGCTTAACTTTAGAGATTCGTGATTTCGATGCCGTTATTAAATATATGTCAAAAAGGTACTTATGTGATATTATTTTTACAGTTCCAATCAACCTTTGTGGCGGATGTGAACATAGGCACAAGTCGCATCGCAGTAACCAGTTTTAGGTGTAGCGGGACGCAGTGGAGCGAAGGGTATATGACTGTACCTGCACAAGCACGCTTATAGCGTTGTATTCCAATCCGCCATAAAGTTTGAGGCGAACTACACTAGCGACTTCTTTTTGCCAATATAATGGAGGCGTTCGGTTTCAAACGGCCTGTTTGTATTTTGAAGACTTTTTCGAAATCGGTTGTGACATTTTTTCGTTTCTGTCATAGAAGTACAAATTGATTAGAAGCCCTCTTCTGTGTTTACCATCAAACTACTCATACTCTAAATAGCTGGTGCAAGATGATAAGTTTTAGACCGATTTTCAATGTGAAAGGTCCCCGCGCGCCGGTCCGCACCCCCGTGAAATTCCGCGCGCCGATTTTCAACCCCGCGAAATTGCGTAATATCACTTCGATACTCAAAATTGACATTTATGACTTTATGAAAATATGATTAAAACCACACGCTGCTGTCAAATTAATTTACTCTATGGTTTCTGCATATAAAATTATTTGTAATTTTTTTTAGTGTTTTTTCAACATTTATCATTATAGAAAGAGAAAAGTTCGTTCTAAGTAAGTGAATAAATTTTAAATCGATCGAACATATTAGTTAACGTTTCATAACCACATTTAGCGGAAAAGTATAGACGACTTTTTGACACATTTTCTAAAGGCCATACTTTCTATAGGTCACGAGTGACAACTCTTAGGAAGTAGGTACACAATTTTTCAGCTCAGATCAGACCACACGTCTGATCTGAGCTGAAAAACGTTCATCAAATTGACGTCAAAAATTTAAGAACCGACAACTGTAAAGGCTTAAGGTAGCGCCTAGCGCCTATATCCATTGAACGTTGACAAGAAATCGACTCCGTCGCTATGCGCGGTGCACTGATGCAACCGCAAATTACGCCTATAGGCTGTATTTATACACACCTACAATTAAAAAAAACTACAAATGTTTAAACAAAAAGCAATTTATAAATACGAAATGATCTTCAGGTTCTTCTTCGGAATAGTTAGACAAGAAAATAATGATCGAATACAATGCAAAAGAAATTTCATAAAATTGTTCAATTGTATTTGAAATCGGGCATTTATTCGAGATACCTATTAATGCAGTGAAGTACCTATCCAAAAATAATCACCAAAACGTCATACTAAACGGTGACCTACTGAATTATCAAGATCTTGAAAAATTTCGCTTCAATAACTCTTATTCATAGGGTAAATAAATTTGACAGGAATGTTTGGTTTTAATAGAGACATAAATGTCACTTCACAGTATCGAAGTGACATTACGTAATTTTGCGCGAACTGAGACCGGCGCGCGGAGACCTCGCGCAGTAAAACTCGGACTAAAACTCGCCGTCTTACACCAGGTTGCTAGAGTATGAGTGGTTAGACGGTAAACGCAGAAGAAGGCTTCTTCTAATCAATTCGTACTTTATGCTCTTATTACTATTTTACTGGTTATTTATGATAAAATGCATTTAACTGTTTGTGATTATATTTTTGTGCTATCGTGCTAAAACCAAACCATGTTTTTTCGAGATAGGCAAAAGTAATGCGTTTTCTTATTCTGTATTCTTTACGTTACTGTATTCTTGGTAAACGCGTATCTAGGGCGTATTTATTATTTTTATTTTGTAATTTTTTTTATTTTTTATATTTTTATGGAAAACTTACAGCTAATTACAACTAAAATATGAGCATTAAGAAAAAAAAAGACGGTGATGAATGTTGCAAAAAGCCAAAACAAGTTTCCACAAATTGATTTCCATTAAAATCCGGACAATTTCAACATTTTCAATAATATTATTTTTATTTACAATTATCGGAATACTGTAGCAATTTTATAAGTGCAGCCCCTAAAAAGCGGTATTGTGCGCTGTTTACATTGTAAATCTGACCCAAACGAAACTTTTGACTTATTCGCTTTACATTGATTTTTTTTGTATTACATTTGAAAAAGGTTTCCAAATGAAAGATTAGTTTAATTTAAAAAATAATTTCTATTCTCTTGTGTTCCTCTATGTTTAGACATTCTAATGTACATAGCACAACACCCGGAATTGGCTGCATCTTGGGTCTCCAAGAGGTAAGATTACTAACGGCTTTATCTGATACTCTATTGTCGTAGGCTAGTGAATAAACTGCGTCCATTATTCGTAATGCATTAAAAAATAATGAACGCACTCAATTACTTCACCTTTACGAATATTTCGAGTTTTGTATGTATTTGAGAGTCGCTTTTCATGTTATTATGAATTTTGCTGTCTTTTGATTTCCTCCATGACATGAATAATGTCATTGCGTTAACACAATAAATATGTAACTATTTTCCGAATAAATACTAGTCTTTAATTCAAAATGAGTTTAAAAAAGTATGATTCTATTTATAGCAATACCATTACGACTATTTCGAGTTATTCATTTGACGGGAGTTTTTTGAATTAAGATTTTCTAATGACAACATCTTCGTGATGGTGTGATAGGCGTGTGGTAGCGAGCCCGGTTCTTGTTTAGAAAGCCGTGGATCGAAGCCCAGGGCATGTACCAATGAGTTTTTTTAGATATATATATATATATATATATATATATATAACTATCACTGACTCAGTGCCTCGGAGAGCACGTTAAGCCGTCGGTACCGGTTACCGTCAATAGATGGCAGTCGTTAAAATCCACCAACCCGCATTGGAGCAGTGTGCTTTAATCTCTAAGCTCCTGCAATCGGGCATTAATGGGCTGATGGTAATTACAACGCACCTACGTACATATAATTTTCGTTAGACGCATAAGAGGATAAATTCGTTATTCAAAATTCACATTTTAAATATTAAAATCTATTAGAGCAACCATTTGGTGGATGCCTTTTAATTTTGATACAGAATGGGTACCGATATCGTGACCCACAATTTCTCACCAACAAATAGCAATAGCGGAAAGAAAATTTACTGCAGGGTCCACTACCAGTGAATTTCAGTATCTAAACACCAGCTTACTAGTGTATACGTAACCGGCACGCTGACACCTGAGTAACCCGCCCACTTGTATGCACATTCCATACGTAGTTCGAACTGAAAATGCGTATTTTATTGTACAGTACGCTGTTATCGGTTTTCTTACTTCATGGTAGCAATCGTAGTAGAGGTTTGTATTATTTCGCTTAGGATATCATGGTAAGGGGTGGGATTGCTTTCGCGCGCTTTTGGTCGCACTGTGCGTATTGCACAGACCTCAGACCAAATATTCGCGTCGACAAGTACGGCTGCATGTAAATTAAATCAAAATTAAGATAGTTTTGTAAATAATAAATATTAATTTATAATCATATTTTACCGTTTATTTGGTTTGCTGTGAATTACCATTCAATAAGTGTAAAATGATGTGCAAACTACAAAAAGTTTCGATTGCTTGTGTTTTATTTACCTGTTATCTACAAGTTGTGAATAGTGAAAATGAAGCACTTGCCATACGTGAGTATGACATGAATTACATTTATAAATTAATGTAATTTTTAGGTATTAATTAATATGTAATGTATATATTGGTACGGCTTTCCAAAACTACCACCCTAGACGTGTTAATAATAATTTAGGGGATGGACGGACGAGGACAGAAAACCAACATTCAGAATTTTCAAGAATGCGGAAATATGAAAAAAACCAAAAATAAAAACTGAAAACTACGTACCCTTTACCACCGTCATGAATTTGTTCCTTGTATTGACTTAATCAAAGGATCAACTATTGAAGGAGAGTATAGACTTCAACATAAAAATAAATTGAAAACAGTAAATACGTTAAGAATTTCCTAACCTAACTTTAGTAACAATTGAAAATTCGATTTGCATGGCACATGGCATTTTTTTTGTCCCTAGTGGGTTGGAACAGTAGTTGGAGTGCCCAAATATTCGGTTTTATTGTATATTTTTTTAAACTAACCTAACCTACCTATTGATTGAGAAATGGCGGGAAAGCAACTTACCTTAACCGAATTTCCTTTAAACGTTCTTTTAGGTACGAAAACTAAATAGTTGAGACTTATTAGAAGAGTAGCTGGCCATTTAGTGTTAGTTTTAACTGTTTTGAGTTTGAAGGTTATCAAAAATGTCTTAGTAGCAAGTATGTATTACTCATTTTTAATTTAGCCTTTTTCGTATTTCCGCATTTCTAAAAATTCTAAAAGTGGGTTTATTCTTATCACCTCGCTCGATTCTTTTTTATTATTAATACCCTTAGGGTGGTAGTTTTGGAAAGCCAACCCTATATATTTCCTAACTCATATAAAACTAGGAACATACTTGAGTAAATTCAGCACAACGAACAAAAAAATTTCATATATTCTTAGATAGTATGATCATCAGGATAAAGCATCACAAAATGTCATATACCTTTTGATTAGACAGACCATACGCCATTATCATTGTTTGGAACAAACATTTTGTTAAATTTCAATTTTATTTCAGAATTTTATTTCCTTTTCCGGTAAGAATTTTACATATAGATCACACGAAATTCTACTTTAAAGCAAATATTCCAAAACACCAACTGATGTACTTATATTAGGTCTGTGTATAGCTATATGAGTCGTGATAGCCCAAAGCGCAACGAACCTGTCTCAAATTTATAAGGCCATAGGGCCATGGTTCGAATCCGGGCGTGTACCAATGAGTTTTTCTGACTTAAGCACACAACTATCACCGACTCCGTGCCTCGGAGAGCACGTTAAGCAGTCGGTCCCAATCCAATAGATGGCGGTCGTTACAATCCCCAACCCGCAGTGGAGCAGCGTGGTGAATTTAAGCTCCAATCCCCTCTCACCCCGGGGGAGACCTAAGCCCCTGCAGTGGGGTAAAAATGGGCTGATGAAGATAGGTATACGTAGATTTTTCTACGCACATTTTTTTGTCACAACTAGGTATCTCTATGACCATCCATTTTATATATTTTATTTATTTATTTATTCACTCGTTTTCCTGAGAATGAAGAAAATTTATTACCAAATACTGTTTGCCTAACTAACATAATTAACCGCGTAACGAAGGTGAAATATTTAATTAAGTAAACTTAAATAATATTAGTAGTTTATAAGTAATAATCTATCAGCTTTGTGACCGATAGTGTCTGAGCCGGTTTTCAAATGTATAGGGGTAGACAGACAGACATATATTTTTGATCATCAATAATACAATCAATATAAACAAATTATTTTGTTACACATTTTATACGGATATATCAGTGAAATTACATATAAAGGTCCCGAATTGCCAAAAAATTTGTAATAGAACAAAAAGCTAAAATACTATTTTGATTATACATTCACTCCTGCGGATACGTGATAAAACGCAATATTTAAATATTTTGAAATATTTGTCTGTTTGCCGGTTTGTCAGTTTGTATGCATGTATGTTCATTTGTATGCGCATCACGTAAAAGTCAGTCATTGGAATCAAAATCTGATTGCTGTAATATACTAATATTTATTCTGGGTAACATTAAGTGTTTATTTCATCAAAATCGACGCACAGAATCAAAAGATCTCTATCTTTTAAGTTAAGTTATAAACCTCATAGCAGGTCGCCGCGCCGCAGCAGCTCGTCACGCGTGCTGTAACGTGTGGAAAATTGATAGTTAGGTAATTGATGTAGGTATATGATGTGTACGACACAAAGCTACTTACGTTACAAAAATATCGATGGATGGAGGTCGCTGCCGCTGGTCCTGGATCGAGCCTAGTCGGCGAGCAACGGACTTTTGTATCAAGGACCGTCCGTATCGAATGGAATGGAATAGAATGGAATGGAGGTTATGCGATGCTGTGCGCTCGACCAAAAGGAATGAAACACGTTTTGATCAATTTAAATTTATAACAAGACAGTTTTAACATTTAAGACATTTAACATGAAAGATAACGAGATATTTAAAGTCTATAAAAATCGGACGGATGGAATTGGACCGCTTATTCGTTTCACTCGCACTTTAAACTTGGGCCAAGCCCCATAGAACTGAATCGTACCGTTTTCATTGCGACGTGACGGAGCGTGCCAACAGGCAGCTGAGATTCTGCTACGGTTCGGCGAGCGCGCAGTGATGATCGTGGCCTTCCTGGGTCTTAGGCCGGCGACCAGCGATCGCGGCCGCTGCTGGCTCGTGGTTATCCCACGGGCGTGGTTAGGGCAGACGGGGATTCGATCTTGCCTGTTCGCCTCTTCTGCGGTATCTCGCGACTTTCGTGTACGAATACAAAAATATCCCTATGCGGGAATACGTGCCAACGAATTACTTTTATAGCTATTTATTCTATGGCCATCTGCCTTAAGATTGCGTCGACTTTTCTCGATTAAATATCGAGCCAAGAGGTTTGCCATTGTTCCTGCCTCCGCCACCGATGTCGTCGCCATTTTCCTAATACCCTCTACTTCCTATCCTCTAACAATAGGTTCACGTCTGCCGCCATGGTTAGGCGGTAGTGAAGACGTGTCTAGTTCTCGTGCTGTCCCTGGAGGTAATGAACGAGTGATCTCCACTCGGCTCGGCACGTAGCCGGCCAGTCTTGGTTTCACCCGGCGGTCCGCCCGCCGGTGGGGCGCTGTCTACCTACTGAATGTGTTCGCGCGCCATCTACTCGTGGCGTCGACGCTAATGTCAACGCGCGATGCTATTGATCGCTGTTACGCGCCCCGGCACGATGACGTGCCTATAGGTGGCGCTGTTCGGGTTGATAATAATAGATTATAAATGAATGATATTTTATTCCTCAGGTATTTATTTATGGGCGCTACAATATCCTCCTTCCGAAACAAACAGCCGTCTCACCTAAAAATATTATGGTGGAGACGCGTATGTGTAAGTAAGTAGCAGTGTGCTTTCATCCCTTTCATACGTCCTCTCTTGTGTTCTCTTGTTAAGTGTATATTGTGTGGGTGGAGTTCGGATGTGAGTGCCTGGGTATGATTATATCTGAAGGAATGCTGTGGGTGAACGTGTTTGAGGTGCCCGAGGTTTGATGTGGCTCGCGGGAAATGAGCTCAGGTATCGTCATGCCGTCATTGTTGAAAAAAGGGTGAGAATTGTCCGGACACGCAGATATCTCCCAAAATATTAGTGGTAACCCCTATCTATGGGGAAGTACCAAACTAATGCATATATGCGGTGTGCTAATATGGTCACCGACCTCAATGGTGGTTGGTGCCTAGCGTGTAATAGAAGATAGGTGACGGAGTCCTGCGTGTGTATCGGTTCCTCTTATTTGTAGTTCCCCTAATACTATTGTCGTACAAAACTATTGTATTTATAACTGCTATGTCAACTATGGACAATATTGTTGGATGGTATATGACGATATTCCATTTTATTTTACCTAATCCAAATTATAACATATGTAGATATCATGGATACTCTATAGTGAGGACGTGTGTGTGTACGTACCTACTTGAGACTATGGAGATCTGTATTGAGTAAAAACCTTGTAAATGTTAAATCCATGCTAAACTTGAACGAGTTACTATTAAATTATACTTGTTACTATGAAAATAAATGAATTGTCTGTAGTGACTAAACTTAATATGTAAACTATGTGACTAAAATTAAACTATGTATGTAAACAAAATAAATAATAAAATAAAAGGATGGTAAAATATAAATGGTTGACTAATCCTAAAATTATGCCTAACACTACTTGTATAAAACCTAACTAATTGTTTGTATTTAAATAACTAAGATAAACGAGTAAAATAATGAACTACCTAATCTACTATTTACAGTTCGGACGTGGTCCGTAAGATCTTGTGTCGGATTGGCACAAGTTTGTTTTAGCGCTTGGCTTGAACGACTTTCAGGAAAAAATTATGTGAGTTTACTGTATTGCTAAACCCCTAATCTGACGTTGGCAGAAACAAATGGCAAGTCCTATTGAGCAATGGTGTTACGAGTATAAAACAAAAATATTTTTACTTTACAATTGTTGGCTTTGCACGTACTGCCGCTTACAATGCTGTGCGGTGAGCAGGTTCACAAAGCTGTTCGCCGCTGGTGCAGGTTTGTGGTTCAGTGTGTGCCTGGAATGGTCGGCAGTCACAATGTAATTACATTTGTTAAAAATAAGAAAACAATAAACAAAATAAAAAACGCTATGGTTGGTCGGTATACATAGAATATTACAAACACAATGAGATAAGTACAGACTATTAGTTTGTCTAAAAGAACTATTTCAAAAAATTTGGTGGTTGTATAAAATATTACAAACACAATGATACAAGTTTAGAATATCAGTTTGTTTAAAAAAACTGTTATAAAAATTTTTATAATTTTTGAGGGTACCTCAGATTGTGGGTAGGTCAGTTGTTTCAAAATTATTGTGGTAGGTCAGCTCAAAATTTTTTGACATATGGGTATTCTTACAATTTAAAAAAAAAATTCAAATTTAAAATATCTATAACAATTATGAGAAAAAATGAAAAATCACAATACAAACAATAATATACAGCTTAACGAATAGAAATTGCGATGTGGTGGGTTTATGACGAGGGCGTACTTGATTCGATCGGCGGTGACAAGAAAAATTATGAAAAGTAGTGAAAACACAATGACAATTAAATGATTCCCCCCAGCCGCGCGCACAGAAAAGCAACTTCCAAAAGAATTAATATTAAAAAAAAATAAGTTCGGGCGCCATTGTAACGTGTAGGAAATTATTAGTTATGGAATGGAATTATTTCCATTCCACGCCCGTAGGTGGAAAATGCTGCGCGCACGACCGAAAGAATGAAATCATAAGTTGTGATCAATTTATATAAGTAACAAGATAGATTAACATTTAAGACATTTGACATGAAAGATAACGAGATATTTAAAGTCTATAAAAATCGGACGGATGGAATTGGACCGCTTATTCGTTTCACTCGCACTTTAAACTTGGGCCAAGCCCCATAGAACTGAATCGTACCGTTTTCATTGCGACGTGACGGAGCGTGCCAACAGGCAGCTGAGATTCTGCTACGGTTCGGCGAGCGCGCAGTGATGATCGTGGCCTTCCTGGGTCTTAGGCCGGCGACCAGCGATCGCGGCCGCTGCTGGCTCGTGGTTATCCCACGGGCGTGGTTAGGGCAGACGGGGATTCGATCTTGCCTGTTCGCCTCTTCTGCGGTATCTCGCGACTTTCGTGTACGAATACAAAAATATCCCTATGCGGGAATACGTGCCAACGAATTACTTTTATAGCTATTTATTCTATGGCCATCTGCCTTAAGATTGCGTCGACTTTTCTCGATTAAATATCGAGCCAAGAGGTTTGCCATTGTTCCTGCCTCCGCCACCGATGTCGTCGCCATTTTCCTAATACCCTCTACTTCCTATCCTCTAACAATAGGTTCACGTCTGCCGCCATGGTTAGGCGGTAGTGAAGACGTGTCTAGTTCTCGTGCTGTCCCTGGAGGTAATGAACGAGTGATCTCCACTCGGCTCGGCACGTAGCCGGCCAGCCTTGGTTTCACCCGGCGGTCCGCCCGCCGGTGGGGCGCTGTCTACCTACTGAATGTGTTCGCGCGCCATCTACTCGTGGCTTCGACGCTAATGTCAACGCGCGATGCTATTGATCGCTGTTACGCGCCCCGGC
This sequence comes from Luffia ferchaultella, assembly GCA_949709985.1. Taxonomy (NCBI): domain Eukaryota; kingdom Metazoa; phylum Arthropoda; class Insecta; order Lepidoptera; family Psychidae; genus Luffia; species Luffia ferchaultella. The sequence continues at coordinate 5,117,157 of OX453242.1, read as the reverse complement.
ACGATGACGTGCCTATAGGTGGCGCTGTTCGGGTTGATAATAATAGATTATAAATGAATGATATTTTATTCCTCAGGTATTTATTTATGGGCGCTACAGTGCCCGGTGTTGCGGGGCAGTGTGCCACCAGGGACAGGGTCATATTGCGTTTTATAATCGACTGAGATAGTTTTAAGTCTACGCGGACGAAGACGCAGGCACAGCTATTATAGTTCCAATCAAACTTTATGCTGGATGTGAACATAGGCACAAGTCGCGTCGCAGTAACCGGTTTAGGTGTTGCAGGACACAGTGAAGCAAGAGGTATATGACTGTACCTGCGCAAACACACTTTTAGCGTTATATTCCGATCCGCCATTAAGTTTGAGGCAAACTATACTAATATAATTTATACCAATATTTTAAATGAGAAAGTCATAATGTTGTTAGTTTATTTAGTCTTTACGTCGTCTTCTGACGAAGCAACGAAATTAAGTGATTTTCTTGTGGAGACAGTTGAACGGAAGGAGAGTAACATAAACTACGTTTATCCCATAGAGATGAATTGACTGCAGCGTTTGGTTTTAATAGAGTCAGAAAATGTCACTTCATAGTATCGAAAATGTCAAACGCAATTTTGCGGGGCTGAAGGCCGGCGTGCGGGGACCTCACGGACTAAACTCAGACTGTAACTCGCCATCTCGTAATGGGTATACACCAGATAGCTAGAGTATGAGTGGATAAACGGTAAGCGCAGTAGAGAGCTTCTAGTCAATTTGTATTTTTATGGTTTATCTTAATGTAAGAAAAAATTCGAAATGAACAGCGAAGGTATCGACATAATGTACTACCGAGTGCAGATGACACCTCCCGTTTGTTTGAAATTAAACGACAAGTGGTTTCTGGCGATGTAAGTAGCTTTAAATCCAAAGTAATAAACTAGTTCAGTGTAAATGAATTATTACTAAATGAGGAAGAGACTAAATGTATTAAATTCATTGCAGCTAATGTCCAACATACCAAAACAAGCGTAGTGATTTGGGATGAGGAATTGGAAATAGTTGATACTGCTGCTTTTCTAGGTATAACGTTGTATGGCAAGTTCCAATGGGGTCCTCAGATAGTTAGACTTTCAAATAAACTTAGTTGCGTAGTTTACATAGCGACAGCCAGATTAGTTTATAGTTTATTTCAGTTGCTTCTACAGACAATATTGTCATATGGTATTATTTTGTGGGAGAGTGCTACAATAGAGATATTTTATAGAATAGGCAAGCTCCATAAAGCCCTGTATGTAACGCTTGGCATCGGTTAAGCATTGGAGAAAAAAGAATAAAAAATAACTGTACCCTATATAAATCAAGGTAGGGAAGACCGGGGTTAAGTTTCAGTATAACTTTTGACTTAAATAAATTATATAAAATGTATAGGAAATTGCAAAGTGATTTTATTAGAGTCATAGTTTTAAATATATTTTCAAAGTACTTTAGTTTACTTTTTGCATTACGACTGTAGAGCCGAAGGTCGATTCATAAGTGTTTGCATATTCATTTTTCGTTATACAACATTGTACGTCTCATTGAGGTCCAAAACATTATAAAAGAAAAGAAGATAGCGTTTAAGGAATGGAAGAGTGTTGATGATGAGGACTCGGCACTTAAGGAACAGATGAAAGCAAAGTATGTGGAATGTAAGAAAAATTCTAAAAAAGCAGTCGCGGTAGCTAGAGCTAAAGTACGAGACAAATTGTACAACTCACTAGAAAGTGCACAGGGACAAAATAACTTGTACCGACTGGCAAGAGCGAGAGAAAAGAGTGCAAGGGATATAGTACATGTTAAATGTATAAAAGATGAAGCAGGAAAGGTACTGACAAATGATGACGAAATAAAGAAGCGGTGGCAAGGATATTTTAAGAGATTGTTGAATGAGGAAAATGATTGGAGTGGAGAGTTGGCAGATGTACCAACGAGTCTAGGTGTGGTGCCAGAGGTGAGTATGGATGAGGTGAAAGAAGCAGTACAAGACATGAAGAATGGAAAAGCCGTTGGGCCGGATGGTATACCAGCGGAAGTATGGAAGTTTTTAAAAGTGGATGGATGGATGTGGCTGACTTTGTTCTGCAATAAGTTGCTGCGAGAAGAGGTGATACCTGATGAATGGTGCAACAGTTCACTGGTGCCCATCTATAAAAACAAAGGTGATGTACAGGATTGCAGCAGCTATCGGGGAATAAAGCTTATGTCACATAGCATGAAGATTTGGGAAAAGGTGATAGCGAGAAGAATGAGAAAGGAGAGTGAGGTGACACAGAACCAGTTCGGGTTTATGCCGGGACGAGGAACAACGGACGCCATATTCGCATTACGTCAACTGTGTGAAAAATATAGACGTGCGCACAAGAACTTGCACATGGTGTTCATTGACCTGGAGAAGGCGTATGATCGCGTACCCCGAGAGGTTCTGTGGTGGGCGTTAAAGAAAAAAAGAGTGCCAGAGAAATACATTCGGTTGATGCGATCGATGTATGGAAGAGCCAGTACTCACGTACGGTGCGAGTCGGGGGTGACGGACATGTTCAGTGTGGCGGTGGGCCTACACCAGGGATCGGCTTTAAGCCCTTACCTGTTCCTTCTGATAATGGATGCCTTAACATCAGACATACAGGAGGAGGCACCCTGGTGTATGTTGTTTGCTGACGACATTGTTCTTGTCGGAGAAAATGCTTCCGAGATCCAGGGCAGACTGGAGGAATGGCGGGAGAGACTGGAAAGTGTAGGATTTAGAATCAGCAGAGCAAAGACCGAACACTTATTCTGCGACTTCGGTGGTGCATCCAGTTTTTCGCACATAGCCTTAAATGGTGTATCCCTTCCAGTCTGCTCCGACTTCAGGTATCTCGGATCATTAATACAAAATGACGGCGACATTGACCGGGACGTGAAGAACAGGATAAATGCGGGATGGATAAAATGGAGACAGGTCTCATCAACCACATGTGATCCGCGAATGCCCCTTAGGTTGAAAGGGAAGATCTATAAGACCATCATAAGACCTGTCGTGCTGTATGGTTCGGAGTGTTGGGCAACAAAGGAGACGGATGAAAGAAGAGTGCATGTGGCAGAGATGAGAATGTTAAGATGGATGTGTGGTGTAACTAGAATGGACAAGATTAGGAATGAGTATATAAGAGGAAGTCTGAAAGTAGCGCCGGTCATAGAGAGACTGAGAAGCAATAGGTTGGAGTGGTATGGGCATGTGATGAGAAGGAATGAAAGGCATATTACAAGGAAAGTGATGAGTATGAATGTGGAGGGATGTAGGGGTAGGGGACGACCCAAGAAGGTATGGATGGATTGCGTGAGAAAGGATATGTGTGTGAAAGGTGTGAGTACTGAGATGACGACTGACAGAGATGAATGGAAGAAGAAAACATGTTGTGCCGACCCCACTTAGAGTGGGATAAGGGCAGGAGGAAGAAGAGAAGATGAACATTGTACGTCTCACAGAAATGTTTTTTAATCAGGTTTCATGGCGCAGCAAGAATAGGTGGGCCTTTTATAAGTAGGTACAGCATCGTTTTTCGGCCTCGTACAAAAAATGATAATTTCAGGCCTAGGAAAGGCGTAGCCTTAAACACAATAATAATTGTCTTGTCTCCATTTTGAAAGAAAACATTTTTCATGTAATACATTTTTATGAATTTAATATTTATCGGTATGTACACTGGAGTCTGTATGGGATTCCTGTGACCGGAGCTAGAATTGTACAACACTGAAGTTTTGATATCGTAAAGAAAATAATAACTTTACCAAATGCTTATTAAAGAGTCACATTAGTCATGACTGACCGACTGGCCGAGTGGTTAGACACCCCTGATTGCGGAGCCAAGGGTTGCGGGTTCGATTCCCGCCCGGAACAATTATTTGTGTGCATGAACATGTCTATCTTTATATAATAAAAATATTAAAGTATATACATCAGTTGCTTGGTACCCATAATACAAGCTTTGCTTAGTTTGGGACTAGATGGCGCTGTGTGGGATGTCCTAGGTATTATTATTATTGTCATTAATAGTGGTCAATAAATAATAAAACTAGATCTGCTATATATTAACAACAATGACGACAACTTTGAAACATTTTTATCGGATATTTGATTGCATAATTATTTAAATGAAATCTATAATAAACAGTATTGTTATTTTAGATAATATTATCTAATTGAAACGAACAAAGGCTTTAAATTTTTTAAATATGCCACAAGCAAAAGCGCTTTTGTAATCTCGTTGAATCAAGCGTTTACATAAGATGACAACACGTAACTAAAATGTACCTACTTACGCGACATAATATATTCAAGACCCAAATCTTGCATTGGATGAATTATATCTCGAAATGATACGAATTAGCCCTTTTTAATAGCATGCTATCTTTTCTATACAAACACAATGTCAATAGAGGAAGATAGGGCAAATAGTACTATGTTGGCCAAATAATAATAATAACGTAGATATACATCACAACAATGCCTAGGCCCCAAACTAAGCATTAGCTTGTGTTCTGGGTACCAAGCGAAAACACCACATACATATAACAACCAAGACCCGGTACCAATATTAATATTCATCATATAAATACTGACCCGACCTGGGATTCCAACCCAGAACCCCAGCTTCGTAGTGTAAACGAAAAAAAAAATATCCTCACCTATATGTACCTACAAACTTAAAAAGTTAAAAATTATATTTTCATAACTTTAAAAAAATATATTGATTCTAAATATTTACAATATTTAATCACTTGTTTTATTAACAATTTGAGTTTTTTAATTATTTCATTCAATACTTAGGTTTTTTTTCGTTCTTTGGCAAAAAAATAATCACTCTATCATAAGTAAGGCGAAAATTAACAATACAGTAAATATTATAGTGTACAGCAAATAAAAATAAAAACATTACTAGGGCTGTGCTCATTTTTAGGGGTCCGAACCTCAAAAGGAAAAAAAGGGAAAACTTATAGGATCACTTTATTGTCCGTTTGTATATGGGTCAAGACCCTTTTTCTCATGAACACGTGGAGGTATCGAGCTGAAATTTATAACAAATACTTAGGTCTACTGCCCCTTGAAGCTGTGAAAAAATCAAACTTCTAAGCTAACGTAATCATAGGATACAGCCGTTTATGCTGCAAATTTTCTAGACTCGCAAGGGAATCAAAACCTACAGGGTACTTCCCGTAAACTCAGAATCTTGATATTTTGTTCTAAAGCAACGTCTCATAGCACAGATAAAGGAAAAATTGAGAGAAGCATAAATTTTTAGTTACATCGTATTATAAAAATATTTTTAATAATTTTAAACTTACTACCCCATTTCTCATGAACGCGTAGAGGTATTAAATTGAAATTCATATCAAATACTCAAGTCTATAATACCTTTAAGCTATAACAAAATCAAACTTACTTTTACTTATATACCTACAGGTTTGTACGGAACCCTCGGTGCGCGAGTCCAAATCGCACTTGGCCGGTTTTCATTGTTAATAGCTGTAAACACACTTTACGACGTAAAACTATGTTGAAAGCATACTATTGCTAATAGTGTAGTTCCAGCGTAAAAACTAGTAGCTATAAATACACCAGAGAAATATTATATCATGCACGACCTTACCTCGATTTTGATTACAAACATTCTTTCCTCCATTAAAAGTTTTATGCAAGAAGTTTTGGTGAGAAGCAAGTCACCATTAGGTAATTTGTTTTGATGTAGAGAAGCTTGAACGAGTGAACCTTAAATATAAAGGCAGCAAGCACATTCAACAACCGATGTATGTAAAATGTCAAAAGCGAGAGTAGTACTCGATATTTCAGATAAAAATAATAATAATAATAATAATAATAAGAATAATAATAATAATAATAATAATGACATACGGTGCCGAAACATGGACTCTCACGGCAGGACTGGTTCAAAAATTTAAAGTCGCTCAGCGCGCTATAGCGCGGGCTATGCTCGGCATTTCCTTGATGGACAAAATCAGGAATACTGAAATCCGTCGAAGAACTAAAGTTGTCGACATAGCCGAAGCATTAGCAAGCTGAAGTGGCAATGGGCCGGTCACATTTGCCGTAGAACCGACAACCGATGGGGTAGACGGGTTCTCGAATGGAGGCCACGTTTTGAGAAGCGAAGCGTTGGACGCCCTCCGGCAAGGTGGACTGATGACCTGAAGCACCATACCGGCGGTAATTGGATGCGGAAGGCGGAGGACCGTGTGTGGTGGCGAGCCTTGGGAGAGGCCTATATCCTGCAGTGGAAAGACACGGGCTGATGATGATGATGATGATGATGAATAATAAGTAATATTAATGAAACGTGAAAACTAATACCAGTACCAGTTTTCACGTTTCATCAATATTACACACGTCAGTCTAGGCATTACATGACGACTTGGTCACTTAAAATTATCTGAAATATCGATTACTACTCTCGCTTTTGACACTTTACATACATCGGTTGTTGAATGTGCTAGCTGCCTTTATATTTAAGGTTCACTCGTTCAAGCTTCTCTACATCAAAACAAATTACCTAATGGTGACTTGCTTCTCACCAAAACTTCTTGCATAAAACTTTTAATGGAGGAAAGAATGTTTGTAATCAAAATCGAGGTAAGGTCGTGCATGATATAATATTTTGCTGGTGTATTTATAGCTACTAGTTTTTTCACCAAATTCACGATGTTATACGTTAGCGAAATAATGGAGTTACTGAGCGAAATAAATGAGTGAGAACTGTGTCGTGAGTTCCGCTAATCACGAATGTACTAATATTTATAAGGTGCACTAGAAAAAATCATAATTCAATACATTCTCTTATTTGCCCGAGGTGGTTAATTGAACACTGGTTTTCCTCCCCTGTTTTCGTATAGGTTTAATATAACCACCAAGATGTAGCTAAACATTCATTGGGATCATCTAGTCAATAAAGACGTTTTTTTAGAGTTATTATTTAGAATTGGCTATTAACTAACTTTCATTCGATACCCATATTATTCAATAAAAAACAAAAAAAAGTCTCTTCTTCAAATTTGACATTACTTACCTATCACTTACTATATATAAATAAGGGATGATTCGGACGATTGAACGGGCGAATCTAGCTATAAATAACTTTTACACACCTTCTATATCTATATTCTATATATATTATAAAACAAAGTCCCCCGCCGCGCCTGTCTGTCTGTCGGTCTATCTGTCTGTCTGAACGCGATAAACTCACATACTACCGAACGGACTGGCATATTATTGACACCAATGGACAGAGTGATTCAAGAGGAAGGTTTACGTGTATAATATATTAATGTTTTGTGGAAATTTGTTGAAATATGACGGTTATTTTTGAAGAAGTCGGAAAAAAATCAAGCCGGCTGAGAGCTTTGATCGAAAACGCTGCCTAATCCTTTTAAGGTATAATAAAATAATGTATGGAGGAATCGTGTCTCTTTTATAGTCCTAAAGAAAAGTCCGCAATGGCAATGTCTATCTTTTATGGATATCTTACCATACCTATTTTTATGTTTAAAAAAATGGTGTCATATGATGAGGTAATTGGAAAGCAATTTATATGGATACTTTATTAATCCTTATCAAAATAAATACATTACTTACCTTCAGCATTTCATGCATATTATGATTGTCTTTTACACTATACAATTTCAATCAATATCTCAGGAGCTATCGCGAAATACAAATAAACTGGGCGCTGCGGCCACCGCGCGCCGGCCAGCGTGGTTAGGCTGAAGTTATCAATGTTGTATATAGAGAATTATTGTAGTTTGTTTTTATGTATATATTCTTTACTTTTTCAAATATTTATAGAATTGAAAATAAAATACATTTGAATCTAATTAAGTCCAATCCACATGTTCGACGCAACAAGCAAAAACTAAAAAAACTACGGGTTATATATGCTCTGCTACCGGTGCGAAGCCGGGACGGGTCGCTAGTTAAAGTATAAAAGAAATACTAAATACGCAAAATATAAATATAGATAGACGGAACGCAAAAAAATGTCAAAGACATATTGGTTGACATGTTATACTGAATTCTTCATAGTCGTATATGTACAGTAGGTACTTCCCGTGTTCCGCTGAAAGTAATCTAAAAAAAATAGAGCGCTCAAAACTTACGAACTTAGCAAAGGTTCGAATAAACGAAAAGTATAAATAAAAACTATACATAAAAACTGCAAACTATAAAGTGGCGTAAACTAACGGGTACCGACAAAAAGTTGAAATTACATCACCATTCCTTTTTTGTATGACAATTAGTAAAGACACTTATACAAAATTACAAAATGATGGTAATGCATTTTTATTAAAGCAGGTGCACTCGCAAACTCAATAAAACACCAGAGACTCTCTCGTAAACTTGGACAAACACTAGTTGAGAAAAAGCTGAAAAATCAATGGCGACAATTACGTGAAATAGAAAATATTAAATTAGCACTATATCCAAAGACAATCGGAAACGTCGAACTGAATGACTTATGTATTTAGGTAGTCCGTGTTGTGACAATTTTTTTCTCAGTAACACTTAATTTGCGCTATCTGCTTCGATAAGTTTTGCGCGCTGTATTTTATTGGACTAGCACAACAATAATGAACTAAGTTCCCGCTGCAAGTTAAACATCCATAGTACAATTTATTTACTATGTATAGGTTTAGTAAGACGACTGAATAATAATAATAACAGGGCCATCCCACACAGCGCCATCTAGTCCCAAAGTATAGCTCGTTTTAAACTTTCTGGCGGATCCGAACATAAGCACAAGTCGCGTCGCAGTAACCAGTTTTTGCTTGCTTAAAGTTTGAGGCGAAGTATAAGCAAGTATTATGCTTGTATTATGGGGTACTAAACCACTATTAAACTGATTAAATTGATATTTACGCTAGATGTCATTACTTCTAACAACCAGTTCCAATTTGAAAGACTGAATTAAAATGTTTGCCCTAGTCTAATCTATTTCAATCCCTCATATCGGAAAGGCAACATTTGTGTCGTTGCAAATAGTTTCTAATTGACTAGAGAAATTAAAGTTACCTACATAAAAAAATCAGGATGGGTAATATCGCTACACTGGCATAATTTTTTGCGTGAAAATGTTTTTCGTGATCCTAGGTATAGTTTAAAAGAAACACTTGATAACTTTTTTTCTGCTCAGCCTTTTTAGAGTACTTCAATATCTACACGACGAGTCACAAATATCTTGTCTGTGTATGATAGCGTAAGTGCACTAACAGATATAGGACACTGTCTTTTTTCAAAATATGTACCTACCTACAACACGTATGTTTATGGGTTTAAAGCGTTTCATCATTAATCTACATGCTTTTCGAAATAGTTGGGAAACGGCAGCGAAAGTCTGAAAGGGACAAACTGACAAAAGAAATATTTCTAAATGAGTTAAAGACGTTGTGATGAATAGAGAAAGTTACGGTGACTTATTATATAGAAGCGAAAAAAGTAGGCCATATGTCACCTGCTTTTCTCGGTTCATAGAAAAATTAAACGAGAAACTTTTTTACTTTTATTGTCCCAAGAAATTTAAATTTGTAAATACTATTTTCAATTCAAAGAAAACACTCCTAGCTTCACGTTTGATGAATAAGCCTTTTGTTAGAAATAAAAATGGGGATACAATGCATTAAGTATTTTAACAACTAAAAGAGATACAAAAGAAGAATTACAGAATTATATTCCAATACTATGAACTCGTATAAGTACGAATTGACTAGAAGCCCTATTCTGCGTTCACCTTCTAACCACTCATACTCTAGCTAGCTGGCGCAAGATGACGAGTTTCAGTCCGCGTGGTCCCTGCGCGCCGGTCTTCACCGCCGCAAAATCGCGTTTGACATTTTCGATATTGTGAAGTGACATTTATGTCTCTAGTAAAACCAAACGCTGCTATCAAATTTATTTACACTATGTATTATATGAACAATTAGTGACTTATGAACTATTTTGACCTAATAGCTTTTTACCTTCGTATACTAAATTACAATTCTATGTGACTGAAAATAAGAAGTTAAAGGCCTAAATTTATATCGAAAGGCAATTTTTTTTTAAATTATTTAAATGAAAGAGTTTCCTAAATATATAATAACAGTGATGTAAATTAAAAAAAATAATAAATAATAACAGCGTTGTGAATTTTTAGAAATGAAATGTCCTGTTAGACAGAGAAGGCAATGCCGCACGGCATGACGTCGTGTCCGTCATGCAATAGACCATTTAAAAAAAAAAACATATGTACGGTCGAATTGAGAAACCTCCTTCTTTTTTGAAATCGTCTAAAAAAAAGTTAAATATCTTTTTTCAGAAAAGAGATAAAGATAAATTTTTAATTAGCTAGCTTATTAGTTCCATACTCTTCCACCGAATATAATTTTGTTTATAAATTTTGTTATTGCGTAAGGTCTATTAATATATTATATTTTATTAAACATAATATTTTCAACAGTAGTAAAGTACCCTATATAAAAATACAAGTGAACAATGATTCTTTATGTGTAATATTATAATATTAACGTATACATCACAATTTATATATACATCACGTATAGAATATATTTATATAATGTATGTGTTTGTATCGCATATAGAACTAAGTATTACAACGTTGTAATATTTAATAGTTAATAAAGGCAACACAAAAGGAAATGGTTGCTCCATGCCGACGCCGGCGCAGGAAAGTCAGATATTTTGTGCAATACCGACAATGTTATTTATATACCTCGGAAACATTTTCAGTACCTACCGGGGTAATAATCGTTGTAAGCAAGTGGAATTATAGCCGAGTAAACACAGACAAGTCAACCTTATAGACCACGCTTTGACAGGGAGTAGCATTCGCCAAGGCTATGTAGTGACACTACATAACTACGTCACTAGTGAGCCGTCAGTTGGAAGCACGTCGGAAGCCATTAAATTGTCAATTTTGAACGAGCCAATGAAAACTAGCCGACTTCTCCCCGCACTCCGCCACTTTTTGGCGATTTCGTTTTCGTACTGACGTTTATTAAAGCGTGGTCTATAGGTTGACTGGTCGAGTAAACTAACCAATAACATTCATACACTAACGAATAGTGTCGAAATGTGTATCACAGAACCCTCGTGCGATCGTGTCGACTGATAGACCCCGACTGAAATGTTACACCATCGTATCGTTAAACGATTATCACGACAATTATATCATTTCAGTTCATACTAACCGTCTCATGTCATTACTATTTCCTAGCATCCCTACCATTTTGTACTTTTTTACCATTTTCGATTACCATTTCTACCGTTTTCCAACCTACTGTTTTCTGCCAATATCCTATAGCGCTCCTAGCATTTCCAACATTTTTTAACATTTTCGACCGTTTTCGGCTCTAGCTTACCATTTTTACCGTTTTTCTACTTACTGTCTTCTGTCAATATCCTACCGCTTCTAGAGTTTCCAACATTCGTGATAGCCGAGTGCCTAGCCCGCTTCTTGCCTAAAAGGTCGTGGTTCGAATCCCAGAAAACAGCATGTTACCAATGAGTTTTTTCTGACTTAAGTATATAATTAGATATCACTGGCTCCGTGCCTCGGAGAGCACGTTAACCCGTCGGTCCCGGTTGCTGTCACCAGGTAACTAATCGTTAAAATCCACCAAACCGCATTGGAGCAGCGTGGCCAAGCGACCTCATATCGAAGGGAGGCCTAAATCCCCTGCAGTGGGGCATGACGGGCTGATACGGTAACATGTCGTGACAACCAGAAACATGCCATTATTTTATTTTATTTCATGACCCTTAAGGTTGTAACCAAAAAATTTTGAAAAATTATTGCCCTTGACATAGAAAACTTCTATGTATGCCTTTAATTCTGCCCACAGATTCTGCCTCTCCAGTTTTATTCGGTATAGATAGATATTCAACTTGGAACTTTTCGAAAGAACATTTCAAGTCACTTAAATAAAAAGTTTCACTTCTTTTCATTATCAACTGTTTACTTTTTTAAAAGCATTGTTTTTTATCTTAAATCTTTTTAAATAAGTCTGTAGTTTTTACTAAATAATAGAACTCCAAGTTCTCGATTTGTCGCGGTAGCAAGTAACTATTATAGGTTGCTTATCTAATATAACGTGACAGTTTTTGGAATCGAAGTGGAATTAATAGATCAATTTGATCGGTTCATAGTTATTAAAAGATTTATAATTTAAAAGTGGATCAACTTATTGCAATAAATAGATAATATACAGTTTCTATTAACAACTAATAATAATGCCTGGAGCTTTAGTTAAGGCAATTTCTGGCAATAACTACACAGAAAAAAAGGATTACTTGAAACAAAGCAAATTTTCTCAAACCAAAGCAAATTTCTTAATTTCAAGAAAATGATTCTCTCCCTATAGACGTGAGAGAATATATTCTCCAGTATAGTAAAAAAAACTCTTAAATTTTTCCTTTTGTTGCAAGATAAAATTCTTTGAACCAATAAATAATTAACTCAGTCTGTGACAGTTAGTTATATTGAAAACATGAATACTTTGTCTTGAACGTATTAATATTTTTTTTTGATCAATTTAAAATTTGTATACATCAAGAGAATTTTTAACTTGGTTAAAGTGTAAAAGTAAATAAACCAATCAATGTTTATTTCATTTAAGACAATTCGATTTCTTCACTCAAAATAATGTTGTATTAAGAATGATTCACTATTCTGTTAAGTTAAATATATTGTACATATCACTTTGATTACTTTTTATTCCATTTCAAGCTCTTTGTATATCAATACAAGAATATATTTTGTTACTTAGAGATTGAATTTATATTGATTCTAAATTTTAATTTTTTGGATTAAATTGGTTGTTATAGTTAATTTAAGACACATTATTTAATTGGTGTTGAGTAGGTATTCTTTACTTTTATACCAATATAAACCTAGTTCTATATTGGTGTAATATAAACCTAGGTCTATATTGGCCTGTAAATAAAGAATATAAAAAAGAAAACACCAAATTAATTGCATTTGTTTAACATGATAATAAATTAAACAAGTTAGGTATATTTAAACATAAACATTTATTAAAATACACACAAAACTGAATCAAAATTCTTATAAGAAATTGGTGAACGGTCTACAAACATAGTCTATGATCAGCACTCAACAATACAATTTCAAAAATCAAGTTTCACATATGATTTTGAAGTCACTTTGAAAATTACAGAAATTACGTTTGTATATAAATCATTACATGAAATAGGTTGTTTTTGTAATGTTTGTATTATTTTGTATGCTCTGGAATGTAGGTTATAATGAACAATTTCCAAATAAAAGCAATTAAACAATAAATCTTTAGTGCTCTGATTGACAATAATTTTGTTTATTATGCGTTCAGGTACATCATCTTTAACATTGTACAACAAAATATTGTTTACATTAAACCTGATGCCATTAAATTCACACCAATCAACATAAATACAGTGTTCTTCACTATCATTATCATAATTATCTAATTCAAGTTTTCCAAATGAAATATTATCCTTTAAACCTATTCCAGTGACATAACATAGACAATACTTACTTCAACACAAATAAATATGGAATAAATGGCTTCTTGCGTTGTGAATTTTTTTTTTTTTGTTAATCTGCCCCTCGGCGGCACCAGATGACCCAACACATATATTTGTGCTGGAAGTTTTACTGAAATAGGAAGGAAAATGATGTTTATAATTTGTATTTTTTAGAATGGTTTACACTATAGATATCAATGTCAAAAGACACATACATTCATTTTCAATATTTTTCAGCATTTGCATGATGAATAATAGTTTTTCTTTTTTTGTGCATTTGAATTTTATAAATTTTTCATAAAATATATCCCAATTCAAGTAGAAGTTCAGTCTTTTTTCAGGAAATAATAAATCAAAATCACGATTTATCTGGAATCAGACAAGATTTTAACAATTAAAAGTTTATATTAATGCAATCTATTGAAATAAAAATACACACTGTAACATACCAATATATGACTCCTTATATATTTTAAAATCTTCCAATTATTGAAAAACTCGTGAGGTGTCACAGTTATTTTGTTTTCTTATATTAAATGTTTCTTTCCACTTTTTTAATACTTCGTCCCATGGATCCGAATTTAGCCATAAAACATCTTGCTGAATTATTTTTACTCACTGGCTTTGTAAAATAAATTCCTACTGATTCCTTAGGAAAAACAGTGATTATTTTTGCAGCTATTAGATTATACTCTTCATATGTTATTTGACTGAAATGAAAAATAATTGTTACTTAATGAATACATCCTTGGGGTATATGATTTGAAATACAAATAATAATTAATGTTATAAATATAAACTACTTACCAATTGACAATGTGTGTAAATATATGTTTAATTATTAAATCTGTCAACTGATTTCTTTTGCTGTTGTCAAGAAAGCCATAAGTTTCATAAAATTTAAGGATGCTATTGCCACCTGGTGAAGTTTGCAAAAGTGTATGCAAATCAAAATTAGGAAAACTTCTTGTTAGAACTGCCTCTGATGTGGTGTCAACTCGGAGAATGATAAGTCATCTAAATTTAGTATAGAAACCTCTTGGACATTCTCAACAGTGCTTTTTGTGTTTGTCTCAGTTGTAGCCTGTCAACATAAATATGTAATTACAAAATATCCTATACATCTGATTGGGTACCTATGCAGAGTGCTCCTAAAGTTCCATACTTAAAAAAAAAACACATTTTAAACTAAATGTTAACTCAGCGAATAAATGCACATTTTTAACTTACACACGCAGTAATCAATTCTGAAATTTTTTCCTTCAATATTATCCTGATACCTAAATGTGGACATAATTCTTTTAGATGTTCTGGAGACGATTTTGGAAAACATTCGATAGTTATACCATTTGCTGAAAAGTACAAAGGATTGCTCTAGAATTTCCAACAGAAATAAGGAAAATAGAAGCTTACCTATTGAATTGCGAGAGTTTTAGGTATGATAACTCAGTTATAACATGGGCATTTAATTTTATCTAAATCAGTCTCACATGTTATAAAATGTACAACTATGCTGTCTGATTAATGTTTGATAGACTTTGCTAGTAGGTATATTTCTGTGATTGTAACAGTTTTAATGAAATATTTTACTTACATAAAAAGTTTTGTATTACTTCTTGGGGTATTCCCCACGAAGTTAAAGTTTCACTTATGGTTTCCATTGATACACCAATTACTATTGTAGCAGATTATATTGTGTAATATTGAAAACTTGTAATATTAACAGCAATAAAAAGTAGAAATAATACAGACAAAACAGCATAACAATTCGCACATCACACTAAACTAAAACCGCGGAAGCGTGGGGAAGTATGGTGTTGCCAATCTAAAATTTAAAATACTTGTTACGAGAAAAAATTGCTTGCTTCAATAAGATTAGCTTGTACCAAGAGAATAAATAATAAATTTGTTATTATAAAAGTTATTCAAATAAGAATAAATTGTTTCAATTCAAGTGAAAATGTTCTTGGAGCACCTTGTACATTTAGTCGCTAAATTCAAGAAAATATGTACTTGAATTGTAACCAAGAATATTGTATCTTAGTTTAAGTTAATAATATAACAAATAAGTAATGTTTTAGCACATTTTAAATTCTTGAAACTAAACAAAATCGAATTCTTGAAATGAATTGAATATGTCTTTAATATAATAAACTTGTCTTAAATATAAAATATATTTTAAGAAAAAATATATTTCCGTTCAAAATTAGCAGTTTCTCAGTTATAGTAATATATTTTTAAACTATGATAATGTTTTATTGAATCTACAATATATTTCAAGAAAATGCATTGTCTTAAATGAAGAATTCCTTTTTTTCTGTGTATGTAATTAACATTTTTTTATTTTTATGTATCATCTATACGAAAGGCTGAGTACCGTGTGTGGTGGCGAGCTTTAGGAGAGGCCTATATCCTGCAGTGAAGAGACATGGGCTGATGAAGATGATGATGTATCATTTCCATTTCAGAGCGTATCTTCTCTGCGTGCCATAAAAAGTCTCCAGATTTCGACGCGTGCATGAAACGAGCCTTCAACAAACTTCGACCTTACTTCAAAACAGGTATGCTTAAAAAAATCCTTTTGGACATATTTATAAAGTGTAGAACAAGGAGTACCTCTTCTGGTGGGTCTATAGTTTAGGTAGTCGGTTATACGTACGTTACTGAAGGTGAAATTTTAAATAGAGCGAACCTATTTCAAATCCATAAGGCCATGTGACCATGGTTTGAATCCGGGCGTATACCAATGAGTTTTTTCTGACTTGACTATCACTATGACTATATTGACTATGACATTGACTATCACTGTTTCCGTGCCTCGGAGAGCACGTTAAGCAGTCGGTCCCGGTTGCTGTCAATACATGACGGTCGTTACAATCCGCTAACCCAGATTTGGAGCAGCGTGGTGGATTTAAGCTCCAAGCCCCCTCATCTTGAGGGGAGGCCTAAGCCACTGCAGTGAGGTATAAAAAGGACGGATGGAATGGATGATGGAGTGTTAACGAAAGAGACGAGAATTTAAACCACCTTTGTAATTTTCTAACGAAATGGGAACAGAAATAAGGCAACGGATGTTAGCCATGAAAGCTAGCTTCCATATCCACACATGAACGCAACAGTGAAAGAAAAAAACGTACAATCGACTGGTAACGAAAGTTTCTTATTTTAAACGAAACCAAAAATATTGTTTTCGTTAAAATAAATAAAGAATAGGTAATCTAACAAATTATTTTCAAATAACCAAGTAATATTTATTAATTTAAATGGCACGAATTTGTAGTAAAATGCTAAAAAAATCAAAAACATAGAAATTATATGGTATGGCAGAAAATGGTAGAGTTTAGAAAGTAATGCTAAATAGCAGAAAATTCGTTATTATTTAGAAAACCGACAGCTCTAGACACGTTTCTTGAAAAATAGGAAGGCAACGATGAATGCCCGAATCCATTTAAATACATTTTTAAATGCACATCCGTACTTTTTAGAAGCGAGAAAAATGCTAAGCAAAATTGCAATCTCACCCGCACCGCAACCGGCGCCGCTCTTACCTATGTAAATCACTACAGTTTATGATTTATAACTACTTTTATTTGCCTACATTTTGTTTTTATTGCCGCGTTTTTATAATTCCCAATCAATACATTTAATACATCAATATTAACGCACTGTATTGGCTAATGTTAAACTTTTTCTTACGCTTGTAACCCAGTTATGTAGTGTTACTGTATTTTAGGTTCATGGAAGACTAATTATTTTATTACCATAAATTTCCCAACAATATCTTATGATTCCTACAGATGTTAACCTTATTCAATTTTTAAAGGTGCATATGGCTTGGAAAGCTTAATTTATAAAAAAAATATTCTGAGTGCCCTTTGGCTCTATCTTCCAGGTATTCCAGAAATGGGTATACCACCTTTTGACCCGCACCACGCGGACGAAGTACGGCAGTCGCGGATGATCGCCGGCCTGCGATACACGCTTATCCTGAAAGACGTCTACGAACGAGGCTGGACCAAGTCGACGGTCACCAAGTACAAGTGCGTACGCTGAAAGGTTTTTTAAACTACCGCCGGTTTACATTAAGTTTTGGTGAGTAGCCAATAACATAACTATAGATACAAATATATAAATTCGGTATAATTTTAAATGCCTACCTATCCATCATGCTAGGTAGGTAAGTACTATAAGCTGTGCTATAAGTCCGTAGAAATAGTAAATGGTGAAATGCTTTAAACTTTTGTAATTACCTGTTTGTCAGTCTTTCACGCGTCCGAAATTCAGCAGATTTTAGGCAGTTTTTTTTTAAAGTTACAATTTGAGAATACTAGAATCGAAACCTAGGTATTTACTTTTTCTATATGTTCAAGGGAGAACTGAAACTGGAGGCCAAGGGCGAGTTTTTTTGTTACGTAATTTGTATAAAGACTCGTAGTTACATAAACGACCGCTTCGACCGGGTGGTGTACGAGTTTCCCATATTAATTGTGAAAGAGAATATTAGCCATATCAGTACGTACGAATACTGGAACAATAGTAGGTATATATAAGAAGCCATCGGAACTTAAATATACTTGTTTGAATCGCATCATACTGCCCGCTGAGTGCCCTGCACATATAGCACATGGATGTCCATGGGCTGGCCAGCTCCCGCCCTACATCGCGTGAGACCATTATCAATGTGTTAAAAGCATAGTTCGATAAATTTTAAATTATTCTAGCCCTTTCGGTCCCGTGGCAAAATTAAAAGAGATCGTTCATGAAATAATGAAATTGTGCTTTAGATGAACTGAGGGTGGATTGCGTATTTTGTATTTCTGAGCGTAATCTTGGAGCAAATACTTAGAATCCTTGTTGTATAGTGATTACAGATTAATTAGTATAGGTATTTTAATTTAATATAGAAAATAATCTACCTATACAGTTAATTTAAAATCAGAAAGGCGGTTAGAAAAATAACTTTAAAAATGTACCTATTTACACCGAGAACGCCCAAATATCCTATAGATATGACCTGGTCACATAAATATTTTTAATAAGATGTATGCTTTGAAGTAACGTACCAATCACAGAAGTGTAAGAAGTCTGATCGACGCGACGATACATTCGCCTACTAAAATTTCCCCTTCCTTTATGTAACGGCCAGATGACCTCTATTATTTTGTGCCTATGTATACCGAGCAAGCGCGATTGGCGGCGAGAACAGCCCGTTCAGGGTAGGAATACCTATGGACCATCACGAGCTATTCCCGTGACGAAGGGCTATGCGATTAGTCGCCCCATTTCAGTCATACCTATTTCTCCTCCGCGAAGATTGGTTGAAATGGGCCACATTAATAAAAGTTAATGTTATTTTACATTAAATATTAATTCAATCCCTTTATCCCTTAGGACTAACTGGAGGAACGACGAGATTATCTACTCTCAGTATTTCCCAGAGAAATGGCTGAACGGAGAGTACGAATTCAACGGCGGTGCTTTGGGCCTTAACAGAACAACAACTGGCAGGTGGAACATAACACTCAGGGACTACTCTCAAACTACGCGTATAAATCGTCAAGGGTCTCGCGTTACTGTACAAGTGGAAATTGATCATCTCGGTGATATGGAGTTACATATTACTAACTTACTCGGCGGGAGAAATGTTTTAGGTGAGTTATTATGAATCACTGAATGGGATAGTTTTTCTCTTCGCGGCTTCGAATTGACGTCTCCGTTTCGATACCTCTTCCCCGACCTATTCCTGAATGACAGAGATGACAAGAGAAATACCCAAAAATACCTATAAAATTCCCATCAGGGCCGTGACTGTTTCTACCCCTGAAATGTGCATGAATTGGAACTTTTGCAGGGTCATTAAGAAAGGATGTCCCTAGGACGGTACGTTTAGTTGTTTTTTTTTTTTTTTTAATTCCCATTAATATCGAATTTAAGACTCATTTGATTATTTTTTAAAAGGAAAAAGCAACGGAAATCATGTTTTTCAGGAATTTATTCTAAAACAACTAAACAAGATATCAAAAAAAAAAAACAAAAACATACCGCCTTGTGACAGTACTTACTTCTATTGCTTATATTTTTTCTGTAAATATTGCTACAGAAATACAGCGACGATCAGACACGGGCCGAACTCCCTTTTTTGTATCAAGACTACCTCCTTAAGGAGGTAAATAATAAAATTATACATCGGAAATAATGTTATGCGAAGAGAACCCTCCTGTAGTTTCTTTTATGAATGTATTTGTTGTATTTAATTTTTAAATCAAGAAAAGGTCTCTGAAGTTCCCGATTTTTGATAAAATAAGCTGAATGTTAATGGAAGATACATACTACCTATAAAGACAATTACGTTTTGTCATCATTTGTCATATAACTACTGAGTGAATTTCCCTTCCGTTTAAGTTGAATAATTATATTTCGTAAATATAATAAAGGACTAGCGGTCGTACCCGGCTCCGCCCGGGTGAACTGCAGAAACGTTCGACTTATTTCCCTTCCGTTTAAGTTGAATAATTATATTTCGTAAATATAATATAAAGGACTAGCGGTCGTACCCGGCTCCGCCCGGGTGAACTGCAGAAACGTTCGACTTCCTATTCCCTCCACCACCTTTTCTCCCTTCCAGCCACTTACTCTCCTCTGCCCTCCCTTACCCCACATTTCCCCTATCAACCCTCCCTCTATACTGACTAAAAAGTCCTTCTTATGCCAATGAAAGTCTTATCAAAATTGGTTCAGCCATTCCGGAGATTAGTCCGGAAACAAACAAACATACAAATTTTACATTTTTATAATAATATGGCTTTCCGTCCGCGGCTCCGCTCGCGTGTACTACACAGTTGTACAATGACCCCTTTGTCCGGAACAAAAAGTGGCCTATGTCACTCTTCAACTTATAAACTACAAGCTGATACGGCACTACGACAGAAAAAACACTATGGCATATTGCTCTGCTACACGTGCAAAGCCTGGGCGGGTTCCTAGTTATTGATATGTTCTTTAATATTGTAGAACATACTTTTGTTCTATCATCAATAGTTTCCGCAGGGCATGCGACGAAAGATGTTTTATGGCATTTTTTTTACACCTTGGGTTACGTTACTAAAGTTTTAGTAAGGATCCCTAATCTTTTCTAGCAATAAATATAGCCTATGTTACTCAGAGTGAATGTAGCTTGTGAAAGAATTTTTTAATCGGTACAGTAGTTTTTGAGTTTATTGATTACAAACATATACACACACAAAAATACAAATCTTTCCTCTTTATAATATTAGTGTTGATGAATGTATCCGTACATACTTCGTACTGGATCACGTTGGGTGAAGTTGCGTGTATATGAAGCTTAACCTGATCGGTCGGCTAAGGGTGGCGACATGGTGGCGACTCCAAAACCACTTTTGAAGTAGAACTGCTCCAATTCGATTGTTTTTCTTGAGTTGAAATGTTCACAAAAAAGTTTTGCTTTAATTGGGTTAGGTATACTGAACACGGTAACACTCTGAATACTTGAACTATTGTATACCACTTTATAGTTGATTTTATGTATTTTTATGTACTTAGATGCATTCTTGAATAACTGATTGCATATTCGTTTGAACACGATGATTTCGCGGCGTGATGAGTTAGCACGCCGGGTGATGACAAGAGGCGAACGGCGCGGGAGGAAAGACGCCATGATAGCAGTGACATCACCGGTGTATCGGATGCATTAGGGTTAGGAATATAGATTTTACACAGACACAATATTGTGGCTTTATGGGCATTGACCGCTCATACTAAAGTCCAAATCAGTGACCCCAATGTCGCAACATTTTTCGATCAATTTTCACAGTCATTTATTTTTATTGAAAAACAATATTTCTGCTAGGTCAGTACACGTGACATCGCACGGCCCAAATACTTTGGACTCTCGGATGACACCAAACGTTTTCTGATTGGCCAAAATCCAAAATACAAAACGTATAAAATACGTAGCAACAATATGAATTGTTGCCAGTAGAAACACCACCGCACTCAGGTACGCAAGTCCTTGTCCAGACTTGTGTTCTTTAATATTGTAAATATTTTTTGTATAAAGTTTATTAAATTTATTTTATTAGTAAATTCATTATTGTTTTACTGCAACATCCACTGGTCGGCGAGGCGCGGCTGAGGACACGAAAACCTTCCCTTCTTTCTACAAGTAATAGAGACAGACAGATGTCACCTTTCATAGGAAGTGTAATCCCATCTATTTAACCCCCTATATAGCTACTTGGTCAACATATTTCGGGTTTTGATGTAAATCGAACAACTATCACAATTCGCCAAACCGTTCTATGAGTAGCACCTGAAAAGTTGGCCACATTCTTCACTTACCTACTCCATCCAAAATACTTGTACACCGCTTTGGATCAATGTCCAACATAGCATATCAACTGTCTATTTATTAATAATAATAATACCTCGGACATCCCACACAGTGCCATCTAGTTCCAAACTAAGCAAAGCTTGTACTATGGTTATCAGACAACTGTTATAAATACTTAAATAATCTTTATATTTACATACAGATATTTTTTTTTACATCCAGACACGGAACAAATAGACATGTTTAATTGATAATAAGAATTTTAATTGCAGAAAACATGTTGGACCGATTGATCAACGTGTCATGGCGTCCCGGCTTCGCGGTGGTCAGGCCACTCATCAACGATTTAGTGTCCACAGCTTTCACCGACATCTGGAGTAAATCCTTCGGCCAGTTCCCCGTCCAGGAATTCATCAAAGACTGACAAGTTTAGGAAACTTGTAATTTAAAATCGCCTATTTTTATGACGTCGAGACTTTTAATTGATTAAAAGCCTCAGGGTACAGCCATGAAAGTTCTGATTACAAAATCGTAATTACACACTGCAATCTAAGTGGACTCAAAGTTCTACAGTAAGTTCAGTTTTTCGTTGACATTTGAAAATTCCATAATCTGTCTACAAATCTACAAGTTCTAAGTCAAAATTTCTGACGACCCCTTTGACTGGAGCCCCTTGAAGGCATCGTTAGAAATATAGAAATTAAACTAGGTAGTACTATAAAAAATATTTTAAGTAAATATGAAAATTTTGTAAGTTATAAATCAAATCACAAATCTTAAAAAAATCATGTTCCCAGTGGAATGCCAAACTTATCTATAGATAAATCTTTACTAACGGTGAAGCAAGATGGCTATAGTTGACCATTCAGCCAATTTTGAATTTGATTGGTCAATATCAGTTGCTCCCTCGCTATTATCATAGCATACGCCAGTGCAATTTATCGAATTATATACATAGTTAATACGAATGTAAGCGCGGACTATATGTATTTTGAAACTACAGCAACATTAGCTCACAATTGACATCTAGTCATTCCGCGTTTCGCTTATTTTCATATATTCAGATAAAATATAATTTCAATTTTTAATAACATTATTACAGACCGCATCAAACTTTATGGCGGATCTGAATACAACGCTTTGAGCGAGCTTGCGCAGGTAGGCATATACACAGTAGCGTGTGATGGGTTCAGAGCATGGTTCCGCCAACACGACATGTGAAATTTCAGTTTTTAAATGATTGTGGAATCTTGTTATCAGAGCGCCGCCGGCGGCCCCGGCCGCCCGCGCCGTGAGACCTACCACAAATCTATAAAAAATATATAAAATATAAAAAATATATTTATAAAAACATTAAGAATCAGTTTATTAAATCAATGCGTTTTTTGGTTTTAAAAACTCGTCAATGATTTCATTATAAAATAAACCTGACCCAGACCTGAAATATTGCGTAAATATGTGTGGATTCGTTTGTAAAAATCATTGTTTATAAAAGCTAATTGGTTTATAAAGCAAGAGATACCTAAGTTCTGTATGATTTTAATTACCAATTTACTTTGTCACTGTGCGAAATACATTTCTATCAGTCCATTGAAATCCTCCAAAATTTCCATTTCGGTATTTTACACATGGATCATTCAATAATTTGCGACAGGTGCCCAAGGCGCATAGTATGGATGCTTCAATGGAAAAATGTTGTAAAAGCAACCATAAGGAATATCACTAACGTTATTTATTTTGCTATTTTGTTATTTGCTAAGTTATTTTAATAGAACTTTATGTTTTCTTAATATCAAGAACATGTTTTACTTTTAAAGAAAACAATTTTCTTTTGCTTATTGTAGTTTAATTTGTCCTGGTGTTTTAAAAAAAAGTCAAGCTCCATATTAAATATACATATATGAGGAGGAATAAATAAAAAACTTTTTTTATATTACATATCTCAATATTATATTTATTAAAAAATATAACCTAACTAATATATGACTTTATATTTAAAATCAATCAACAAATAACTCGCACGTCCTCAAATGTGGAATATTCAACCTTCAGTCTTCCAACGCAAAATTGTTTCAACCCAACTTTTGGGCGCTAACAAGCGAATACCGCGCCCTTCCCCAAACACTTTACCACTACGTCCGCATTTCATCATAAATAATTTCTACAGATACATTACATTGCACCTTGGATTTTAATACAGGTATCGGCCCGAACACAATCATTGCGATAATATGTCAAAAGATACACACACACAAGCGGACACGCATAAAACTGACTTTTACATTTTCACATACAAATCAAATTAGGAAAGCCACTTCAGCTGTATATTACAAACTATGTCCTGATACGAAAAAAAAAAAAAACGAAACGGAAGAAAGCAAGCACTATATGAATATACATACTGTATAATACAAATAGAAGGATAGTCACTCGGTTATAATAATAAAGGACCCACAAAAAATTACAAATTATAATTTTGGTCGCCTACGTGAATATTACAAAGTCTAGGTGAACAAACCATTTTTCAATATCACGTATGGCTTACTACAAATATTACTTGTCAACGTTTTGAACGTTTTGCTCGACGTTATGAAGTCACCCGTCGTGTGACGACACAATTATAAAAATAATTAATGGCGTTGCACGTAAGTGCGGCCGGACCTTTACAGTTAAGCTTGTGTAGAAATGTGGCGTTAAACGGAAATACGATGAAAATAAACAATGTTTTTTTTTTATTTTTGGCCAATATTACCCGATGATAGAATATCAACATTGAAAAAAAAAAGTTTGGTAATTATTTTCATTGGATTAATTACTGGTTACTCAATAGGAATAATTAGAGCAACACACGCAGTTCATTTTACCACTGACCGATAAGACTCATGTTAAAAATGTTTTAGTTTAGTTTTTCTATATGTAAAGAAACAAAGCTTTAAAGATAAATATTCTAAATAAAAACGAACTTTAGTACTACGCTCAACCAAATGACGGAAACTGTTTATCAATTAACCTGGAAAATAAAATGGGCTGACATTTAAAAAATAATGTATAAACATTGGTATCGACTGCTTTAGACGTCTAGACTTTTTTTTTAATTGATCACTAAACAATAATTGACATTAGAAAAATCATATTTTAAAGACTTTTGTGTCGCAGCCATATTAGACAACCCGATAATAATGCAACATTTATTGCTACTGTACATTAAATTAAACAAATATTTTTTTTATGCAGGTCGACAATTTCATCGTGTTTACATTCCATACAGTTAAATTATGAACATTACAAATATGAAAATTAACAATCACACACATAATAATCACGGACCAACTACAGTGAAAAAAGTGTTGGCTCGGTTGATGAATATATCTTTAAAAAAACTTTTGTCATCATAAACAAATGAAATCTACATCTATACTGTTCAAGTATTTCATTTCGTTATCGATTTGTAAATAATCAGAGCGTAATATTTTAATATAGAAAGAAATTACTAAAATATAATACGGTTTAGTATATTGTCGCCTGATACACATGCATAATAGCTCCGTAGCTACATTTGATATAGAATCGATTTGGTTTGATCGGAAACGCCAACTTCACGCTTAACTCTAGTGTATATTCATACACAGTATGAACGACTGGAGACCAGAGTTAAACGAAAAAATTTTATTCGTTAAACGAATATGGCTTTAGATTGTTCAAATGGAATTAGGGATTGATTCCACGGAGGACAGTCTAGCTGCGGTTTCGTCGCCTGCCTTTAAAAACAACTTAAGTAAACGTAAGTAGACGATTTCAACGCAACGATATGAGGCCAATCGCAACGACCCGTGAAAAATAGTACCGCGTCCTCGTTCGTGGAGTCGATCCTTAGGCGAGCATATTATAATTGTATTTACAATAAACCGAAAAAGTCACGCACGTTTCGATTTAAACCTAACATTTCGTGTGGAAAAAAGTTTTTATCGATTTGTACTCAATTTTCCGGTAAGTTATATGTTTGGCCCCAAAATTAATTGTTAATGTACACACAATGTCGAAACTTAAGGATGGATATAGAATGATTCAACATAAGATGCCTCAGCACTCTTTCCGAACTCTCCTATCGCAGTAGAATCAATAGATTAACAAGTGAATTTAAATTTCGAAAAATTAAATCAATACAGATATATCTGAAGAGCATGATGTAAATTCTAAAAGAAACTTTACTTACAATAACCTAACAGCACCGAACATAAAGTACCTAGCCGTAAATTAAGGATACACACTCTAGAAGGAGGCTTAAGTTAAATACGAAACGGCAAACATTTTGATTACTTGTTTTATTTAAACTAATTTTTACTTAGCTCCTTCTTAGAACTCGTGTCTATGAGTCACGGCCAAATACTGTAGCTAATGAATCATTTCAGATAGTATTAAATCAGTCAGATAATTAAAAACATCTTATCCATGCTATCCTCTTTCAAAAATACTAAGATAGTGTTTCTGCAATAGTATGTATCTATATATTTTCTTCACATTGAAAAACTATTTAAAATGAGTGAAACAAGTTCAAATCGACTAGCGATACTAAATGTTGATAACTAATGACTGTATCTTCGAATTGCGTTTTTTTTTTATTACTGAACGTATAATTACGAATTGACTGTAAAACCTATCATTATTTTTATAAATTATAAAATCAAAGGAATAATAATAAGAAAATTGATTCATAAAAAATTATACAAAACATGCCCTCAGTCGGTACAACAATTAGGTAATTTACTTAGAAGAGATAAAACATATTACAGTTTCAAATAATCAGTACAGCTCGCGCCAGACTTCTTGTTGGCTTTGAATTTGACGCGGATGCATTTTGCGCAAGTGCAGGGCTTTTTCTACTGCAACACTACTCGCTTCAACTTCAAAGTTAATGTAATTTTTACATATTTTGCATCTAACGGGACCGCCAACCTATATCAAAACTCTACCTCGAATTTTACTTTTAAATCTATTTTAATGTATATTAATAACACATTAAACCCAAAATTTTATTTAAACTGGCTAATTGAAACAGAACCTGAACTTATCGATCACAGTATTAATTTCATAAACGAATTTGTTTATAAATTTAATAAATCCAATCAATACCTAAAAAACATGGGTACGAAATACCAATCTCAACAAAAAAGACAAGTTATTAAAAAGTTCAAAATGTTTAAAAATTGCATTGTCTTTGCTAACAAAAATTTCACATACTTAATACACATACATCTGACTCGTTCATAAATTAATAAATATCAATCAAACAAATATGAAAAGTGGAACCAAAAACAAAGACACACTGGCCACAATGATTTAAGAAATTCAATAAAGGACAATATCCAAGAAAGTATGGTGATACGTAGAACGAAAATTATTTTTTTCTGTGTCGTTTGTTATTCTCAAGTTAAGGTCGAATGTATGTTATAAAGTGAAGATCAAAAATCATAAAATAATGGGGCTACCAGATTTTTCTTTCACTATGTGGCACCATTTGCAATAGGTATAGGTGTATCACAAATTCATGCTATTGTTTGCTTTTTGTAATACATCCTTTAATTTCCAACATTTTCATGTGTAACAAAAATATAATAAAATATGACTCCATGCACGCGAGAACAAGAAAAAAAAATAGAGATTACATTTTTATCCAATACATAAGCAATAATTTAAACAAAAAAAAAATTGTTTATGAACAAATAAGTGTATAATTTAGTATAGGCAGATCTCGTATAAAGCGTAGTTATAGCAAGTACTTACGAATTCTGATGTTCCTAATATTTTTAGATTTAAGGCATCCTCTCTTTTATCTATTTCTTTTTTGTTTGCTGTGCCCTTTACGACAGGGTCCACAATAATAATATAGCATGTCTATTTCCAATGTAAACGTACGCAAAAAAAATGTGGAACGCAAAAAAAATTTATTTAATTTAATTGAAAAAAAAAAACTAGTTTTTTTTATATTTTAGTTTATCGTTTAGTTGACGAACATAAATAAGCAAAACAGCATTGAGGCATTGTTTCAAATCA
This sequence comes from Luffia ferchaultella, assembly GCA_949709985.1. Taxonomy (NCBI): domain Eukaryota; kingdom Metazoa; phylum Arthropoda; class Insecta; order Lepidoptera; family Psychidae; genus Luffia; species Luffia ferchaultella. The sequence continues at coordinate 5,089,166 of OX453242.1, read as the reverse complement.
AATAATAATAATAATAATGAGAAAACACATTTCCTATGTAAGGTAAATGTATGCTAAAAACTGTGGAACTCAATAAAATTTATTTTAATTGAATATATTTGCTTTAAAAACTAATAAATACCTCATATAATCTATTTATATGGTTTCGATACAGTTCGTACGCGCAGAACGAGAGCGACGTACTCTGCGACTGACTTTATTACTACAGGTCGAATAATTTGCCGTGTAACAAAATATCTTCTATTACGTTTGTACATCTGTGTAACACATTTTTTCTGACAACCTATACAAATGGCGCCACCAAGCAGAAACCAAATTGATGACCCTCATTAACAAGAAAATAACATTTGATTATTTACATGCCTAGAGCCACGCCATACAATAACAATAATGGGCCAACTTTTAAATGCTTGTGATTAAACACAGCACACACTCCAGCTATATGTCACGCCTCGTATGGCCACCTCACACTGACTGTATCTGTGCTTGACAATTATAACCGAACGGTTAGGTGATTTTTTTATCGACTTCCTTTAACGCCGACTCTCCGTCTAGATATGTTAATAAACAAATATAACAACAATTGTCTCGTCTAAAATGTGAATGTTGCAACTGTACTAATTATTTGCAATGACCATTAGAAATTTTTTAAATTTTGTATTTATCTGTTTCAATCCATTTTGAGGGTTTATAAACATTCAAAAATACTTCAGCTACGATGTGACATTACGAGAAATGTAAATAATTAAGACAGAAAAAAACTAGCTAGTGTGTCATTGTTCAGATTATGTGAATCACTGGAAAAAACAGCCAAAACTAACATAATCGGAAGCATCACATAATGTACACTTATTTGGACCTGGCACTGCCGTCTCAAAGCCTCAATCATCACATCTTGTAGTTTAAGCCTATCATTAAAATTATTCTGATATGCACTTATTAAGTGTATTTCTTTACAAGACACTTTGTGCTACACTTTCATATTGTACCCAAACGGATGAGCGGCACCTGAAATAAAGGACATCCAGCACATCCCTTACAATGTTGGTCCAAAAATAATTGCGCGGCCAGATCTGGGACTATTTTCAATAACTAGGCTCCATAGAAATCTCGAACAGTATATGTAATCCTAAAAAACCTGACAAGCGATTTACTAACACATATGCATTTAAATGAAGTTGACACGCCGCGTTTGGCAACAGCGCTTGTTAGAGGTCCGGTACAATTTTAATTTTTTTTTTTTAAATGATCGAATACGATAACTCTGACGTTCTATTTCCCCTTCTCGTGGCTTACTGTTGCTGTTCGTTTTGACCCCTCCCACACTTTACCGTACCCCCTCCCCCGCGTTTGCGGCTTACGACGTTGTAATAGTTCAGTTGAAAAGCGCTCATTCTGGTCTTCTAGTCAGTCTACTCTCAGTATTATATTATTACTACTTCTATGGTGCCAGCTTTCCTTGGACCGCCTAACTGTGACTATGAAGTCAGCACTGTAACTGCATGACCCAACTGAATGACCCAACAACAAACCATCGCGCAATTTTTTTTGGACCAAAACGCCTGACTCCAATTGGAGATTGTTTTGTAATAGTATGTTGAGCCACCTATAAAAGCTTTATCAATAACTTGATTATTCCATGGAATGCAAATTTCAACAATTCATATGTAACTTTATGCTGTATTAACAATTAGTTGGGTCGAGTGATATTCATTTTTGATCAAATTAAATAATCTAAACAATTAATGATAAAACTTTACACAATATAATTGCACCGCACTGCAGATACAATATTTGAATGAGGTATTTCAAAATGTACAATACTTCGGTGACGAAACATTCGTTCAACGTAGCAAGCGAATAATCCAATTGAAGACATGAGTGGCCATAGGTCATATGTGCAAAAAATCAAAAACCTGTTTTTTCGGTGTAACTAAGGTTTTATGATGCGCTTAATCTATTCCCAATGCTATAAGAGCGGTTTCTTTTATAATTTTTAATTAATTTTAAAGAACAAGTAGAAAATGCACAACAAGGTTCATATTAAGAGAAACTTTAAACTCTGTTTTCTCAAAATATCTATTTTGTGGGTTACGACCTTTGGCGACTCATGTTTTCAATTAATGAATAATAAATTATTAGTAACGAATGTTCCGTGTCCTAGGTGTATGTATAGTAATTCTACCTTGGCTAGTGCATCACTTGTCGTGGTCATAACTACTTACATAGAAAAAGGTTGTCTTTTATTTCTCAAGTAATTACAAATCTATACTTGGCGTATTTTCAGCATGAAAAACGGAATCACTCATGCATATTGACCTCTCATATTAAACAAGACAAAATCCCGCGCAAAAAATGTCCGCGATGACATCTTGTCAATAAGCGACGGCGTGACGATCGTTAGAATAAAATTCAACTGACATTGAATCTTATTTTAACACAATACGGTCTTAATTTGATTGGAAGCATTTTTGCTTCATGATCAACTTTTCTTGGCGACAGTATCTAGTTATGAGAGGTCATTCCTCATTTTGCATTATTATCCACTCCTATATTTATTGGCCAAATACTTGGCCATCATGACCGTATTGGCCATATTGACGCTACAGACGGATAGACATAGCCATTGTTGTGGTAGCAAATAGGTTTTACAATGCTGAATGAGTACGCCCATTGATTAGTTGAAAAAATAACACTTCAAAATACGTCATTTCACAATAAAGTGTCGGCTTAGTAAGGGATCCAGCAACGATAGCAACGATTTACAGATTATTTTAATTTATAAAAAAAAAAGTTTAAACAAAACCATATGGGACCTGTTGGAAGGCTAAAACCGGCAGCCGAGGTATTACTGTCGCGAGACAAAAGTAGGGATCCTTTTTTACGTTAGCGCGTCATCGTTTGATTGAGAATATACAATAAATTGGAATAATAATAATACATATGAAATAAATTTGTATTCCATAAATGGTATTTTTTATGAGTTGCGTCCATCGTGTTTTCGATTATTTACAAACATTAACTAAGTAACTAATTTACCGTAGTATGCCGTCTTCGTTTACGTACAAAATCGTGAGGTATGCATTTTTTTTTCCAATATGTATAAAACTTTTGACTTATTGCGATGAAAATGAGTCAACTTTAAAAATAAAATATTTACATAAGCTACATTCAAAACCACATTAATTCTCGGGCCCACGATCTCCATACGTGACACGATTGAACAAAAACGAAACAGTCAATAGAAGAAAAAAAAAATTATTTGGTTGACGCCAGAAGAAAACTGGTATTACCGCCCCGTTCTTTTTTCATATAAAAACAAAACCCTGGCGACGTTAACCGCTATTTAACTTTAACACTAAAGTGAAAGGCCGCTAAGATATCACCGTTCATTAACACCTTTATTGTATTTTATTATTTACACGCTTTTCCCGCCCGACGCGGAGTTCAGTTTGAGCGATATTATATACAGACCGCGTACACATATTTATTATACTAATTATTTAATTTTTTTCGCATCACTAAATAAATTCACCACTTACTTAAAATTTCATAATATTACTATCAACTTTATATGGTTTATTCGATTGGTTTCTCGATAAACGATCAAATTAATAGCAATAATAAATTATATATATTAGTTTACCAACAGTCCATTATGTTGGAAAGTTATTAAATACGAATTAAACGTAATATCTATATATTTAAGCACAGCGGATGACAGACGCAACATTTACGGACAAAAATGTATACATATTTCTTTTCCGTACTCTGAATCAAGCTTGACAAATATCGGTATTCATTTAAAATTTATAAAAACTTCTCTTTTTCTTCTGTTTAAAAATTCATAAGGTTGCAATCACTCCATTTACGTGTGAGCCATTATAAAATAATATCTATTGGTACTTAAAGCTTTTTTACTTTCGTTCAATTCAAATACGTCTTTCCCGGTCATACTCCAAAGTATTCATTCGATCGTTTATCGAGAACGAAGACTGTCACGACACTAGAAGACCGATTCATTCACCTCATCGTTCACACGATTCACTGACGTTCCCAGAATGATCGGGGCTGTCAAAGTCAAAATCGAACAACTCCGCCAGGCCCTCGTCGTGGTCGAGCGAGAAACCGTAATCGGTCGCCGACGTCGGCGGCTCCAAAGCGAGGAATGGCTCCAAATCGCACAACTCTGAAACACGACAAAATAAAATATTTAAAAACAAAATAATTAAAAAGCCCGACTGCATAAAAAATAATTAACTGAAAAGATAAAAACAAGCCCTATAATCTACAGAATGTAAATAAAATAAATACACTATCATATAAATCTGTCTTAAATAGTATGGATGTATTGCAGATGATGGCATAAAAGTACGAATTGACTAGAAACCCTCTTCTGCATTTACCGTCTAATCACTCGTACTCTAGCTAGCTGGTGCAATATGACGAGTTTCAGTCCGCGTTTCAATGCGCATAGAACCCCGTGCGCCGGTCCGCACCCCCGTGAAATCCCCGCGCGCCTGTCTTCATCGCCGCAAAATTGTATAATGTCACTTCGATACTGTAAATTGACATTTATGACTATTAAAACCAAACGTTGCTGTCAAATTAATTTACTCTATGAGAAGGTGGTGATCTTTATGTGAAAATCTATTTTAATTTTTACAACAAACATGTTTTATAATTTTTTATTGTCGCTGCACGCAATACCTTACTGGATGACGGGCTCTTTTTCCGCAACTCAACGACATAGCGCCTATTTTGCGTAATACCTTATATAACATTCAAGTCATATTTACAGTATAATGCATAGATCTTTGTCCCTTTGATTTGCCTGCAAATGACTCAATGCGCAGGTACAGCCATGCAGGCAGCGAGGAGTAGTAGTGGGAGGCGGGAGCTCAACAAATTTTCATAACATTCAAGCAATTCAAGCAAACCAATATTATTGAGTTGAATATCCAAACGTAATGTAGGTATCAGGTGATTTTTTTTATCACCTGCCAAGTTTTAATATTATCATGAAATAAATGTTTTTTAATATCACTCAGTTCTAAAATATTGATACCACAGTCATTAAATTACCGTGACGATGCACGGGAAAAAGACAATTACGTCGGTTAGGGACCGCCGGCGGGATACCCCGCTCCGAAACACCCGCGGTCGCACCTTTCTTATACGTAGTATTTATGTTTAACTTAGTAACCAGCTATATATTAATAATTCTTTCAGAAAAAAATATTTTAATGAGAAAATTTTTCACCAATTTTTTTTATAGAGTTTTTAGATGATACCTAATGCCTAAATTAAATAACAAAAATCGCTTTGTATAATTCAATAGTCAAAATATATTTTTTATTAGATAGATAAATATTGACAGATCATTGAAAATATGCCTGTAAATAGAGAGCCTTCAACTTTCTTACATGATATAAATATGAATGAAGAAACCAAATAGAGATATCAGCGTACCCATTGATTTATTCTTTATTTCCAACAAAACCTATTTCAATCACGGGTAAAGTGACTTAAACAAGAATTACTGTCACTGACATAGCCACTAAATAGCTAACGCCCATTAAAACTATAACAAAAAAGATTTCTATTGCGATTACCTTACAAATATTTTGTCCGTTTACAAAATTACATTATACAATTTATATAGGTATATATATATACCTGGTGTTCGGCTGAATGCAGTCCAAACTTATATAAAGTGTAAAGGGCTTACCAAACTACAAAAAAGTTTCAAAAATAAAAAGATAAGTGGTAAAAGAAAAATTATACTTTGAACATGTTTTTCAAGGTAAGTTTGCAACACTGCTCACTTGAAACTTTTTGGTTCGTTCGGTAAGCTCTGTGCTCTATAAATCTGGACTAAGTTCAGCTCGAACACCCGGTATATACACACACACAATATGATAATTTTTATTTCAATTTTTGTTTTTTATGGAAGCTTACAAAATGACAATCAATTAAGACCATAATTCTTTTCACAAATGAAAACTGCATACTCTATGTATTATGGGGACCAGACAACTGATATGCATACTTAAATATTTTTATAATAAATTAATATAAAGATACTATACACCCACGCGCTAACAATGGACGTATTCACGCACACAAATATTTGTTGCGAGCGGGTATCGAACCTGTGACATTCGGGTCTGCATTTAATCATTTAGGTCAGTGGGTAAATCACAACCATTAATATAAAGTAATAATATATTAACATGATATGATGTACATTTGCACGCCACATCACAAATATGTAGCAAATTTTTTTTTAATGGATTTAAAATGCTATACAAATATATCAGGAATTAAATATTTAACACTAAAAATTAAAAAGATCCATAAAAAGAGTCAATAAAGTGTATATTTACTTGCAATGCGGTAAAGCTTTGTCGATGCCGCCAAAAGATCATATAAAAGCTCTTTATATTGCAAATTTAAAATTATTTATTTTAAAAAGCATTTTGTCTGTTAAATGTACAAGAACCCGCGCAGGGATTTAAGTATGTTTCAATAATTGTACCGATTACCATAAATTACTGTTTTTAAAACTTTATATAAATATGTGAATTGTGCCTTTAAAAGTATCATATAGATATATATCTATATAATGGGATCGCGAATGTAAAAATAGACATACAGTATGTACATTGCAATAATGGAGGTATGAAAATCTTTTTCGCACGCCGTTCTTTGGAGCACGCATAAAACAATTTGTGTATCAAAACACGTGTTGTCAATGTTCAAGGGTGAACTATATGTTTCAGTATGACAAAATGAGACAGCTAAAACGTAATCACCGAGGATCATAGAGATAGCGAAGCTCCCCGTCGCTTCCCCACTAGAGACACGATAAGACATTTATTGTAAGAAACGCAGCGATAATGGGGGGGCAAAAAACACGTTTGCGCGTGGAATTTGGAAAATGGAAAAAACGCGGCAACACAATTTCATAGTTACACATGAAAAGTTATTACACCATTCAACGTTGTTTCTTTTATTTTTGGACGTGTTTTTACAAGATTTTACTGCATAATTCGGCGTTTTCGCGATTAAATACTTTGCCGACTAAGCATCAGTGTTGGCATACACTACTAGCGAGGTGTATGAGCGGTCGCCCTGTCAATAGCGTGCTGTCGTTCTAGTGGGGAGCGGGGCGAACGCGTTTCGCTACTTCTCTATGCCGAGAGTCAAATTTGACTCAAGTTTAACCTCACCAAACTTATTTTACGCTTCCTTCATAGGGTGTGGCAAACGAATACGCTGTTCATACCTCCATGAAAAAACCAGTTAACAGAAAAAAATGGAAGGGTTAGACAATACTAAAAATAGAAATAAAATCCAGTTCATATTGCCGGTTTTATCTGTATTTTCAAAATACATCTGAAAAAACCTTGAGTTATATTACAGTCAAATATAAATCCATGTCCATATTTTAAGTTTCGTTTATATCAAGTATAAAATCGTTTCATGTTTGTATCATAGACCATTTTTCTGTTAAAATGTCAAAACACGATTTGACTGTTTACCTCATTCCTGCTGCCGCATAAACAAAGACTAAAGATATGCACATGTACTATGCGATCAAACTGCTAAAAGAACTGGGTACGCGCGAACTTCATTCTAGTAGACACCAACAGCGGTGGAACGGGCTTGATTGGAAATCCCCTTTAGCAATTTGATCAACTAGTAAGTATATATAACACATATTATTCACAACATATATACACCACAGGGTTAAATAATAAATGTGATAGTTGAGCTTGTTATGTTGTTATTGCTGTTATTAGTTTTGATGGCGTGTCGATGCATGTGTTATGGGGGCATAGCACGTGAGCTGAATCCCATGGTGCTACAAGAATGTGATCTGGAGCCTCACGGGATACAACTCACGATGCGAACCTCCCTCTCGCCCCGCATCCATTGCCCAATACTGCCAAAACCCAGTGTGGTAGCGCTAAATCAGTTAAGTCGTCAAAACAGCACACATGAAAAGTAAAAACGTTAATCATGATAATCCTAACAAATATTATAAATGATTTCCAGTTAACCTTGTAACAAAGCCTAACGTGAAATTTTTTGTAAGAAAAAAAAATCCTATCATAAAAAATAACCGTAGCATGTTCTACAAGCAATAATCTTACAATCATCGATCACAAAAATAGCTGAGAAAAACAAATTTCTTGTATGGGGATACCCTATAATTTTAACTTTATTTTATTTTTATAATTTCTTCTTATCAGGACCAAAGTAATACACACTGGAAAAATTTAACTTCAAAATTACGGTTCAAAAGACACAGCCCTGTGATACGGACGGACGGACAGCAGAGCTCTAGTAATAGGGTTTCTGTTGGAACCCTTTGGGTATGTAACCGCAAAATAGATTGCTTAAATTTTACATAAAATCCAACTTTTAGATAAGTGCCTGTAAATAATACTTCAAGTTATAGACAAGCTTTACCAACTTATATAAATGGTGATATCAAAAAGTTAAATCTATGTCCAAGAAATATATTAATTGAAATTATTTGAAAAATGACAAGGTTCATTTTAAACTAGCGACTTTGTCAGCATGGTTTTCACAATTTCTATCGTTTTTCAAGTTTACACAAGAGGCCTAAATATTTCCGGAATAAAATCGTTGCCCATGATATTGTCTAAAAAGTCCTCTGCCTGTCAGTGAAAATCCTGTCAGAATCGGTTCAGTCATTTTTTAGATTAGCCCAGGTAAACATAAAAACAGAGACAAAATTTTTCAAAAACGGGTGTCTTTAAAAAACAAAAGAAAGAAAAAGTCTTTATTCTAAAATCACAGACAGACACTTCAATTTTATTTATTTGTATAAATATGCAAACCATATTGAAATTCCATAATTTATAGTTTAGCAAAGCAACTGTAATCTTACTTTTCATGTTTACTGTGATGACAATGCCAGGTGGTGCAAAAAAAGAGAGTAGACAAGCATAAGACATTAACTTCAAATTTAGAACAAATATTGACATAAAGAAGTTAAGTTTAATAACTATTATCAATACATGCATATCACTCTCTCTTATTATACATATAAAATGTATACAATAAACCTTGAAAGTATGAAAAAAAATTCAAAACTTTAAGACCTTTTTATTAACAATTTACTATTCAAATTGGTTTTTGTATTATACCTACTAATATTTATACAAAATGTTATAAGATTAGAACCCATTAAAAGCAAATGTTTGAAGGAAGACAAATGATTATGAAATATATTAAAATTGAAAAACGCACAGAGTAAAAAAAAAAACAAAACCCACATGATTGTGCACAAATTAGTAAATTAAATTCGATGACATGTGATTGATGAAACGTTACGTTATTAGAGTATGGTTTTGTGAAAAAGCAGAAATAAAAATACAAAAGAAAAGAACATGCAAAAATTAAACGTTATATACAATCCTGGTAGCGTACTTCTTCTTACGAAAGCTGCCAGACGTCATGTCGTGCCGTATAGCTAGAACTCTGACTGTGATGTGACATCAAATACACAAATCGCAGCCAAAGTTCCAGCCACAAAACACAACAGCACACCTTCCCCGAAGTATCTTCTGTTAATCACGCTCAAGCTTCTCGTTTATAAGCTTAAAAGCTTCTAAACTCCACCATAAAAATAAAAATATACTTAAAGGGCAATGCCCATTGGTCAAACAAAAAATGCCTGTTATACCTACAAAAAATGCCCGAGATGAACAAAAATAAATTATACGCCACATAGACCTTTTGATCAAAAGAAACTCGTTACAATTACAATAATTGTCTAAAAAACATGAGAAACGAGTTTAAAAGATTTTATTGTCAAAAAGATTCTGTCTGAAAACAAAATAAATACTAATATACTTAATTTGTACATTTTTACCCGACCTCTACAAACTTGAGAATAATTTTATTATGTATATTTAATTATATTTAGAATTTAGGAATATTCATACTCTCTGTTCATATCAGGCATTTAATGGGCATTGCCCTTTGACTTATAATTTAATACAAGATTCGTACAAAAGTTTATTAACAACAAACAGTCTCCAAGCTGCTAGAGTTAGGGTTGGAAGTTTTCTCTCATCCGCCATACTTGCCAGACCTTTCACCTACCGACAATTACTTTTTTCAAAATTTGGACAATTTTTTCACAGGAAAAAAATTCAATTCCCGAGAGACAGTACAAAATGCCTTTGAAGAGTTTGTTGCCTCCTGTCCAGTTGATTTTTGCAAGAAGGGCATCAATAAACTGCCACTGCATTGGCAAAGTTGCATTGATTGCATGAGTGATTACTTCGAATAACAGAATTAAAGATGTTTGAAAAAAAAAATTTAACTTATTTTCTACAAAACGGCAACTTCATAGGTTAAGACCTAATATAATGTGGTTTTTATTTTTTAATAATAAAGTATATTTATAAGATATATGTCAAAATATTAAAATAGGATATATTCTTTTTTCCTGAATTTATTTAACCACCCGATATCACATAGTATAAAAAGTGCAAAATTAATATGAGAGTAAAATGCAAGGGTCCTGTGCTATAGCCCAGCTGTAATGTATTTTTTTTTTTTCATAATCATAAAGCATATAAATATTTGATGACTAAACACATATTACAATTCAAATTAGCTGTATATTACTTTACATATGATAGTATATTATATGAAAAACACAAACTATTACTGGCTATTTCAAAAATATATTATTTACATATATTAAATTTTTATTAAAAGAAAGCAACAGATGGATCTGGCTATTTGTCCCATCTTTGTTTGTTTTAGCATTTATCCTTACCTTCCTTACCTATCCTTACCTTAGCACCTTATAATAAAGCAAAAGTTTGGTTATTTATTGTTTTAATGTAACCTTCAAATGATAATACCATAAAAGTACTCTTCTGCGTTTACCGTCTAACCATTCATACTCTAGCTAGCTGGTGCAAAATGGCGAGTTTTAGTCAGAATTTCAGTGAGCCAGGTCCCCGCGCGCTGGTCTTCAATCCCGCGAAATCCCCGCACGTCAGTTTTCAACCCCGTAAAACTGCGTAATGTCACTTCGATATTGTGAAGTGACATTTATGACTCTATTAAAACCAAAAGCAGCTGTCAAATTTACTCTATGGATAATACTAAGTTTTTACTTTCTATAAGAAGTTCACTAGAATTCTAAATGCGCTGTACATCTATATAATTAAAATTACTAAGCCGTTCACGAAACCTCCGATCTCTTGCTGCGTAAAGCATGAATAAGACACTAACATCCAACCTTAGATAAGAGAATAACCAAGATGGAGCACCTGATACAAAAACGTGAGCAAAATGAGAGACAAAGAATGACAGACCTTAACGTCGTTACCGTCGGTATCTTGGTCAGTTATAAATATTTTGTTAAATTAATGAAATGTAATTTCAGAATATTTGCTTTTCTAATACGAATTTTACATGTGCGTCACAATATATTCTACTTCACAGTGAACATATAAAAGTATCAAGTGGCGTATGTTTAGATAGCGTACATTTTTAGCTCACATTTTTGTGTTCGCGACACAGTATGTCGATGTACACCCGTACAATCAACATGGTTTTATTTTAATTGTACATGTTAGTAAAGAAAAGGACAATTTTGGCAGGGTGCAAACTAAAATTGTAAATGAATAAAAAACTAGACTCGACGACGTGACGTGCTCGTGTTGCTCCGTATGGCATTTCCGACTGGTGCATGATGACACGTGTAAACAATATCGATTGTTTCTATGAACACCATAAACTGTTCCCGGAGCGATACACTGTTGTGTAGGCCACATACCGTTTTCCTGGTCTTCAGTCTGTAGCTGGAAACGACCACCGCCCATGATGGGTGCGAAGTCGTCGCTGTCCGCGATCAAAGCGTTTCGCAGACGATCGCGGGCGCCGCCTCCACTGCCGCCGCTCGTGTCACCGCCTATATAATAATAATAATAACAATATTTGGGACACTCCATACAGCGCCATTTAGTCCCAAAGCAAGTATTATTTTGTATTATGGGGTACTAAACAACTGATATACCTACATACTTAAACATTCTTTATAATATATACATATATAGAGATACGTTTACACCCAGGCATGGAACAAATAGACATGTTCATGCACACAAATATTTGTCCTGGGCGGGAATAGAACCCGACACTTGGCTCCGCAGTTAGGGTCTCTAACCACTCGGCCAGTCGGTCAGTCATCATAATATATTCATGTATTATGCTGCATCTATGTAATAATATAACAATGCTATCCGTCCGTCCGTCCGTTCGGACTCTAACGTCGTTATTTTCCAATAGTCTTGTGCTCCCGAATAAGCTCCAAAAAGGTTCATAATAATGTGCTTATAAGCACGTTTTGTTTAAATTCACCGGATTCTTAATGTACTTACCTATACTCATGAGCACATGTGGTGCGCCAAAGTACACAAAAAACTGAAAATACTATACAGTTAGCTTCTTGTGTATATGTCCAAAAAACGTAATTTCGGTCTGAAAAAGATCCGCGTTACTCTCAAGTCAAGACTAAACAAGTTATACTTCAATAATTAAAATAATGTGATACCTACTGGATAATGTAAGAAACATTTTAACAATATTACGATGCTCCATGTAAAAGAACGCCACATTAAGGCCTAAATGAAAAGTCGTAACGTTTTTGGGACAATTATGTAACTTTTTTTAAAGTATAGAATCATTACATACCAAATTATTTATTTTGACTTATATTATTTATTTTATATTTCATGGGAACCTTTGATCAGGATAAACAGTCTGCTTTTCATAGACGATATGCAAAAAAAAAACTACATTTCGTTGCTCCATTACGACGTGAAGAACAGACAACTTAACAAACACACTTTCGCGTGTATATTAGTACAAACGTTACTGTATAGATAATACATATGAATAAGGGCAGATACTCACTATCGCGTTAGTACAAGTGATAGAGATAGAGAAGAGCTATGTCTCTTTTCTTCGTGTGATGACGCATGTGCAGCTATTGAAACTTAAAGCACAGCTTTTCACATAGGACTAACAAAACTATTTGGATATTCACTTGGAGTAACAACACCAATCACATGACAGCTAATGTAATGTTTGTGACCTTTCATAGGTGAGTGCTGAAGCGGCCGCTTCGGCGTCGTAGCTCCCGCTAGACTTCCCATAGGTAGTGTCGGATCGGTGACGCACGGCGACACCACTTCGAGCGCCGTGTGGTTAGACATTGGCTCCGACTTAACACGCGGCCTAGACACGACATGCCACATTTTGAAACAAGTCACTTAAATTACAATACCAAAGAAATAATCTTATATTTGTTTCTAGTACAAGTCCGTGTCATCGTTTCTAATTGCCTATCAATAAACAATCATGAATAATAGTCGTGTAATAGTCGTATAATAGTCATGAATATTACCAATTATTAAAGATCTCGAAATGGTATCGCTTATTTCATTAAAAGTTATTTCGATTTATACTAGCGTGGGGCATTATTATAGTTTGAGCGAAACCGCCGTACCGCGCCTTAGGTATGTGCGTGGCGAGGAGGGAAGACAGGTCCTAAGCATTGACGACGACGGACTGACAGAGCAGATGCCTCCTTCCGCGCCGCTCACATACCTAAGGCGCGGTACAGCGGTGTCGGTCAAACTATAAGACGTTACGTCGAAGAAATGAAATTGAAGTCAAAACTGGGTGATATCGACGTACTTTGTGGATGGCTGTGTGAAAATCGTTTTGCCGAATTCTGTGTATTGGTACTAAATGAAATAGTCCCAAATATAAATCGATACAAATACGTAATTCACACATTCTGTGTATTGGTACTAAATGAAATAGTCCCAAATATAAATCAATACAAATACATAAATCACACATTTGACGCTCCACTACCGCTGTGACGTACGTTCATTGGATGACCATATGGATACAGACAGAGTATCAATTTATAAATGAAAAAAAAAATCGGCATAACGTTTTTGTAGATTCCGACTGCTCATTGTTATGAATGTCAGAAACAGGCATGAAGCAAAAAGTTTTTTCTGATTTAAGTACATAACTATCATTGACTCCGTGCCTCGAAGAGCACGTTAAGCCGTCGCGTTTGTCTTTAAAATGTCATTAAAATGCACCAAACCGCACTTGAGCAGCATGCTGGATTAAGCTCCGAGTACACCCACAACGAGAGGAGGCCTAAGCTCCTACAGTGGGGCATAATGGGCTAATATAGATGGATATAGATGGTGATGAACGCCAGCTCGGACAGCGACCCAGATATCGAAGCGTCACGTGACGAGATCTGGGTCAATGACCGGACCCTAACCTCAGAGCAAGTTACAATGACATACTAACCGATAAAACGCTTAAATATACATTCGAAAAACAAACAAGTGTCACCACGTTGTGACAAAATCAAACTTTAGTAAAATGAGCAACAATATTGATTTTTTTTATTTATCAATTAATTATCGTTGCAGCGCATGTAACTTGTGCCTTGACAGCGTAACATACGAAATACTAACGTGCAAGGCTCGTCTTGCGTTAACGTCGACGTGGATGGCACGTACTGTAGTTGTGCAAGTAGCGGCGCTAGCAACTCCTTGTTGTCTTCTAACAACGGATCCGCCGGCAAGGCGTTCGCGCCTGGAATGTCAATAAGTATATCCATCAACTTGTATGTATAAAGGTGGAGAAAGTTATTTCGCGTTTTTAGATTTATTTTTCAATAATTCCAAAAAAAACAGTCTTTTACTTAGCTCAAATAATTTCTCATAGACTTGGAGCCTCATATTTGACATAAAATAGATTTACATAAAATTGACACAGCAACAAGAATATTAATCGATACTAGTTTCAGAAATTACTCACAGCTGATTAAAATAAAACAAAATCACAAAATTTCAATGAGAAGAAAAATTTCCATGTGTTTATAGTTTAAAATTTTCAGGCCAGTTAGATGCTGACAACGTCAATGCAAAAATTTTGACATATTTTAACAAAAATTTTCGAAACAAATAACTTGTAGTATTACAGTAATTTTTAACATTATGTATGAATTTTCAAGAAATAACGATTGTTAAAAATTTATAGGTGATGATGTCTCACTATTAGGTACCACATATAGTTATGAAGTTCTACATATTGCACTTGTCTGTATGGCCGTCGACCGCTACCTGTAATAGTGATGTCGCAAAATTTCAAAGTTTTACGTTTTCTTTTTATATCTCAGTTATTACACATCCAAAGAATTCATATTTTTCTGTTGAATAAGGACACCTATTCCTATAAACACAGAAATGTTTAGACCGTGTTGCAAAATTATGAACATTGAATATTGAGGTCATATTAATAAAAAAAAAACTCATAAAATCTATATAACTTATAATGCAAAAATACTGGCCGTTATACAGTCGTGTTCTTGGTTTTGTTTTTCCAAAAAATTGTATTCATTTATTTAACGTGTTTAACGAGATTGAAGGCGTCTATTTGTTTTGTACGTGTCGCAAAAAAAACATTACATGATAAAAGCACTGAACTGTACTACTGGCCTATAAAACAGACGACACGAACAAAATCTGTGCAGCAGGCGCAGCAGTGCGGGGAACGCGGCACTATCACCTTGTTTCTGTCACATTGATTTTAATACTGAGTATAATACACTGTATTATATATGTCATATACATGTTATGCTTAGTTTGTTTCCACTAAAATACACAGAATTACGAGTATTGTACAAGTCTTTAGTAGGTATTATACATGTCGTGACATTACTTGTAGCTAAAACAAGTATGACGGCAGCATGGCGGCAACGGTAAAAAATAATTTAGGTACAAAAATTAGTTTTGGATGGTTTTATTTTTGTTTTGTTTAATTATCGACCATAAGTTATGCCACTATCTTTTTTCATCGCAGTTGATTGATTATTACACGTTTTTAACACCCACGACGGCATTTTTGAATTGTTGTTTCATTACGTTTTTGGCACGCGGTTGCGATGAGGTCACTGAATGAGTTGTTGTCGGTCGGCAACAACGCTTGGCGTAAATATATGTTTCGTGGCGTCGGTTCTATACGCTAGTAACATTAGTTCGATGGTTAAGTCATTAAAGAATGACGTCCATCCTGGTCTAGGAAAAGTACTCGAGTTAAGAATCATAAATGTCTTGTATATCTGTATGTGAAGCAGTATTTTTTAGCTATTTCATTATTTTTCTAAATGTATGTGTGTAATAGAAAAAGACTACTGAACATTTTCTTGTTGTATTTTGAACGCATCTATAAAAGCATTTTGTAACTGTTTGTTTTCTTCTTTTATCTTTGGCAATTATATCGGGTTAGATAGTTTTGCCAGTGTCAAGTTCAATTATTTTATTTATTTGTACTCAATAAGTTGTATGTACAATTTGATTAGTTTTTTTTTTAAATGGTGCCAGACGTCATCCTATGAGCACTATTTTAAATAAAACGGAACCAGTAACTCATCATGATCTCTCTATCACTTTGTAGGGGAGTTGCATTCATCTAACTTTTTGTTGCTTAATGCCGGTGAATTCCCAGCTTTAAAAAATATATGCAATATCTATTAGGTCGGGGAAAAAGTCTTTTCGCATATACTTTGTATGTACTTTTAAGAAAATCTCTTTGGCTGTACTAGTTGTATCTGGCTGGTTTTCATACCATTAAAAAGGTTACATTTAAAAAAAAAACAATTTAGTAAAATATTGTTTCCCGCCGGTTTTCATTTGTTTTTCTTTCTGTCAACATGAGTGAATCTAATGAAGAAATTCAATACATTTTAAAATTTTATTATAAAAAAAGAAAAATGCAACGCAAGCTGCGAAAAAATATTGTGACGTTTATAGCCCTAATGCGGTGCCAGTAAGAGCAGCACAAAGTTGGTTTAAACGTTTTTAACTGGGAATTTTGATGTCAAAGATGCACCTCGCTGTGGTCGCCCTGTCATGGCTAAAAAGGACGCCATTTTTGAAAAAGTGGAGCAAGATCGGCACATCAGTAGTTACGACATAGCTGAAGATCTGGGATTTGACCAATAAACAGTTTTGACCCATTTGAAAAAAAAGGTAGGTATACAAAAAAGCTCCATATTTTGGTGCCGCATGAGCGCACTGAAAGAAACCTAATGAACCCTGTACTCATTTGCGTTTCTTTATTAAGACGTAATGAAACCGAACCGTTTTTGAAGAGATTGATAATTGGTGATGAAAAGTGTATCAAGTACGATAAGAACGTGCGGAAAAGGTCGTGGTCAAAGGTCGGCCAGGCTTCACAGACTGTGGCAAAACCCGGGCTAACTCGCAACACGGTGATGCTGTGTGTATGGTGGGATTGGAAGGGTATTGTTCACTATGAACTTTTACCGCCGGGCAGATCCATCCATTCGGATCTCTAATGCGAACAACTGACGAGATTAAAACAAGAAATTGAGAGAAAGCGGCTGGAATTAATCAATAGAAAGGGTGTGGTCTTTCATCACCATAACGCTAGACCTCACAAATCTTTAGACACTCGGAAAAAATTAAGAGAGTTCGGCTAAGAGGTGTCAATGCATCAGGTTAACATCAAGAGAGGACTGCCAAAACTACTTGTCGCGTTTTTTTGATCAGCAATCCCAAAATTTCAACAGCAACGGGATTATGTTACTTCCTACAAAATGGTAGACAGTCATCGAACAAAATGGCACATATATATTGTAATTAAATGTAAATAAACTTTGGAAAAAAATGTCTTGAATTTTCATATAAAATGTGAAGAAACTTTTTCCCCCACCCAATATCATAAAGCTTCATGACCTACACAAATCAAACCACATACACAAGATTGTTGTGATAGCCCAGTGGTAGGAAGCCCGCTTCTTGTTTAAAAGGCCGTGATTTGAATCCCAGGGCATGTACGAATGAGTTTTTTCTAACTTATGTAGGCACATAACTATCACTAACTCTGTGTCTTCAATAATCAATAGATGGCACCTGGGTTTAAAATTCACCAACCCGCACTGAAGCTGCGTGGTGAATTAGGCTCCGAGCCCCCTCATCCCGAGGGGAGGCCCAAGCCCCTGCTATGGGGCATTAATGAAGTGATGGTATGGTAAGTATACATAAGATTGAAAGTACCCACTATTTTTTTCCTAGCACATGTTTGTATGAGAGGTGGACATCCTTCTATTACTACTACAAACTAAAGAAGGAAATACGCTACACCCTACAAATACGGAAACAATGTATATTGAATGTGTTACATGATTCCTACCCTACTGATTTTAGCTTAGAGTTTTGATTAAAGCAGTTTAAAGAAGGTTGTGAGAGCCTCGAAGACGAGTGTCCCGTAGTGGGCGATCCGTTTCAGCCGTCGCCGACCAAAAAGTGACAATAATAACGACATTAATTTTAGAAAACCGGCGATTTCAATAATACAAGATCGCTACGAGACTACTACAAGCTGTCATAAAACGCCCTAATTTAGTAAAATTTATCTCTCGTTGATCTCTCGTACGACCTCACATAACTTATTCCGGCATGCTCTATGAAGCATGAAAACGACGCTAGCACCTTCATACTTCGCGACTTGTAAGTAATACTTGGCTATGATATGGTTCGTCTATTATTTATGTCATTGTATATACTAACTGGGCGGTGGAGTAGGTGCACGATCCTTATGGCAAAGGTACACTTCAATCTCACCCGACACCGACTTCAGGTGGATGTTGAAGCCTTTTTCGTCGGGCCGCGGTACCTGGAAGGGTTTATAGACTGTAGATAATTTCTATGGCTCCATAATGCAATCCTGGTTTAAAAGGACATGTGTATAATTCTAAATGTATAATAACATTTGTGATGTGACGTTGAAATCTTTACAATTAAAAAGTTATACAAATTAAGTAACGCTCAAATTAGCCCCAGCAAAATGGGTGACGCATGGCAGTTTCTTAAAATTGGCACTCGCCGTTAAACACCGACTGAAATTACACAGCACGATGTTGGCCTTACCTACGGTAGTCTCGCTGTACGTGAGGAGTTGAACCACAATATCTATTAGTCACATATTGTTTATTACACCAATGCACAGCGCGGAATCGCCCCTCCTGCATTGCCGCAGGAAAGGCCAACGATAATCAGTATACTTTTAGTTTTAGGGTAAGAAAAATGAAATGATAATAACATTCGATTCCTGTTCACGTATGTAACTATCGATTGTAAAATAATTGTGAATAAGAAACTTTATTTTTTACTGGTCATATTATGGTAATGCATTTTCAATTAGAAAGCTCTTGAACCAAATCCACATTTATAATATACCGGATGTCCGGCTGAACGTAGTCCAAACGTACAGAGCATAGAGCATACCGAACTAAATAAAGTTTCAAGTGAGCAGTGGCGCAATCTAAAGGTTACCGAGAAAAACATATTCAATGTGTAATTTTTTTATCACTTACCTTTTTGTTTTTGAAACTTTTTGTTTAGTTCGGTAAGCTCTACACGCTCTGCACGCGAGTTTAGACTACGTTCATCCGAACACCACGTATATTGTAATCTTTGGTTTTAGCGGCCAACACAATCGCGCAAGGGTTCTGTGATACTCTTCCTGGCGTTATTGGTCAATTAATGGTGTATTTGTATGGATATAACTCCCTCACATCGCTTGACGTTTTTTTCTTAAGTACAGTATAAGCTTACATTTGAAAATAATTTACACTCACACTGAGCCTCGTGTCCGGCGGCGCTTTGATGGGTATCACCGTTTGGTTTTTGAACTCCTGTATCGATAGAAGATCCGCATATGTAATATATGCCGAAGCCCCGCTGTCTGCAGAGAGTCTGCTTAAGGCCCGTTCCGCGGTTGCCACGGCGCGAGTGACGCGCGTCTCTTCTTCGTCCAAAGCTCGTACTTCCCGACGTAGACGACGCACGCGCAGACCATCGTCGCCTGGACAACCCTGACCACCTAAAGGCATTTAAAAATGTCTTGTGTTAAAATAATTAAAATGCAACCCAACAACTATTTAGTGAATCTGCAATGCGTATGTATTACTTAATACAATGGAAACTAAAACAAGTATGAAAATATTGTTTAGATTTAGAAATGGTCTATAATAATAAAAAATATACATTAATATTATCTAACAGTATCCTAGAATAGGTAATATCATTTACTGCTATTTTCAGGAGCAAAAGTTTTTCAATTTAACTATTTCAGTCATTAATGGAACACACTTAAAATTTAGAACCAGAAAGGAGCATGACAAATTTTGTATCAAAAACAGACTAACACATCATGTAACTAACCACATTTCCATTGAATATTATTTTTAGATCTCTTCTCTAGTATGCCGATTCCTTCTAGAACATTGGTGATGTCATAGATACGTCTCTTCTGTACAGATAGTTGTTCCGCTGCAACATTCAGGTCGAGCACGCCGTACGGCGACGAACGCAATAATGCAACAAATTTTTGCGTTAATAATCCTAATGACGTGTCGAACCTGAAAATATGGACGTAATCACTACTCATTTTACTATTACGTTGGCACTATATATACACTATTAGGTTTCAATAGAATTATCAAAAAACATTTGACTTTCATTGAAAATCTGTACATACACCACCAATGTCAGTTAATACTTAATTGTTTATTTCCTCGGAAGGAACCGTAAGACGGTATTACACACTAGTAACATAAGCAACTATTGTTCCAACATTTCGACGAATCTACTAACCTTAGTAAAGCTATCATGTATGCTACACTGTGTCAATGTATTTTTACAGGTAATAACACAGAAGTGCCAGGACCGCACCCAGTGGAAATCTGTAGTCTCTGCCTACCACAATGGGAAGCGGGCGTGAGTACATGTATGTAACTTAAAAGTACGAATTGACTAGAAGCCCTCTTCTGCGTTTAGCGTCTAACCACTCATACTAAAGCTAGCTGGTGTAAGATGGCGAGTTTTAGTCAGAGTTTCAGTGAGCAAGGTCCCACGTGCCGGATTTCACCACCGTGAAATCTCTGCGCACCAGTCTTCAACCCCAAAAAATTGCGTAGGTAATGTCACATCGATACTGTGAAGTGACATTTATGCATTTATGCCAAAACCAAACGCTGCTGTCAAATTAATTTACTCTATGAGTACTAATCATATCAAAGATGGTGACAATATTAGTACAGTATTGAAAAAAATAATTCATTATTTTCCATCAAAACTTCGGGTATTTATGGTCATTGTCCATGCTCGGTAGTCGGCCCGGATATCAAAGCATCCCGCCTGGCAAGATATGCGTCAAAGACTGCTACCTGGCCTCTGATCTAGTTAACGTGACACATGGACTTATAAAACGTGTTGTATTTTCACTGTCTGCTAATGTGATTTAAAGTCCAGATTACTATGAATATAGGCATAAGTCGGACTGACTAGGCTAAGCTGGCTGCGAGCGAATGTAGCCAAAACTACTCTGGAGTTCAAAACCAGAGCTGGAGTGGCCACTATTACAATTTCATAAACCAATCAACCATAATCTAATCTTACCAAGTTATGAATAGATAATATGAATAATCATTGCTCAATGAATTAACAAAATTAAATATAACTTCAACAAGACATCTGTATCAATACAGTTAAATGTCGAATTTATAATGAATTGTCTGTCTGTGAAAAAATCATGGCCTCTATATGCTCTGAAAAACAACATATAACCAACCGAGACATACAGTTTCAGCTGTATGAAATCCAATTTCTTTGTAAACACCACCAACGTTTCCAGACAACTTCAAAAGACATCAATTTGTAATTTGGCATATGGAAATGCAGTTATGATGTGCATAGTTCAAAAGCCATTTTCAAAATTTGATATTATTAAATTTCTCGGTCACTAGCAATTGAACTATTTCATTTTCAGTCTCTTCAACGTCACTATGGCCAATCCTGAGAAGCAAGACAAGTGAGCAACTAAATACCAACCAAAAATACAATTTATTTCATTGTCTCAATTGTGTGCTTTTTTGGGGTTCAAAGGGTATAAGTATAACGTTTATGCAAGTGATATAGAAAGACTGCCTATCCACTGAAAGGACTAGCTTGACAAACGCCATCTGTTTTACATTAAAAAAATTCTATATATTTACAAAAATCATCAACTTTCGCAAATGATCAAAAATACAGATTTAAGTAACTTTAAAGAAACATTCATTCCTAAAAAGACAATTCCCTTTACGGCATATGCATTTGACCTAAATTAATAAGTTGTTTCCAATCAAAGAAACATTATCATTCAGTCGCTGAAAAGCTTGTACGTAAGTGATACTTAAATTTTTTAGAACTGGCCACTTAGAAACTGTAAAATAAACTACTATATTTAAATTTTTTAA
Organism: Luffia ferchaultella; assembly: GCA_949709985.1. Classification (NCBI taxonomy): domain Eukaryota; kingdom Metazoa; phylum Arthropoda; class Insecta; order Lepidoptera; family Psychidae; genus Luffia; species Luffia ferchaultella. The sequence continues at coordinate 5,066,734 of OX453242.1, read as the reverse complement.
ATAGAACTCTTTGCCAACCTTATTATGTATATTGCATCCACTCATCATTTGTTCATGAAAATTTCGTGCAATGATTTCCCATGCCATTTAAGTCAACAAGAAAGTCATAATAGACTTCGGTTGGCCTTTCATGATGAAGTTCCATCCATTGCCATTGTTTATAACTGGTTAAACGAGTTCAAACGTGGTCGCACTAAACTGACTGACGATCTGCGTGAGGGATGTCCTTTTACGGAGACGACCGAAGACAACTTCAGTGCTATGTGGCTCATGATAGAGACTGACAAGAGATTGACCTACTAGCATATTCGGACAAGGCCCTGGAAGTCCAATAACAATGCGTTCAGGGCGATGGTGGGGTTGCCGTGCTTCTGTAGTGCATCAGGATTGTTTGCTGATGCAAGAGTAAACAGTTGCTCGGCGATACTGCGTAAAAGAATAGCATCTCTGATGCACCGAGTTCGTGCCAGCACTCTACTTGCAGTTATTTGCTTATAGATTAGACTATGATTCACAGATCATGCAATATTGGACAAAAACACATTTAAATGTGTATGCAAAAAAAAAACCTTGTAAATCCTAGATAATTTAAGGAGAGGTTATTTTTACTAATTATGTATATAGTGTATATAATATTGTGTATATCGTATATGGACTGTAAAGTCTGAAATAAACAATTATTATTATTAGGCATCGGTATGAGTCACGTGCACAAAATCCTTCATGAACATTTAGCGATCAGGAAGCTTTGTACTCGGTGGAAACCTCATAATTTGACCAAAGCTCAAAAACTGTCGTGTTAATTGTGCCGCGAAATGATGCATAGATTTACCGGTGGTGACTCTAATGCTGTATAAGACAGCTAGACGTTACAGGTGACGAAAGCTGGATTTACTGTTACGATCCCGAAACCAAAAGACAAGCTGCTAAGTGGGTGTTTTCTTCCGAGGAGTTGCCTATTAAAGTAAAACGACAAAGCGTCGAAAAAGGAATGATAGGTCATTATGCAACAATTGTTTTAGAAGACTGCAGACTTGTACCCTAATAGTTTGCTTCTTGTTTTGGAAAAAGTTGGGGAAAAACGACCTCGCAGTAGGATTCTCCTTCATCATAACACCTCACCATATACCGCCAGACAAACAACTATTTGGGGACGGTACACCGACATATATGTACGCAGGTACTAGACGCGAAGATCCCTTTATATTGTACAGCGCACGTAACGCAGACGAGAATAGCCGAACGCGTCCGAAGATAGTCGATTGTGATTTTGTGAGGGTGATTCTCGTACCGCCCGACTTTTAGTCTCACGAGACAATTTCAATGATATATAATTTTGTTTCTAGTGAAAACGTAATTTTGTGTTAAGAAAGTTGGTATGTCTCACATGATTCTCGAAAATTGTAATGTTTTAAATGGCTTTTGAGAATACAGAATTACGTTTTCGCTAGAAAAATATTGAATGTCATCGACAATGGGTCATGAGACATAAATTCAAGTGGTTCGAGCACTACCTTCCTTTGATCTTTCAAAATTTGTGTCTGAACCGCTACGCTGAACGAAATAGGGTATGTGTACAACAATAATAGGTTGAAAAAAGATGAGATGAATATTATCGTTATGCTTACCAACTAATTCAATTTATGTGCAACCGTCAAATTTGAAGTTGTCAAAAATTTAATTAGTAAAAACTAAATTAATAAAATGTTAAAAAGTTACATGTAATAAGGAATCCCATCCGCCTTTTTAGACTTCCGGGTGTTGGTTATGCACTTTTAAAAGCACAGGACGGTATTTTTCTCAGTTAGTTTTCCAAAATACAAAATAATTTCAATCGGCTACACTCACAGACGGTCCACAAGCGACTATTTCAAAGTCGTTCAGAGTACCGCGATCTGGACGGTTTTCCATACTGCGGTACGTACAGTCTAATACCCTAGGTACATATAAGTCGGTGGTGCGGTAGGTATAGAAATACTTGCTCACCAGCCTTACAGCCCCAACCTCTTACCATGCGACTCTTACTTAATAAAAATAAAAGAAAAACTTCGAGGAAAATGGTTTACGGACGCAGATTTCTCTGCATCAGACAGTGGCTGCATATGAAAAGGCTGTCGAAGCGACCCCTAAGTGCTAACGGGTAAAGCGTTTCTCTCAATGATTCTATCGAATACAGCGATGTATTGATCTCAATGGACACTATTTTGAAAAACAACAATAATAAAAATTACTTGCTAGTTTGCTCATTCATTCATTTTCTAAGGACTTACAGATTGATCCACGTATTATGAGTAAAATATGTTTTCACGAAAGCGGCGTTATATTAAAACACATACCTACATGTGGCGCCATCTTTATATGTCACACGATTGCATTTGAATGTTTTTATTTCATGAAATACGTATTTTTTCGAAACGTTTTTGAAAGCTTATACTTTGGTTGGTTTTCCTAAAATAATAGAAATAAAATTAAAATATATAAATAATTTATGTTAAAAATTTTATTAAGGTTTATTCAAGACAGCTCTAGTGATATCGCTGGATATCGCATTTTTTTTTAGTAAATAAAGTACAGCAACTAATTCAATTTCTGATTATTTTGCTGTCTATTGGATGTTTGATCTATTCCATCGCTCTTTCACTACTTTCTTCAAGTATTTATCAAATGCCATTGAATAGTAAAAACCAAATCTATTAAAAAAAAAATTCGCTTAACTTTTTTATATTATTTTGTTAACAGTATTTTTATTTTAAAACATGCAATCAAAGTGTGGATCAATACTGGGCTTTGTTCTTTTATATATTAATAGTCCTGAAAGTTAACTATAGTTAGATTAAACGGTCCTAGATAGTAAGGATATTGAGGAGTAACGCTCCTTCTAAATGATACAGGCCATTACATAACATATTGCCATGTGAAAATTTTCAGGCGAGGTGACGCGATCCTAGCACTCGCCGACTTTGCGAGGACCTCTCACGTTACGAGCTAGATCTCAAAGATGAACCCTTTGCCTCGGGCGCAATAACAGCGTCACGGAATCGAAGTCACCCGAGGCCAAAAAGCACAAAATACCCTACACACTTTCAGCTAACTTCGTATAAATACGCGAATTCGTGAAGCAATCTAACGATAGGTACAGCTCGCGCCAAACTTGTTCGCTCTGAAATTAACCCGCTGAACACACCCGTTTTGCGCAGGTGTGAGGACAGCTCTCGACCCTCTGATACCTGCTTCTCTTATTCCGACGTTACCCGCTTTGACTTTAAAGCAAATGAGAAGATTGGCGTAAGCTGTAGGTACCTAAGAATACTAAGTGGCTGTATTATTTATACATGTATTTTTTTTATACAGGAAAAAATATTTAATTTTTGTACATAAATGCGCAAATCGAAACGATCCACCATTCAGTGTGGTAATCTGACGTTACAGATCCGCGCAAATGGCGGACGCGCGCGCCCACCGTCACCATATGATACGCATGCATTTGCCGGCGCACACGCGGCGTGTCCACGATAGTTTTTGACGTCATCATAAATAAACTCTAACGTCTGTTCCGTTGCAATCAATTTAAATATACCGCGTAATTTTTGCATGGTGAATTAAAAATATTTGCAGTTTCTAAAGAATTAACTAAAAATTTACCTTTTCATTATAATTCCGTAACCAATTAGATTATGAAAAATAATACACATAGGTATTTCAACAGTTTTTGATTCACGTGCATATCGCCTAATAAGCATTAATTTTTCAAATATTATTGAACAAACGCATTTAATAGTTTTTAAAATAATTAAATTATGTTGTAATAATAATGTTATACCTACTTAGTATAAAAAATATACTATAACATGTGATACAAAAAGACCATAAAGTCAAGCTTTTATTGTTCATGATGGGACACAAAAATGAATAACTGTTTTCATGCTATGAGTTGTAACCTGTGGCTTCATATACTAAATTAATAGCAAATCTTGAAACCATTTACCAGCACCTTTCTTATTGTAAAACAGCTTTGTAGTATTGAATTCAACCTATATTCTTTTATTTAAAAATTTAATAAAAATAGCTGCAGTTTTGCTTGAAGGAGTAACGCCATGCATGTAATAACGGAATATATTTTATATCATATTACCGACCGCCCACAGCTTCGCTCGCGTGGATTTCACGTGTGTATTAATTAGCAAGCAATTAAGTGTTGATTTTATAAAAACACTGAAATATGGCATTTTATAGGTATATAATATAAAATAAATAATAAAAAATGTAATATTATTTTTAAGTAAAAGGCTAAAAACCAATTTGCATGATTTTAATTATTAAAAATGACAAATTCCCAAACAAATTTTCATTCGTATTTTACTACCCTAATGGTTAAATTTCCACAAATCCGGCAAAAACCGTCTTTCTTAATTTCTACACATAAAGCCAAACGATAAAATCAAAGTCCTTTACTAATTTGCATCCCCAACACTCCCTTAAAATTTAAAAATCTTGAAACAGTACATATTTATGTAGTAGCTTCTGGCCAAAAGGCCAAGTAACAATTTTCATGTACGTAACGTAAAAACAATGAACTTTCATTTAAACTTCCATCACCTATTTTGCTCATGTAGGGGTAGAATGTCGGAAATTCCTTTTTAGTGGATGCTTACGTTGCAAAATAAATCTAACGTCTTAAAAACATTAAAGTTCATGCATTGCTGGTCCAAGTTAAAAATGTTGCATAGCCTAGGATTATTTCCAATAACTAGGTCATATGGACATCTCAAACTATGAAGTAATTTTAACTGTATTTCCTTAAGTTGTTAATCAATTTAGAATATAATTAATTTACACACTTCAGTAGTAAAAAAGATTTAAACCGGTATCAAACGAAAGCAGTGATTAAATCCATAACGACAATTTTGAGCCTAACGATTGAATATAATTCAGTTTCAAATCAACGTTGATGAATGTATGAGTAAATGAGTGGTATTTATAATGTATAGATTATACTTCTAGATACTACCTCCCACTATTGTATAATTCCGCATTCAAAACATGCGATATCTTAGCGTCATTTCAATTACATAAAACTATGCAAAATTGAAAATAGAATTCAAATAGAAAATATATCTTTGCAATTAGCAATCACTGCTCACCATTACGCTTGAATTTGTGCAATGTTGTATACTTGAATTTCCATGTTATACAAGCTACACAATGATAGAGCTTGCACCAGTCAACAAGTGTGGTTCCTAAATAGTAATGCTCACAAGCATACAGTTCCAACAATGAAAACAACAATTTGTTCTAATCAGATTTCGCAGTTAACAGATGAGTGAATTCTAAGGATGATCGGTTTCCGCCTGCCCACTTCTTACAGTGATGAAAACTATTGTATAGACAGAAATCTACATTCTATCATTGTAGATATAATACAAACCTAGAACGTTCAGTGTACTTTTTCATAGAACTGGACCGGCTGTATGGCGTGAGTACCTTGACGCGCTTCTGCTTTGGTGTTTTGAAGTCAGCCTTCATAGGAACAACCACCTGCGAGTGGCTGCCTGAGCTGCTCTCGCTTAAGTTCAGTCTTCTTTTCACCGCCTATTAAAAAATGTCCATTACTAGAAAAAAAATTATTAAAATGAGTGCAAATGATAATTTCAGCTTAAAAGGTCGGTTTATAAGAAGATTCTTTGATAACTCTCAACGAAATAATAATTAGAAATCGACCTAAATGTAACAACTGATTGGCCGATTGGTCATTTGGTTAGATACCCTAACTACCAGAATCAAAGCACCTGGGACCAATATTTATGTGCATGAACATGTATATTTGTTCTATATCTGTAAACTCTGTATTCTGTATCTGTATCAATACTACATGCTCTGTCTAGAGACTGGATGGCCATGTGTGAGATGTCTCAGGTATTATTATTAGTCCCTTTCCAGGACAGTAGTATCCTTCTATGTAGTTCCTTTGAAGTTCCTTGGAAAAAGAAAACTCCGACAACCGTCGGAACGAAGGAGCCGTACATTAGATTTCGGCTATGATAATCAATAATAATAATAATAACATATACATCACAACAACGTCTAGGCTCCAAACCAAGCATTAACTTGTGTTTTGGGTACCAAGGAAGGACACCACATACATGTAACAACGATGATAATGGAGATTTATTATCATCATTGATTTTGATATCAAAGCAACATACCATCAACCCATTAATATCCCACTGCAGGAGCTTAGGCCTCCCCTCTCGGGATGAGGAGGCTTGGAACTTACTTAACCCACCACGCTGCCCTTGGTGGGTTGGTGGATTTTGATGACTGCCATCTATTGTGGCACAAAACACATTTTTTTTTACAATTTTTATCTGTCTGTCTGTCGGTGCATGCATCAAGGACAAACTACTAGACAGAATTTGATGAAATTTTACGTAAAGTAATAATAGTAATAATTTTTGGACCTGGATCAGCATAAAGAATACTTTTTACTGTGAGGAAATGTTTCCTTCCCATGGGAAAATACAAAAACTAGTTCCCACAAAAAGAGCGCAGACATCAACTCAAACGTTGATAGTACTTATTACAGAAACGTGTATTCTATGCACATGAAGCTGTTAGTAAAACTAATCTATCCTATAGTGTACTTTTATTAACGACCTGGATGGCATCTATGATAATTTTTGGCTAATTAGTGGTTTCACAATTACTCAGAAAGCTAAATATGATGAAAACTTGAGTACAAGCTATGTGTTAATGTGAAGCCCATAAAACCTTCATAATATGAAAGTAAATATGCTTATGTACTGAAAACTTGAAAAAGAAAAAACTACATTATTATATTTTATTTATGCCTTTTATATTATTATGTCGACTATCACAGAACATTATCAAGCTAGATGATACAGTAGGGCAGTACAATATGAACTGTTAAATTGAAGGCTGTTTTTCTATCTTTTTTTTTTATAAACCACTAACCGCATAACCTATATTTTGAATAATTAACAAGAAACATATTTACTTCCATAAACATAACCTTATAATGTTTTTTATAGTAGATGTCATATTTATCAAGATGGGATGCCACCTTCATTGTAAAAATTTCTGAACAATTACGTTCTTTACATTATAACTTTTGAAAATTATAAACATTTTTGTATGACAAATTTATATTGATGACCGCTTAGCCTAGTGGGTAGTAAACCCTGCCTATGAAGCTGGAGGTCTCGGGTTCGAATCCTAGATCGGGTCAGTATTTATATGATGAATATCGATACTGGTACTGGGTATTGGTTGTTATATGTATGTGGTGTCTTCGCTTGGTACCCAAAACACAAGCTAATGCTTAGTTTGGGGCCTAGACATTGTTGTCATGTGTACATTATTATTATATGTCAGGGGTCAATAGAATTTTACTTACATTTTGTAATTTGAAATATAAACATAGAGATAAGTAATAAAGATTATAAAAACATATTTAATTCTTTTCTATTTGAACACTTTTTCAATACTTTCTAATGTAAAATAAGCTTCGTTCAATAGAAATTATACAACTAAAATCACCTGAGCAAAAATGCTTTAAATAAAAAATATTGAAGGTAGAATATATGAAAATTTATATCACAATCTAGAATCACATTTTCTATTGTTACCCACACAGATCGATTAAATATACACTCACTTTAAGACGAAAACAGGTCATAGCTTGAATTCATCAAATAATCAATTGACTTAAAAAAAAAAAGAACTATTACATTTTTACTAAGTAGTTTTACCCGAAAAGAAAAAGGTTAAAATTCAACCAAACCAACTAGCAACAAACTAAAACTGTTAAATGTTAACACACTAGGGATGGAGAGCCCCAGTGAAGAAACGGCGTGGGGACTGAGGCATCAACAATACATGACATAAATTAGAATCAACACAAAGCAGTTTGCGCGCGGAAGGGACCCAAGGCAGAAAGAATGGCGAATTCTTATCTTAATTTTTTTTCCCCTGGTAAATATTATTATTAGTTAAACTAGTAGTATTGTGATGCGTTCGCGCGAGTTTGGTACACATAACCCCTGTAAAATTGGAGCAGATGTGCCTACTATTCTAACATAAGATATTGAGCATACAGATTGAATTTATTAACCAGGTGATATTTGATTCCTTGGTGTTGCATCCTTATTGTCATTACTAAATGAGTTTTCAAAATAATAATCAGTTAATTAATTTTTTTTTATGTGAGCCAGTTTTGCATATCTTTTTGGTTGTACTCATATAATTTTTAAGTTATATTATATAAAAATTACATAATACTCTAAAGTATATTTATATTATTTTCCTATAACAATCTTTATCAGGAAACTATTAAAATTAAATAATTTTAATTGACATTTACTTAAAAACATATTTCGTATAACTATTCAATTTCCATAAATATTGGCTATGAATACTAATTAACTAGTTTTTTTTTTTTTTTTGTTTAATAGCATTTCTTACAGCATATTTTCTGTTTGACTATTAAATTCAATGTGATACTAATTCAAAAACCATTTCTTACATAATCCAATAAGAAAAACATTAAAAAAAAATTTCATTTGAGTGTATTATTGTTTATTACACTACAGGTACAATTAGTCATTATCACAGAAAATGAGTAGTATAACTGAGTGGGGTTATTTCATATGATTTAAATATGTACACAGTTTGATTTCAAAAATACTTTTGTTACCTATTTTATGTTTATCAGATAATTATTCCACATCAACTTCGCAGATAATTAAAAAGATGTTTAACACAAACTGTAAAAGAGCCAGTAGCTAGTGCAATTTAGTGCATATATACCTACATGGTTGAGAAAGGAAAATTACTGTTGTATTTTCAAAGTACGAATTTTTTAGAGTTGTCCTTGAGACATGAGAATATTACTTTTATTACAGGGCATTCTAGTTGAAAACCAAAACCATATTTATCTACAGAATGGATAACAGATTATTTTTTTTAAATCAATCTATCTTATGAAATCATCAAAATTCAATAGTAATTTTTTTATTATAAATTTTATTTAGCTAAGGATCTACGAAACGCACCAGGCTTAACTTGTTTAAAACGCTGGGAAATTGTGAACGTAGAACAAAAAGCAACATTTACGATAGAGAAACGTGGAAAACATTGAATAATGGTTTAACGACCGATGACAAATTTGAAAGTAATTAAATATACTTTTATATACATAGGACATACTACAAATGCAAAAATACGTCAACTATGGCGGCATATATTTTGAAAAACAATAAATGTATCTTAAGTGAAATATCAAGTCTTATTTATAGGAATCCAGAAAGTTTCAGTGTGGCCTACGTATATACTTAAACGGTTGCCACCAACAGATGACAGCTGTTACAATCCACTAACACGCACTAGATCAGTGTGGTGGATTAAGCTCCAAGCCTCCTCATCCTGAGGGGAGGCCTAACCTCCTGCAGTGGAGCATTAATAGGCTGATGGTATGGTATACTTAAACAGGATTAACAAACATTCCAAATTAGACATACATGTGAGTGACCCAGTATGTAAATATTTTTCTACTAATACTTGTTGTGTGGCATGTAAACACACTAGTGTAATATAATGTATTTGCTGTATTATTTTTGAGATCTAAATAATAGATTTGAAATAATGTGCCAATGACAAAAAAATTCTTCAATTATTAAAATTGAAAAAAAAATAAACAGACAAGCTAGAAGCAAAGACATGTTTGAAGTTAGATTAAAAATTACGTTACTGAAGCTAAATGATGTGTAAGAGTGTAAAAAATAATTCTGCGAAATAGTAACTATGAGGTAGAGTTTAACTAATGAACAGATTTCAATGAAACTTTTGGTAATTTATTAGTCATAACCCAGGGTCTAATCTAAGATACAATTCATTTTGTCTGTTTGATTGTATAAACACCATAAACTAAAAAAGTACTGAACTGATTTTGAATAAACTCTTTTTAATTTAGTAGCTGTAACCCAGGGTCTAATCTAAGATGCAATTTATCTTGCTTTGTTATCTAGGAACTAGACAGGGAATGATTTTTGCTATCATTTTTCAGAACAAAGTGAGAACTAAATCCTAATAGTGGAAATATTGTAGTTTACGCAGGCGAAGCAGTGGGCAGCAGCTAGGATATAATATTAAAATCGTTTTTAAAAGTGCAGTTAATTCACCAACAAACTGTTAATCAATTTGACAATATAATTACAATATTAATTTGCATAGTCTTTTGAGTTGAGCTTGGGACAATATGTGTTGATGGGTAACCATACCTACTTATTCAAAACATTGGTATTAAGTTTGAAGATTTACGATTAAACAAGTATTATATTACACACATGAATTCTTTCAGCATAGAAAAGAATAATAGTAAATATTTTAAAATATACAAAGTTTAAAAGGTCAATATAATTTTCATTAGGAATGTGTCCATACAGGAAGTAGGTACCTGGGGAGGCGCCATGTGCCCGCGCCTGCGCCGCGTGGGGTGAATGCCACGCAACGGCCGACATGTGTCACATTAACAGCTAAATTCTTACATTCTTGCTAAATGGCTATACCTATTTGGTGTTCTTTGATTCTGCTGTCTTTGCACTTATTGTATATCACCTTGCATATCGAGGTTGAAATATTATTACACAAAAATGTCATTAATATATTTATAAAGAAATATTATCATGCATGTATCATGGCTACTTAAATATAAATTTTTATCTAAACGGGTCAAATTCAGAATATCTACAGAACCACAACATGATAGACTCTTGTTTGTAAAAGGAATTTGTATCATATCTTGATAACTAATTTTCATGTTGTTGGTGCATGGAATTAATATATATTTACTGGGCATAAACATGTCAACATATTTTAGTGTGTGGAATGTGACCCATATTTCAAATATAAAATAAATCTACACCTTATAGATAACAACAACAGCAACATATATACCTATTTTACTAAAATTACCAAATAACTAATGGACTCGTATCTAAAAATTATTTTCTCTACATTTTGTCTCTTCAACTTTGTTAGAAGTCTAAATAGGTACTTACATCTTTTTTAATTTTCATTTGTGATATAATTAGGTATTTCAATGGACATGTATTTTTTTTTAATCTAGGCAATTCCGATAACGTAAAAAGATATTTACTATTACGCTTACTGTTTTAATAGAACAATCTAGAATTAACTTTCTTATTTACATTGTTATGATAAATCTCTTGCAATTTAATAATTTGATGAACATATGAAATCAAAACTCTATGTTTACCTAAATTTACTTAATTGACAGTTGAAATGGAGTGTTCTCTTTGGCATAGATATTTTGAAAATAGAATAATCCAAAGCCATTTTTTTTTTATGATTATTTATTATGTGAAAATAGACTGACAAATAGAGATGGAAACTTAATTATGCCTTAGTGTTGATCAAATTAAATGAGATAAAAAGCTAACATTCATAACATCATTGTTTTATTGCTAGCCAATAAGAAACCATACTTTGTACATCAAGCAACCAAAAACAATTATATAGGTAATACAGAATAGGAAAAATGTTGCTAATAAATATAAGTCATATTGTAAATTCAAGCTGATTGGTTGTTTGTAATATTGATAATCTTTACAACATAACCTAATTTCCAATTTCCCACTATCTATTATTAATAAGTAGGTACCTACCTAGTGTATTAAAATCAGTAAGATAGCCTTAGAAAACTTATTTTCTAATACTAGAAAGTTTTGTGTTACAACCTTGGATGTACATGGTTAACGCATTATGATCACAAAAATGTGAGTCAAAAAGACATAGGTATGTCATTTGAGATTTTGATATAGTACTGTGACCTAGAATTTTGATGCACATCTAAAAATTGTACTGGAAATAGTAAAATTCTGAAAATACATTTAATGTGTATTGATAACGACTTATGGACTGTCCAATATCTGAGTCTATAATTTTGCTCTCAGGTTTTCGTTCGAAGTACGAGACACGAGAAGTTGATTCTACTATCTAAGGTTATAATGTGAACAATTGATTTACCACAAATATTCCTTAACACAACTTTCATTCATTGATATTCTAAGATGAATTGAATGAAAAGCTGTGTAACAGGAATGTGTAACTTTATTATTATTAGTACCTATTATTGTTGTTAAAATATAGGTAAGTAATCCAATTTATCAGGTATGACTTCAATTAAAATGGATGTTAGGTATGTTTGCAAAGATTTGTCAATTATCATATTGTGTGATAATCAATACATTGAGGCACACAAACAAATAACACACTGATGTTATTTTATGAATTGATTCTTTTAGTCAAGAGATAAAATACCAATCTGAATATAAAACTGTACCAAAACTTTCATTATTTAAAATTCAATGAGCAAATAAAGATATCCATGTTCGACAGGGTTCCTGTGTGAAAATCTTAATAAAATTCTGTAATGATATAACCTACCATCTCAGAATGTGTTGTACCTAGGAAGTAGAATATAATATATATAGGTATTAATATTATAGCAAATGCACATCAGCTGAGTAGTAAACAGCTGTTTGTCCCGGCCTGTTCAATATTAGAAGTGACTTACTTGTGAAGTCTTGGGCGGCGCGGAAAGGGCCTCCCGACGGATCTGGTGCTGCGGTGTGGCGCCATAGCCGTGGTCTAGTAGATGGTAGCCCACAGGCGGACTCTCGTCTAGCAGCGTGGTGTGTGGCGGTGAGCCGGCCCGCACCTCGCCAGCCGGCGAGCTCTCCACCAGCCCGCGCTTGGCCCGAGGCATCTCTATGCCAAAATGAGTACACATTATATATTATCTTCCGATAAACACATTCACAGCGAGGGCGTTCACAAATACCTCGAGAAAATAATCTCTGAAATTCAATTAGCGAAGAGGTTAGGGGCGCCGTGCGCGCGTAAATTATAAGGCGAGAAGCCTCCTAGCCCGCTGGGCCTTTTTGCATGCGAGTCGTTCACAACGGTCCACGTTCTTTACAGTGGCACTTGGGACTATTACGATTCGTTGACGTCACATAATGAAGACTTTTTCCATACAATTATCGATGGGCAGCTGCGATTCAGACGACTAACCGCTAACGAACAGTGCGTCGCATATCTATGGATTCTCGACGGAAATTATCAATAAGCATAGGCGATACTCACGAAAGGTGCGAGCGGATGATATTCGAAGCGATAACCATGTAACGGCATCAATTTCTCCAGGCCGAACGCTACATTATTGAGTACTCAAAATAAAATGTCCGCCGCTTCGTCGGTCTCGAGTGAACTCGTTCGTGGACACGAGACGCTCGATCAATCTCGGACGGAAAACATGGGGCCGTCGCGGGGCGCACATTTATTGTTGCACTTCACGATACACACAAATATATTAGCAAGCTGAAGATGCTGAGATGCATTTTCTGCGCTGTAACGTAAACGGCACAAACGGCAAGACCGCGGCAGGAAGCTTCAGAACATCTGGGTGGCGGCGCGACGGGTGCGGCGGGCGCTCTTGCTATGGGCGCTGCGGCGCGGGGCGGGCGGTGTGCGGGTGTGTGGCGCGAACTACGCACGCAGCGCGCATGCGTCTACGACGCGCGGACCAACCCCTAGCTAGCTAGCGCTCTAGCGGCAGGCAACGCCACCCTTCAAGATGCACGACGGCGTTACGAAGCCATAAAAAAATGTAACGAATTTTTGATATTCTTTTAGGCCACTAGACCGGTTCTCGACAAGGCTTATTCGACACAAAAGTGAACCTCTAGCCGCGTTCACCGCATCAGATTTTTTCGTAACGACCGATTTCGTTATATTTAGCGATCTTTGTTATTTAGGCTAGTAAAGTAACGCTTAAGTGACATAAAATTATAATTAATTTTTATTTTTATTTGCATTTTATTGTCCGCTTCCTAATGGACTGTAGAAAATATTTGCCAAACACGATATTCGCAATGACAATATTTGAAATAATTAACCGAAACCTTGGTACCTAGGTACCTACTAGGTACTTTTACCTATTTCGACGATGATTTTGATCTAAATGTCAGTTAGTTAAATCAGTTTTTCTGCAATTAAATTCGATATATATGTACAAAAACTGCGAAAAACCTTTAGTTCTTTCGGTCGTAGAAAACGCAAGTTACAAATAAACCACACTCTATAGCCGACCTATGCATATCTGTGCATATCATCGCATCGTGTAACTAACGTTGCAGTAGTAAATAAATAGATGTCAGCGAATGTGAGCGGGGTAAGCACAGAAAGGGTACGTACTGTCGCCAAAGAACCAAAACATGGATACTTAAAAAAAAATTTTGTACGTCGCGCGCGTTCGTAACATTCGACGTCTCATCTCATTCACCATTATCGGTTCTTTCCAAAGCAAATGTGAACAAGCGCAATTCGAACCTATGAACTTGACCATTTAAGGCCACCGGGTACTGAATAGTATAGCCACATAATAACAAATGAGCAGCGCTGTCGTTTGGCGGGTAATTACCCGAAAACCGGGTATTTTTAATGTTAGTTAGTAAGAGCGGGCTTTTTGACGGGTATTTGCAAAAATGCAGGCAAAACCGGCTATTAAAAAAATTTTTAAAGTGTTTTATTTAATGAATAATGTAAATAAAAATATTTATCCAAACTTAAAACTGATAATTATTTACATTTTGTTCGTATTATTTTTTTCCAAGAAGACATAAATATCACTGTTGTTTCGTTATGATAGAACGGCTCGTGAAGGCATTCGTAAAGCAGGCAGTATTCTAAAATTCTTACCCAATGTCGGAATGTTAAAATCAAAATTATACTTTGGTGAATCAAGCACCAGTTTCACGTAGTAAGTACAGTATTTTGACATTGAGTTAGTTTAACATACGAAATATCAGGTATACTCCTACCGGTTATTATTGATTAGAATACGTTTTCATATGAGTACCTATACCTATTTATGTTGATTCTAGACACTTATAACCCATGATTGTAAAAATTTTATTACAAAAGTGAAAGGTACCCATAATTTGTCAGTAGTTGGCGGGGAAATGCGGGCATTTCATGGTTGCTTGGTGGGAAAACTGACAACTCATATCCGACAGCCCTGCAACTGAGTCTCTAATTTTCAAATGAACGGTCAAACATTATTGTTCTACATACATTTGTTAGTTCGGTGCACGCATTGTCGTCCAAATACAATGATCATCACTAGCCAGCCTAATGATATGGACGTGCTATTGAAATTTTGTAACGTTGTGTGTAGTCCGAGCCGTGGTATCGGTTAGGCCACTGCCTTCCATAGTTACAAGCCATGTTATTGAAATTTTGCAACGTTGCGTGAAGTCCGAGCCTTGGTATCAGTCAGGCTATTAGTTGACTTTTCTTCCATTTAAACGTTATGTGAACGAGATATTCATTGAAAATAATAAGTCAGTGTTAAAAACTACTTGTTACATCGCGTTTATTCGTAATTAGCAAAATAAGTTGATATTTTCACCATGTAATCATTTTTCGCTTCACGTCACAATCTTGACACGTTTGGGTGAAAAATACAGTAAATTTTGATCATTTTTCAAGTAGGTTCAAGGATATTGAGTCTGGAGGATCCCGGAGAACTATACTTATACCTGTCATGGTCCTTTTAACCGCATGCTAGCCACCAGCAGGTCCGGCGAATTTCATTACGTAGAAACCAGGCAGAGGAAGAAACTGCAAGGGAACGTACATCCCCGTCGAACATTATAAAATTAAACTATAAGCTTGTAAGATATAGGTAGCTTGTCATAAATGCACAAAAACATAATAACAGTAACCGAAATGAGACATAATAAACATTCATTTAATTCTATTCTATTCATAAAAGCCACTTAAGACACGCGAACGAAGTCGCGGGCAGGTGCTATTATCATAGTATAATATGTACTCTTATTTATATTTTCTACTATCTATAATTTCATATTTACTTATTTAAATCCCATATTTACAATTATTAAATCATGACATCTTGTCAGCTGACGACATAAATCGGCCTACATGTGACAGATAATGCGACATTGCCAAATCTAATAGCATGGGTTGTAACTATAGAAGGCAGTGACGTAGTCTATTTTTTGAATTCGATTCGTGAAAAACAATAAATGAATGAGTGATGACGTTCTTTGGTCTTCCAAAAAGTAATAAATTCACTCGTGTGACGCATTTCAAGATTGTGTACCGTTGCATAACTACGAAATTAAGATATTTGATATGAATCTCATACCTGAATGAATCAAATACCCTACAAATACTTTTAGCTTCCTTAAGTTTGTCCGTTCGTCAATGTATCACAACTTTAATTCCTTTATTTTTTTTATGGCAAAAACAAAGGGCGGAGGAACGTACTCGCAAGGCAAGTAAAAACAAAATAAGATTTTGTAAAAATGGAATTATGAACAGAGAATTCAGCGAAAGCTAGGTGCGTTGTGGGAACGAGATAGAGGACAACGGAAGCGAAAGTGAGAACGGAAGCTGAAACATAAACATCTGTCTGTCCATCTAGCTCTTTCGATTACGCTACGGTCACATTAGCTAAAAGCTGACGACCGCTTAGCCTAGTGGGTAGCGACCCTGACTACGTAACTGGAGGTCCGGGGTTCGAATCCCAGGTCGGGTCAGTATTTATATGATGAATATTAATACTGGTACCGGGTCTTGGTTGTTATATGTATATGGTGTCTTCGCTTGGTACCCAAAACACAAGCTAACGCTTAGTTTGGGCCTAGACGTTGTTGTGGTGTATACGTATGTTATGTTAGTTAACAGTCACCCGGCATTAGCCTATTTTCTTTAATATAGTTACGTGTAAGGGTTCGAAGGATTTGGAGAGAAAGACCTGCTGACTCTTTTGAAGACTTTATTCACTAACACTAGGTCCAAACACTAAGCACTAACGATGTCCTAGGTCGTAGCCAAGTCGTAGATTTGCACTTGTATCACTCTTCATCACTAGTTTTCACTTCGAAGTCCCCTCGAAGGTAGCCCAAAACTGGACTGCTTGGCTCGCCTCTCTGCGGCTATTTATATGGGCCGAGACGAGCCTAGAGACCATTCCAGAACGTACCCGACTCGCGCGAACGCGATCGACCGGGTTGGATGATTCTGGAAAGTCTCACGCATACTCGGTTTTCGAGACTATTCTTCTATAGTAGTTCCTTTAACGCCATCTAGTATTGAGTAGGGGGTTTCGTGTTGTCTTTGTTCTTTGAGTGGTTTTACAGGTTGATGCTAGATGGCGCTAGTTGCTTTGTGTGGTCGTAACAATATTTTCATAAGTGCCGAGTTATTTGGACTTTGAATGACATTGGTAACAGTATATTTTAAAGGGCAATGTATATGCTTTTACAATAAAATCCCAGCTGACATTCAAGATCTACCCCTTAACAAGTTTAAAACTACAATAAAACGAAAGCTTTATGCAAAAGCTTATTAAAAAGTATCAGATTACTTGGATGATAAAAATCCATGGGTGTAAGCCGCTCGCCTATCAGTTTGTTTCAAAAATATTATTCTTTAAGCACTTATTGTTAAAAATTTTTTTTTATAATGTTAAAAAATAATTTAAAAAAAAATAAAAACCGACTTCAAAAACATAAACTAAAAAGTTAAAAATAAAATTTTTACTTTAATGAAAGGAGCATTAACAGGCGGCATATAGTTAATGAAGTCGGTGCCTACTCACTCAGACACTTTAAATTGTGTTCTATATTTGTTATAGTTATAAATATATCATTGTTGTAATTGTTATTACCTGGTAAGTGCCCATTTAAAGTGTCTGAGTTGGCACCGACTTCATTAACTATATGCCGCCTGTTAATGCTCCTTTCTTTAAAGTAAAAATTTTATTTTTAACTTTTTAGTTTTTGTTTTTGAAGTCGGTTTTTATTATATTTTTATTTTATTTTTCAATTTTTAGTTGAACGCATCTGTAACTTATTTGTATTTAGTCATTACTTTGTATTTATGGGGCTTCTAAATGCGCTACTCAAATGAGGCAACACCGCGATTACGCAACGTAAATTCAGTGTCAAATTGACGCATCAGCATGCCTAGTAGGTAGTGGTATTCCTATGTAAAACTTCAATCATAATTATTATTTTTGTGCAAACTGAACATTTTGGCATATTGAACCGTATGAAGTAAGCCCAACAAAAGGTAACTACTGTAAATCGTTGAGGAATTCCCTCGACTGTTTATGGTCTTCCTCATCAGACCTGTAATGGCAATTATAATCCATATGAGTGCAAAGTTCTCATCAATAGAAATGAATTAAGTCCAAACACCAGGTAATTGCTATAAATCGTTAAGGAGTTCCTTCGACTGTGTATGGTCTCCATCATCAGACCTGTAATGATACTTATAACCCATATGGGTGCAAAGTTCTCATTAATAGAAATGAATTAAGTCCAAATACCAGGTAATTGCTGTAATTCGTTGAGGAGTTCCCTCGATTGTGTATGGTCTCCATCATCGGACATGTAATGGCACTTATAATCCATATGGGTGCAAAGATCTCATCAATAGATATGAATCAAGTCCAAACACCAGGTGATTGCTGTAAATCGTTGAGGAGTTCCCTCGACTGTCTTTCAGCTTCATCATCAGATCGAAGCCCGACCTTCATTAAATAGTACTAGTAGTAGTATTTTATCAAAATATTTAAAATACGATACTTTAAAATACGATTTTCGAAGGTTGCCCTCGATTTCTCTGGGATGCCTTCATCAGATCCTGGTTTCTTTATCATGGTACCACTCCGGAGATATATATACCCTTCCACAAAAAAAAAATCATCCAATTCGGTTCATAAACAACGAAGTTATCCCTGAACACACATAAAAAAAAACATATTTACGGTCGAATTGAGTAACCTCCTTCTTTTTTGAGCATCCCTCAGTTTCTTGCGTATTCCTCTGAGAGGAACCAGCATTTCGAATGCGCCTTTGTGGTGACGTTCTTCCACAAAGAAATAAAATTCACTCTTATGACGTATTTCAAGATTATGTTACATAACTACGAAATAAAGATATTTTGATTTGATTTGATTTGATATAAAAGTTCGGTCCTGCCATGGCGTGGTGTGATGTGATTGGCTGGGCTGATTGACAAGCCGCTGAGTGTGAGCTAATGTGGCCGTAGCTTTTTACTAATTTCTTAATACGATCATTGCGTGCATATTTCAGAAAAAAATATCTAGTAGGTACACGTATAGGCCGAATTCACGCGCTGAGAGTTCGGTAAAATCATGGAACTATTATATTAGTTCCATGGCACCCGGTTACTTCCCTTTCGCACTTTTTTTTTTAATCACCAGTTTACGTATGACCACGCTAATGTTAGAGAGATATCATTCCAGTTGTACGTAGTACATATTAGTTCCATGGGTAAAATATAATTTCATTTACGTTCCATCCTTGAATAAGTACGTAGTAGTACTTTTTAGAACACACCAGTGATCGGCCAGTGACTTAATTACAATACAATAATTGATTTTAATTTCAAAATAGAAATAGGTAGCTATTAGGTATTATAGATAACTCACTGAGGAATGTTCTCAGTTAGGTTCTAGGGAACTGTAATTTCCTTTTTTAAATGTAGCGGTGCAGTTTGAAAATTGTGTGTACCACAATAAGCTAGCATGTCAAGATGATAATCGTACAACGGGCTGACCTGAATAGTGTGTTAAGTCGGTGGTGATAAGGCACACGGGAACGAGCGCTTTCGTTCCGGTGATCTAATACAAATCAATCAATCAATCAATTCGTTCGACCTTCAGCCAGACGCAATGTTTGAAAGGGACAAGTCCCGATACACCAAAGGGAACGTAGATATAGGATGGAGTGTAGGTTATAGGCTGCATTGAGAATAACGGGAAAGAGAGTCAGCCGGTATTCGTGCAACCTATAGCCAGAAAAGGGAGCCAGGAGAGGTAATAGATATAGTGTGTTAATAAATAACAATGGGGAACATAAGTTGTCAAGGCTTCTCGTCACACACTTTCCACATCTAGCCACCTCCAGCCAGATGCTTCAGGTCGTCTGTCCACCTGATTTCGGGGCATTTTATGCTCCGTTTTCCGAGCTATTTGTCTCCATTCAAGAACTCTTTTCCCCTAGCTGTAATAGCCCTTTGAGAGTTGGCCCAAATGCCACTTCAGCTTATTTTTTTGAGCTATCTCGACAATTTACTTTTGCTTCGTGACTGGCCCCTACAATAGATCAATTTTGTCATACCCGCAAAATCCACGTTTCGATAGGTATCATCCCTCATTACATCCCAAGCTCCCCCCCCCCTCGCGCCGCCACCCCATAAGAGACACGGTAAGATATTTACTACACGAGGCGAAGCGCTCTATTCAACGGGGGGGTGTGTGAGGCGATTTTGCGTTGTTTTTTTGTTTTTGGACATGTTTTTATATTTCACTGCATGATTTGGCGTTTTCGCGACGTAATAGGTACCTACTTGTAAACGGGCATTTGCCGACTGACGACCGGTAGTGGCACGGTGGCATACATTATTAACGGAGTGTATGAGCCTTTTCGATAGCTTGCTGTGGTTTATTTAAACATTGCGGACCTGGGTACTGGTAGTAACAAGAACAGACGTTACCGCTTTTTGGCTGAAGTTGGATTTGTCGAACTTAATCGTCTGTCTTAAATACTCCTAATCCTATACAACTTCCAATGGCTCACTCTCTACGAACATAGGTTCTAAGAGAAATAGTAAAATAATAAATAGCTCGAATATTACAAAAACGACTTGGCAAATTGTGAACAGCGAAACTAGAAAGGACAAGCTCTTAATATTGATTTTAAGCAAAAAATTAATAATCAGATTTTAACATCAAATTTAGAAGTTGCCGAGATTGGTGTTAAATCAATGTTACCGAGGCTTTTGAGAAGTTTTTCTCAGATGTTCCAGTTTCGACTACCGAGTCATTAAACTCCTCCCGCACTTGCCGAATCCTCAAAGCAAAATGTCAGTGAATGCTTGGTTGATTTTAAGTTTTCTCAAGTTGATCCTATAGCCCTTGTTGAAGCATTCAAATCATAAGAAATGAAAAATACTGCAGACCTTCATGGTTTTTCAGTTAAAATTATAATTTCAATAATCAATTCTATTTCACCTCATCTTATTTGTTGAATAAACAGAACACGGTGTTTTCCCGATCTAATGCAGCATAGTAAAGTCATTCTATTATTTAAAGCCGGTAGCACATCTGACCCTACTACTTTTCGACCTTTTCAAATACTACCTACCAACCTTAAAGAAAAATTTAAAAAAAAATGTTATTGTGTCGGTTACTTTCACACTTTAATAATGCGTTGCCTATTGGCAACAGTTTGGGTTCACGCCTGGGGCCGTACACAACCGTACACTACTGATGCTAGTGTTGAACTGATTCAGCATAGCTTCGAGGCCTGAGAGAGCTCGGAAGATGCTATAGGTATTTTCTGTGATCTTTCTACGGCTTTTGATCGTGTCCATCATGATACATTGATCGGGAAACTGCTTCATTGTGGTGTTAAAGACCGTGTATTCGATCTTTTGAAGTCGTACTTATGTAACAGAGTTTAGAGGGTTGATGTGAGCGGAGAAAAGTCACCTGGATCCGCGGTGTCAATGGGTATTCCGCAGGATTAATTCTTGATTCATTTCTATTTTTAGTTTATGTTAACGACTTATCTCACCTTATAAAAAATAATCATAAGATAGCATTTTAGGCTGATGGCACTTCCTTAGTATTAAAAGTTAACAGAAATCAATTTACCTACGATGAAACAATGCCTATCTCCAAAATAGTCGAATGGTTCACGGCCAATAATTTATTACGAAATGAACAAAAAACCAAATGTCGTACAGAACGTCAATCAAGTACTTACCAATATTTCATTAAAAGTGCGAAATTAGACCTTGTGAATTATATTGTATTCTAGAGAAACACACTAGATGTGAAATTGCAATAGGATCCTCATATTACTAACTTGGCGACAAGGCACGGTTCTGCAGCTGCTGTAAAAAGGATTAACTTCCTTTCGGACATAGAAACCGCAAGATTCTATTTCAGTGGGTTCCATAGTTTGATGACTCATGACATTCGGCTGTGGGGACACATTGTTAATGTATATCGTGCTGCAGAAGCGGCCTGTTCGAGCAATTTATGAAGGCCTAAAGTACCTATAACTTAGAGACAAGTTTAAGAAAAATTACATGGCCGTCTATATACATATTTTAAAACATAATGTAGATATGTAAAAAAATTGTATTATTAAAAAAAATGTGATTAGCATAATATTTGATACAAGAAACAAAGAAAACCTGTTGACCATGTTAGTTGCCTCAGTAAAATCACAAAATCTTTTAAGGGCAATGTATACAATTTTATAAGATATCCCAGTTGACATTCTTTACCCCTTAATAAGTAAAAAAAAAAAAGACGTGTGGCACTCGAGGACTGCCGCGGTAAAGCTATTGCATCCTAGCATTTTGTATCAACTTATGCATTTATAATTATTTATTTATTTTATTTATGCAGTATTAAATCTGAGTTACTGCTAGTCGCGCCTAAAGAAGTTTTACTTCAAAAACAAAGAAAAAGAAATACTGCATAAATAAAATAAATAAATAATTATAATTGCATAAGTTGATACAAAATGTATGCAATAGCTTTACCGCGGCAGTCCTCGAGTGCCACACGTCTTTTTTTTTATTAAATTCTTGTCGTTGGGCAGCAAGTAACGATGCAAACATCCCACGCATTTCTTCCTTAAATGCGGACAACTCATTGTTAGTGCTAGGCTGCGAGAAATCAGAGGGACTGTCGTGTTCTTTTCTCTTTTTCGCACGAACAAAGACAGAGTTTGGTGGGGTTCAAGCATAATCGAGTCGTTCAAGTTTGATTCGGACAAAGACTTATTCATATTGACACCTTGTACTAGGAGAACAACAAGCACGTGGAGATTATAGTCAAGTAGGTCACAATGGAAGTTTACTATTTGACGTTAATAAATTATGTGGGTCCCAGTCACAGACAATTTTGTCTGTGGTCCAGCGCGACAATGGGGCGATTCCGTGCGTAGTGGTATTATAAGCGCAGTACCAGGATCGCATAAATTAGAGGTAGTTCGGTCGAAGCACACTCACGGGAGTAGGAGACGCACACAACGACGAGGCGGCGATAGGCGTATGCACACGCACCGAGTACGAAGTGACGTGATCACTCTTAACGATTTATGCACTCCTATTTTCTTGCACTGTTTATGAGCGTGCGGTTTTTTTCGTTACGGAATTTCTCGTTTCGGTCCCCGCGCTCAAAGGCCTGCGATAGAAGAAGCTATGCAATAGCTTAAAAAAAGGAATAATTAACAAAAAAAATAGGCCTATTTGTACAACAAAAACCAGGAACTCAGGAATGGCTTGAAGTATAAAGTTCTAATTAACCTCAACAGACAATTACATGTCTGTCCTCTTGGTCATTTAATACCAATTCAAACTAGCATAAAAAATGGCTTTAAGCCTATAAAAACTTAACTAGGCTTTTCTAAATAACCTATTTTGTTACGATTCGTTCAAAATGAAAAAAAAACGGAACCCTTAAAAGATTTTCGTTGTCTATCTGCACATCAAAAACCAGGAACTCAGGAATGGCTTAAAGTATAAAGTTCTAATTAATCTAAACAATAAATGTCTGTCCTCCTGGTCATGTAATACCATTCAAACTAGCTCAATAATAAAAAACAAGGCTTTCAAAAAAAGTTTAACTAAAACTAGGCTTTTTTTAATATTTTGTTATGATTCTGTACTTCAAAATGAAAAAAAAAATAGAATAAATAAAAACGAAGCCCTAAAACGTTGACTTCGTTGTCAGACTATCTGTGAATCAAAACCAGGACATCAGGAATGGCTTGAGGCATAAAGTTCTAATTAATCAAAACACTAAGTGTCATTCCTGGTCATTTAATACTAATTCAAACTATTTAAAGGCTTACTAAAAATTACATTTTGTTACGACTTCAAATTAAAAAAAAAAACCGGAACCCTAAAAGACATTTCGTTGTCCGACCAATTTTCGTTGTCCGACTACATCAAAAACCAGGAACTCAGGAATGGCTTGAGGTATAAAGTTCTAATTAATCAAAACACTAATTGTCTGTCCTTCTGGTCATTTAATACTAATTCAAACTATTTCAAAAGTACTTACTAATATAGGCTTACTAAAAATAAATTTTGTTAAGATTTCAAATTAAAAGAAAAAACGGAACCCTAAAAAGACGTTGTCCGACTAAATAAAAAACCAGGAACTCAGGAATGGCTTGAGGTATAAAGTTCTTATAAATCTTAACACTAAATGTCTGTCCTCCTGGTCATTTAATGCCAATTAAAACTAGCTAGTATAAACCATTAAAAAAAAAATTAACTAAAAAAATACTACTAAATTTACTTATTTTTATTACGATTTCGTACTTCATTCAAAATATTAAAAAAAACGGCCTAAAAGATTTTCGTTGTCTAACTATCTGTACATCAAAAACCAGGAACTCAGGAATGGCTTGAAGTATAAAGTTCTAATTAACCTCAACAGACATTTATATGTCTGTCCTCCTGGTCATTTAATACCAATTCAAACTATTTCAAAAGTACTTACTATAAAATAAAATACTTACTAAAAATTCTGTTACGACTTCAAATTAAAAAAAAAACGGAACCCTAAAAGACATTTCGTTGTCCGACCAATTTTCGTTGTCCGACTACATCAAAAACCAGGAACTCAGGAATGGCTTGAGGTATAAAGTTCTAATAAATCAAAACACTAAATGTCTGTCCTCCTGGTCATTTAATGCCAATTCAAACTAGCTAGTATAAAACCATTAAAAAAAAAATCAACTAAAAAAATTCTAATATTTTTATTACGATTTCGTACTTCATTCAAAATATTAAAAAAAACGGCCTAAAAGATTTTCGTTGTCTAACTATCTGTACATCAAAAACCAGGAACTCAGGAATGGCTTGAAGTATAAAGTTCTAATTAACCTCAACAGACATTTATATGTCTGTCCTCCTGGTCATTTAATGCCAATTCAAACTAGCTCTACTATTAAAACCATTTCAAAAAAAGACATTAAACAGGTTTTTTCTAAATTTACTTATTTTTATTACGATTCATTCAAAATATTTAAAAAAGTAACGATGCAAACATCCCACCCACGCATTTCTTCCTTAAATGCGGACAACTCATTGTTACCAGTACTAGTGCTAGGCTGCGATGAATCAGAGGGACTGTCGTGTTCTTTTCTCTTTTTCGCACGAACGAAGACAGAGTTTGGTGGGGTAATAGTTGGGTTCAAGCATAATCGAGTCGTTCAAGTTTGATTCGGACAAAGACTTATTCATATTGCCACCTTGTACTAGGAGAACAACAAGCACGTAGAGATTATAGTCAAGTACTTACTTACAGTACAGTACAGTAAGTACAATACTTGACTATAATCTCCACGTGCTTGTTGTTCTCCTAGTACAAGGTGGCAGTATGAATAAGTCTTTTGTCTGAATCAAACGTCAAATATGACGTTAATAAATTATGTGGGTCCCAGTCACAGACAATTTTGTTCTGTGGTCCAGCGCGACAATGGCGCGATTCAGTGCGTAAGGGTATTATAAGCGCAGTACCAGGATCGCATAAATTAGAGGTAGTTCGGTCGACGTGCAGTGTTCAGTAATCACTCTTAACGATTTATGCACTCCTATTTTCTTGCACTGTTTATGAGCGTGCGGTTTTTTTCGTTACGGAATTTCTCGTTTCGGTCCCCGCGCTCAAAGGCCTGCGATAGAAGAAGCTATGCAATAGCTTAAAAAGACGTGTGGCACTCGAGGACTGCCGCGGTAAAGCTATTGCATCATAGCATTTTGTATCAACTTATGCATTTATAATTATTTATTTATTTTATTTATGCAGTATTAAATCTGAGTTACTGCTAGTCGCGCCTAAAGAAGTTTTACTTCAAAAACAAAGAAAAAGAAATACTGCATAAATAAAATAAATAAATAATTATAATTGCATAAGTTGATACAAAATGTATGCAATAGCTTTACCGCGGCAGTCCTCGAGTGCCACACGTCTTTTTTTTTATTAAATTCTTGTCGTTGGGCAGCAAGTAACGATGCAAACATCCCACGCATTTCTTCCTTAAATGCGGACAACTCATTGTTAGTGCTAGGCTGCGAGAAATCAGAGGGACTGTCGTGTTCTTTTCTCTTTTTCGCACGAACGAAGACAGAGTTTGGTGGGGTAATAGTTGGTTCAAGCATAATCGAGTCGTTCAAGTTTGATTCGTACAAAGACTTATTCTTATTGACACCTTGTACTAGGAGAACAACAAGCACGTGAAGATTATAGTCAAGTAGGTCACAATGGAAGTTTACTATTTGACGTTAATAAATTATGTGGGTCCCAGTCACAGACAATTTTGTCTGTGGTCCAGCGCGACAATGGGGCGATTCCGTGCGTAGTGGTATTATAAGCGCAGTACCAGGATCGCATAAATTAGAGGTAGTTCGGTCGAAGCACACTCACGGGAGTAGGAGACGCACACAACGACGAGGCGGCGATAGGCGTATGCACACGCACCGAGTACGAAGTGACGTAATCACTCTTAACGATTTATGCACTCCTATTTTCTTGCACTGATTATGAGCGTGAGGTTTTTTTCGTTACGGAATTTCTCGTTTCTAGTCCGGTCGTGGGACACTAAATTTTACTAAAAGGTTTTGATAATTCTAAAGTTGTTCGTTTTCGGTGAGTGGATAGATAAAGTGCATGGTGAGCTACTGTCAAAAAGTTAGAAGTTTTAGGGCTGTGCTAAGGGAATGGCTTAGGTTTTCCTTAATATTTCGTGTAACACAGTGTATATAGAATTAAAATTTGAAATTTTAATCCTACTAATATTAACTCACAATGCACTTTATCTATCCACTTATTAAAAAACGAACAGCTTTAGAATTATCAAAACTTTTTTATAAAATTTAATGTCCCACGACCAACTTATTTTTTTAAATTTCCGTAGTATCCCTTATGTTATCTTTCTAAAAATTTTACAATATGAGGTTAAGATAGTTCTAATTAAAAACCAATCAAAATTTCAAATTTTAATTCTATATACAGTGTGTTACACGAAATATTAAGAAATACCTAGTTACACCCTTAACACAGCCCTAAAACTTCTAACTTTTTGACAATAGCTCACAATCCACTTTGTCTATCCACTTATCAAAAAAGGAACAGCTTTAGAATTATGAAAACTTTTTTATGAAATTTAATTTCCCACGACCAGACTGTTATTTTTATTTAATTTTCGTAATATCCCATGTTATCTTTCTAAAAATTTTAAAACGTGAGGTTAAGTTAGTTCTCATTATGACCCAATCAAAATTTCAAATTTTTAATCTATATACAGCGTGCTACACGAAATATTAAGAAATACCTAGCCACACCCTTAGCACAGCCCTAAAATTTCTAACTTTTTGACAATAGCTCAGAATGCACTTTATCTATCCACTCACCAAAAACGAAGATCCTTGGAATTATCGTAAGTAATTTTTCTCTGGCTACGCGACTATTCGGTCCCCGCGCTCAAAGGCCCGCGATAGAAGAAGCTATGCAATAGCTTAAAAAAAGGAATTATTAACAAAAAAATAGGCCTATTTGTACAACAAAAACCAGGAACTCAGGAATGGCTTGAAGTATAAAGTTCTAATTAACCTCAACAGACAATTACATGTCTGTCCTCTTGGTCATTTAATACCAATTCAAACTAGCATAAAAAATGGCTTTAAGCCTATAAAAACTTAACTAGGCTTTTCTAAATAACCTATTTTGTTACGATTCGTTCAAAATGAAAAAAAAACGGAACCCTTAAAAGATTTTCGTTGTCTATCTGCACATCAAAAACCAGGAACTCAGGAATGGCTTAAAGTATAAAGTTCTAATTAATCTAAACAATAAATGTCTGTCCTCCTGGTCATGTAATACCATTCAAACTAGCTCAATAATAAAAAACAAGGCTTTCAAAAAAAGTTTAACTAAAACTAGGCTTTTTTTAATATTTTGTTATGATTCTGTACTTCAAAATGAAAAAAAAAATAGAATAAATAAAAACGAAGCCCTAAAATGACTTCGTTGTCAGACTATCTGTGAATCAAAACCAGGACATCAGGAATGGCTTGAGGCATAAAGTTCTAATTAATCAAAACACTAAGTGTCTGTCCTCCTGGTCATTTAATACTAATTCAAACTATTTAAAAGGCTTACTAAAAATTACATTTTGTTACGACTTAAAATTTAAAAAAAAAACCGGAACCCTAAAAGACATTTCGTTGTCCGACCAATTTTCGTTGTCCGACTACATCAAAAACCAGGAACTCAGGAATGGCTTGAGGTATAAAGTTCTAATAAATCAAAACACTAAATGTCTGTCCTCCTGGTCATTTAATGCCAATTCAAACTAGCTAGTATAAAACCATTAAAAAAAAAAACAACTAAAAAAATACTAAATTTATTTATTTTTATTACGATTTCGTACTTCATTCAAAATATTAAAAAAACGGCCTAAAAGATTTTCGTTGTCTAACTATCTGTACATCAAAAACCAGGAACTCAGGAATGGCTTGAAGTATAAAGTTCTAATTAACCTCAACAGACATTTATATGTCTGTCCTCCTGGTCATTTAATACCAATTCAAACTATGTCAAAAGTACTTACTATAAAATAAAATACTTACTAAAAATTACTGTTACGACTTCAAATTAAAAAAAAAACGGAACCAAAGACATTTCGTTGTCCGACCAATTTTCGTTGTCCGACTAAATAAACCAGGAACTCAGGATTGGCTTGAGATATAAAGTTCTAATAAATCAAAACACTAAATGTCTGTCCTCCTGGTCATTTAATGCCAATTCAAACTAGCTCTACTATTAAAACCATTTCAAAAAAAGACATTAAACAGGTTTTTTCTAAATTTACTTATTTTTATTACGATTCATTCAAAATATTTAAAAAAGTAACGATGCAAACATCCCACCCACGCATTTCTTCCTTAAATGCGGACAACTCATTGTTACCAGTACTAGTGCTAGGCTGCGATGAATCAGAGGGACTGTCGTGTTCTTTTCTCTTTTTCGCACGAACGAAGACAGAGTTTGGTGGGGTAATAGTTGGTTCAAGCATAATCGAGTCGTTCAAGTTTGATTCGGACAAAAACTTATCATATTGCCACCTTGTACTAGGAGAACAACAAGCACGTAGAGATTATAGTCAAGTACTTACTTACAGTACAGTACAGTAAGTACAATACTTGACTATAACCTCCACGTGCTTGTTGTTCTCCTAGTACAAGGTGGCAGTATGAATAAGTCTTTTGTCTGAATCAAACGTCAAATATGACGTTAATAAATTATGTGGGTCCCAGTCACAGACAATTTTGTCTGTGGTCCAGCGCGACAATGGCGCGATTCAGTGCGTAAGGGTATTATAAGCGCAGTACCAGGATCGCATAAATTAGAGGTAGTTCGGTCGACGTGCAGTGTTCAGTAATCACTCTTAACGATTTATGCACTCCTATTTTCTTGCACTGATTATGAGCGTGAGGTTTTTTTCGTTACGGAATATCTCGATTCGGTGCCCGCGCTCAAAGGCCCGCGATAGAAGCTATGCAATAGCTTAAAAATATCTGAACAATTACTATTATCTTATCCATTAAAGAATTAGAAAAACTAATATACCAACACGTATCTTCAATCACGGACAAAACGATAGAATAAAACTAACCACCCAGTTAAATTTCTTTTTTTCGATAATTTTTAAATAAGGTCAGATTCATTTTGAATTCGATTTTAGTCATTAATTTGTTTAATTGGTTAATTGTTTACTTATTTCATTATTAATTTATGAATAAAAATTTATTAAATTCCCATTTGCGCGTAAACGAAAAAAAAAACACTTTAAACAGCGGATATACCTGAGGGATATAGGTACATTACGGAAAATAAACGTCATAGAAAATTAGGTAAGTGCCGGTGTGCTGTTTCATCAGGACCACGCGTCCGTACAAATCTAATGTAGCTCTCACTGTTATTGAGTATGCTGGATTTCAATTGTTGGCACACCCCATATTCTCCAGACATCACTCCCAATCATTTATATCTGTTTCCCAAATTAAAAGAAAATATCCGAGGGACTCGGTATTAAATAACAAAGAGGTTCGTATGTAAATGCAAAGAACCGTATCGTGATCAGCCAAGCCGTTTGTGAGCAACACCTACTGCAACGCCTCCTGGTTGTATGTAACTGTAAAAAATATCTAAGAAATTGCTCTAAAGTGGCACTTATGTAATGGAGAAAACCGTATCATAATTATCCCAGCCGTTCAAGAACACCTACTGCAACTGCAATACCTACTGCAACGCTCCCTGATAACCTATAACCGAAAAGAATATCTTAGAAAGTGCTCTGAAGTGACACCTTGTTTATATTTCGTCATTAGCGCTGAAAGTACAGTAATACGAAGCAGGTGTACGTCAGAATGGCGGCGGCGGTACGAGGTTACCGTTTAGCTAATTAATACTATTCAGGACCATTCATCTAAAAATGTCACAGACCAGTCAACCTTTAGACCACGCTTTAATAAACGTCAGTACGAAAGCGAAATCGCCAAAAAGTGGCGGGGTGCGGGGAGAGGTCGGCTAGTTTTCATTAACTCGTTCAAAATTGACAATTTAATGGCTTCCGACGTGCTTCCAACTGACGGCTCACTAGTGACGTAGTTATGTAGTGTCACTACATAGCCTTGGCGAATGCTACTCCCTGTCAAAGCGTGGTCTAGACAGACCAGTCAACCTTTAGACCACGCTTTAATAAACGTCAGTACGAAAACGAAATCGCCAAAAAATGGCGGGGTGCGGGGAGAAGTCGGCTAGTTTTCATCGGCTCGTTCAAAATTGACAATTTAATGGCTTCCTACCTGCTTACAACTGACGGCTCACTAGTGACATAGTTATGTAGTGTCACTACATAGCCTTGGCGAATGCTACTCCCTGTCAAAGCGTGGTCTATAAGGTTGACTCGTCTGTGAAAAATGTGTACTGCCTGCCTATTTTTAAAAATTTTTGAGATAAATAAGTCTACCGCCATTCTCACGTCAGGATGGGGGTACATTTTGTAACTTAGATACTTTCACTTTTATTATTCAAAACTAACGGTCGTACCTTCGCCTTCGCTTGCGGTCGTACTTCGTAACTTCGCCCGGGTGGACTACGGAAACATTCGTCTTACCGTTCCACGCATTAGTACATTGCACCCGTGCGAAGTCGGGGTGGGTCGCTAGTCCAACCATATAGTATCATTACACTATGGTATCATCGTCATCATCCAAACAAAGAAATTCTCTGGCGCGTCTAGCAACAAATTTGATTGCCATAAAAAAGGTTAGAGTAAGTCAACCTTAAAAGATACACATATGCTGTCGCGGACTTTTGGTTAGGGCTTTTAAAGGGGAACAATTTCGTAATACCTGACATCAATCGTTTACGCAGCGCGCGTAACGGATGCTCTCAAAAGGAATATTTTTCCCGTTTTTGCAACGTTTTTATTGATGCTCCGCTCCTATTGGTCGTAGCTGATGTAATAATAGCCTATACCCTTCCTCGATAAATGGACTATCCAACAAAAAAAGAATTTTTCAATTGGAACCAATAGTTCCTAAGATTTTGCGCGTTCAAACAAACAAACTAACAAACAAACAAACAAACAAACGAACGAACGAACGAACGAACGAACGAACAAACAAACAAACAAACAAACAAACAAACAAACAAACAAACAAACAAACAAACAAACAAACAAACAAACAAACCAACAAACAAACAAACAAACAAACAAACAAACAAACAAACAAACAAACAAACAAACAAACAAACAAACAAAAAAACAAACAAACAAACAAACAAACACAAACAAACAAACTTTTCAGCTTTATAATATTAGTACCTACCTATAGATTACCTATATTTAGAGTTATGAGATGAGGACGACTTGACGATTGGACATGGACGACATGGACGATTTTATATGTTTAGATAGGTACTATATACCTAGCATATAAAATCTACATACCCAAGTTAAACCGATAAGCAGTATTCGTCAGTATAAAGTGAACTGCCATGCTGACACCTAAGGGACGCCTATGAAATTCTCATACCTAACAAGAAATACGAAAACACCGTAAAGAGTGCAAATGTTGATAAACAGGAAATTAATACCTAACGCACACAATGCACAGCGAGGGGGGGGGGGGGGGAGAGACGAACGCTCGAAATTCGAGCGCGCGAGCATGTAGCGCGAATTATCCGACCTCTCCTTCATCTCTATTTTATGCTACTGCGATGCTTTCTGTATATAACTTCACAGCGGCAAAGATCCGTGCGTATTACTTAATCGGCGTTAAATCATCTATGACAAATAAACATCACGCAGTCGATGGCTCGTTTCCATGTCAAAATACACCAAAACATGACTAGGAGTCGATTAGATAACGCTTTTATCGGATCACTTCGTTGTTCGTCTGTCTGTCAAAACCTTTTTTCTCAGGAATACGTATTGTTGTGAATGAACAGTAGGTACCTACGTTAAATTAAATGGGAATACACGATAGGTAGTATACCTAAATTGATTGTTTTGATGTCAATCGGGAAAAAAGGCGCTGTTACTCAACACAATATCGTCTTTGCGTAAGAAAATGTGGTCCTACATAGTTGGAAAAACATATTTTTTTGGCACCAGCAAAAAATCTTCTTGATTATGACAGTATATACCTAATAGTTCCCTGTTGTTGGTTTTAGTGAAAGTGTTTTTCTTTTCATCTTAGCATAAGAAAATTTAACTAAATAGGTACCGACTTGGTTCAAAATTTCAAAGTTCAAACGACTTCTTCTTTTGAGAGTAATTTATTATACTTTCTATTGTATTAAAATAATACGCTCTTACATTAAACAGAGGTACTTTGCTTGCTTCTGTCTTGCCCTTGAAAACGTGAGATATGATCGAATATGATGTGCTGTGCTTCGGTTGCATTCAGCCAGATCCAGATATGCATCAATTCACACGTGACGCAAGCGCTGGCATCATGATCCGGTTTGATCCATTTCTGGATGCAATCGTACATAGAGTAATGGCTAAGCTTATCCACAGGAATAAACTTTAATTTGATGTATTTTGGTAGAGGTGTGTGCTTATTCCATGTTGCAAACAGATTGACGCACCATCTGTTATTTGACTTTGTGAAATGTTAATAGCTTTAGTTTCTTACTTCTTTTTTTCAACAAATATTTTCATTTAAGAAAAAGTATGGAAATATTTTCAATGACAGTTGTAGAAAGATTGTTCACATCTGTATTCTTCAACCGATAAATTTTCTTGGCACAAGTATAGGTAATTAAGACAAGTGTCTCCTGACGAGATTTTGATTTAAGAATACCTACGCACTTGAATCAAATTTTCTTATTCTGTAATTCATTCAAGTAACTAATGGTCGCTTTTGTAATTCTTAACGCTACGATATTATCGTGGACGTGCACGATACAACGATAACGCGGGGAAGTAAATCGTATGGCAATATATGAACTCTTTTAAATTACCGTCCACGATAACGTTAGAACGTGCACGTCCACGATATAACGCTACAATTTTTTGGACACCAAGCTTCCCTCTAAAACCGTCACGATATTTTTGCGATGTAGTGCGTACCTACAAGGAATATAGTATATGTGTGAGTGATTCCACGTGCTCGCGCTTCCTCGCCGGGCCCCCGTCTCGCCATTTGTCAATATTTTACTCGCCCATATGATTCTATCGCCGCCCGACTTGCATATTTTACTTGTCGCATTGAGCCTATCCTATTTTGTAGTAACACAGACTTCTAGAAATGCTGACAAACACTGATTGAGAATATAATGTGTCAAGCAATTATATAATAATTATAAGTATATTATTATTAATTTGTGATTCTTTTGTGACTAATTAAAATTTGACATGTTATAATAGCATAATCTCTGAATTTTAAAGTTGATGGGAGATTTTCCATTGACCTCTCTGCTCCCTAAATGAGATTTAGTAAAATTTTGTAGGATCCCCCCGCCCCCCACTCTTGAAGTTATGTAAATAATGGACTCCCCAAATGTGCGAACATCAGGGTAATTAAATTACAATGCAAATGAAACAAAAATATAATTTATTTGTGATAATACCTACCTTTAAATATCAATTATTACATAAACCTCAAACTTATTATTTTTAGGTTCTTCAATAATCTGCATTGCAGAATAAGTGATAGCTTTGACTTCACTCCCTTGAGGATGTTTACCAATCCTAAATTCCTCACCATAACATTTGCAAGATATCCTGAATTCTTCTGTGTTAAATTCTGTTATCACTAACTTTTTGCATATCAAATACGGCTCAGCCGAAAATAAAAACAAAAGTTCATCGAGAAAATGATAAAGCAGTCCCATCATATCATCCGCATTGGCTTCAATTGTGTGAACTTCCTTTATTTGCACATAGTTCAAGTCGGTCATATAGTTAAACATTGCCATTCCACATTGTTCAAAAGCTTCTTTTAAGCTATCACCCCAAGCGTGTAGTCTGAAACAATCACATTAAATTAAGACCACCTGTTGTTAATCAGTATTATTCTAAAGCTGGTAATTTGACTATTAAGTCAATAGCCTCTGCCTGATTTATGGTCACAGATTCGAGCCCTGCCTTGAACAAACATTTGTATGTATACATAGAGCCCTGCCTTGAACAAACATTTGTATGTATACATAAACATGTTTATTTGTTCCATTGTCCGGTACTACATACTACAAGCTCTGGTCTGTTTGGGACTATCCTTATGTGAGATGTCCTGGATAATATATTAATAAGAAATTATTATTATTATTATAGTTCAATTCCCACCCGGTACAAATATTTGTGTGCATGAACATGTCTATTTGTTCCATGTCTGGGTGTTAAATATCTATATATGGATATATAATTTAAAGTATGTATATCAGTTGCCTGGCACCCATACTTTGCTTAGTTTGAGACTAGATGGCGCTGTGTGGGATTTACCAGGTATTATTATTATTAATATGATTTCATTTATTAGTTCAGACACAAAAAGGTGACTATTTTATAAATCAAAAACCAAAACAATTTTTCTTAAATCAATATGACATAAACTAAATTGGCCATGTCAGCAGTGTCAGCACACATATCACCTACTTTTAAAACTTTCTACAGCTTTCATATATACATTACAGACATAAGGGAGATATCAATCATTATTAATAAGATATGCAGTCAGGTCTTAAGTTCTGCAACATGCTTGTTATCCCCAATTTACTGAATGCTGGCCAGAAATATATTATTTGTATTTTAATTTAGATTTCTTGAGGTTAAAAAAAAAGATTTTATTTTATTTTTTTACCAACTTAAAAAGCAGGAGTTCCTCAATTCACTGGGTTTTTTTTGTATTTGTATGTTACTCAATATCTTCGCCTGTTGTAATCCGATTTGATTGCGTCTTTTTTTATTGAACAGGTTATATCTCGAGGTTAATTAAAATTTGAAGAAAAGATAATTAGGAGAGGAATCCTGTTTATTTAAATTTAACTAACTTTCTGTTAGCCTATTTTAATATAAATAGATCTAAAGGTGTAGTTTCAATAAAAATAAAATATTATAGTGGCCAATAGCTATTCTGATGAAGGAAGCAGCAGGTCGAATGGAACTCCTCAAGGGTACCCTATTCAAACCTACACTAGTAAATACAAATAAGCTATTACTAGTTACTATTAAATCATAGGCAAACAGAATTAAAAAAAAAACTGGCTTCAAAAGCCTATAGAGTATACAAACTTGAACTAAAAAGTGAAAACCAGCCAAGTACGAATCAGACACGCACACGAAGGGTTCTGTACCACCATACAATATAAAAAAAGCGAGCGCGACGTTAATCGAACTTAACCATTAATCGTTATTAATATGTAATTTAAGAATAATTGCATGAATATATTTCATTTTTATTTCGTTAGTTATTTAGAAGGCGCTCAATCTTATGGCTAATCCGGAAAGTAATAACATGAGAGCACTGATAGCTAGAGACAATTTTTATTACTTATTTTATTACAGCGAAGCTTTGACTTGTAGTATCGATTGTAAAAAAATGAGCTCTGCAAAAGAAAGCGTAAATTTATAGTACCTTGTAATGCAATGTACTTTTCATCATAAAAAGTTTTTTTTTTTAAATTATCTTTTACAAAAATATCACAAAGATAAAATGCATCTAGTTTTCTTATTCGATAAACGTTAGAGACTGGCCATTGAAACGTGATATTGACCTTGAAACAGAATTCTTTTTATGATAACACTCTACACTTGTCAAACTCTAGTTTGGTTCGTTGTTAAGTCGTGTCAATTTTTGGAATAACAAAGGTTATCTTGCGTTATGTCGAAACCTGTAAAAAGTTCAGCTAGGAAGTTAATTTATACAATGATGTGTAAATTTAAAGCAAAACAAGAAGAGCGAAACTCTGCTTTTCGCGAGAAAGAACGATGATTCTATGAAATAATGGCTGCCACAGAATAGTGCACTGTAATGATTTTGATATTTGTTGAATAGTTTGTATATTCCATAGTTATTTCAAGATATATATCGTTGGACTAAAAATATTATTCGTTTAATTATGTTTTCGCTGTCAGTTTAAAATAGTGGTTCCCACTTAACGTGAACGGGAGGAACTAATTTTATTTTAAGATTTTTTTATTTTACCACCTTATAGGCGTGATTGATTTGTATATTTGTGCCAAATTACAGCTTTCTAGTATTAAGGTCTCTTATTATAGTATTAAAGCATTAAGTCTTAGCCGCGGACAGACAGACAAGGCGCAACTATAAGAGTCTTTAGTTGACTACGGAACCCTAAAATCAGGTTTTAAATAGTCTTTTTATCTATCTGTCCATCTGTTTGTTCAAATTAATGTCTGAAACGGCTGAGCTGATTTTAATGAAACTTTACAGATATGATAAAAAGGTTGTTAAGAGTGACAAACGACACTTTTTGTTTGTCTGTCTGTCCATCTGTATGTTTGTTAGAACTAAACTCCAAAACAGCCAAACTGATTTTAATGAAACTTCACACACGTGAAAATAAGGATGTGAGGAGTGAAACAGGCTACTGTTTGTCTGTTTATTTATCTGTTCAAGCTACCGTTAGAAAAGGATAAACCAATTTTAATGAAACTTTGGAGACATTAAAAATAGGTTGTCGGGAGTGATATAGGTAACTTTTTCTACGTGTGTTTGTATGTCTGTGAATCTTTGCTGACACAAAAAGGAGGTTATCACAAGTGAAATAAGTAGGTTTTTGTATCTGTTTGTTCGGACTATTTGCCGAAACAGCTGATCCAATTTTACTAAAAGTTTGTAAACATAAAGAGAGTATCATCAGAAGTAAAAAGCAACTCTGTTCTGTTATATATTATATATATAAAAAATCATAGTGTCTGTTTGTCTGTCTGTCCCGGTTAATCTCCAAAACGGCTGACAGATTTTGGAACCGACTTGTGAGATAGCTATTCTTTGGGATCATCCATTAATTACGTCACACCAATTTTATGATTTTTTGACCCCTCCGTCCCCCCTTGTCACACTTCATCACAATTAACTACATCCTCCCCACTTAGTGTGACGTCACAATTAGATTTTTAGTTTATGAAGGTAAAAATTACAACATCGGAAATGAGCCTTATCGCCTTAGTAATACATTCGATATTTCGAAAACAATAAATCGTTAAACTCGGCCAGAAAAATAGTACCAAATTTATAGGTAACGAAAGTATTCAAACAAATCCAAGTATGTAAAAAATAATTTCAATTGTCAACAAACATTGTACTAAATTATTGTACTAAACTAATAGTTTAGTACAATGTTGGTTAACAATTGAAATTATTTTTTTTAAAACTTAGATTTTGTAAAAAAATTGTTTGAGAGGATTGTGAGGTCACAAACATGGAACTCCTCCCTCCCCCCTGTCACGATATGTCACATTTTGTGGACCCCCTCCCCCCCCTTGAGGTGTGATGTAATTAATGGATCATCCCTTTATGCTAAAATGGCTGAATGAATTTTGATGAAATTAGGTATAGAGATTTCTTAGGTAGTTAAGTTTTA
The DNA here is from genome assembly GCA_949709985.1 of Luffia ferchaultella. NCBI lineage: Eukaryota > Metazoa > Arthropoda > Insecta > Lepidoptera > Psychidae > Luffia > Luffia ferchaultella. The sequence continues at coordinate 5,028,417 of OX453242.1, read as the reverse complement.
GAATGTTCTAAAAAGTATCACAATGTCCTGGTATGTCGCGTCCCTTTAGCTGTCTCTGTACAACAGTGTAGTCCACGCGGGCGAAGTTGTGGGCGAAAAGCTAGTCTTTTTATAAAATAACATTCAAACTATTAAAAAAAACATACTATGACTATATTAATAATAGGAATATCTGGAACAACTTACACATGGTCATCCAGTACTAAACTAGGCAGAATTTGTACTATGGATATTAAAAAACATACCAAAATATTCTTTAATTATAATACATACACATATAAACATTTCACACCCAGATACGGAACAGATAGACATGTTCATGCAACCAACTTAGTCCAGGGCGGGCATCGGGTATGCAGTCGACGTCTCCGACCACTAGACCAATCGGTCTGTTATTTATTTCAGCATATAAGCAAATAAAGTAGGTGTTACATGCTAAAGTGCCTTCTGTATTTTAAACATATACTAACAATTTTTGAGTGTAATGACTGTGATAAAATATAATTGAAATATCACACCTACTTATTGAATTATCCGTCACGCGCGCGGCATGTTCGCAAATAAGGGGGTATTATGAATACATTATTTGGATGTTGTCCAAATGAAATGATCGTCAGTGGCCGGCTGGCCTTTTATGACTAAATCATTATAATAATAATTAATAGTAAATAAAATCAGGACTCCTAAAGAGATCATTCGGTGCATAATAGGTATTTTAATGAAACATATACTTACTGTACATCAGCTGTGTGATCCAAGTCTGAAAAAAGAGAAATTGACATTGTCATAAAATATTTTTGCTTCTTTTCTACTTTTGTATCTAAATTTAAATATATAACTACAGATTAGCAAGTGTATAAATGACTACTAAAATAAAACTTGAGCTAAATAATTTTGTACCATAATACTCAATTGGTTGATACCTAGTAGGTCTGTAATTAACTATTTGATTCCAGATTTTATTTTTAAAATGAGATCAATTAAAGTTTCTCTTAAGGCTAGCTCCCTCAAAAATGTATGTTTTAAACCAGTTTTTATATAATTAAATTGCATAAAAGTAAAAAAAAAAACAATTGTATCATTTTTCAGTTCTTTGTCTTTTGGTCTTTTAAAAATTGAATGATTTCACTTTAGCACATTGAATAATGCTTAAACACATTCCTAATTGAGAAGTTAAAATTAGATTTGATAACTATAATGATTTAATTGTCTAATGAAACATATGTCTCTGGATAAGTTATTGTATAGGAGAAATATTTCGGTCGTCTTAGAGAACCAAAAATAAACAAATACCTTTTCAATAATATGGGTTTAAATTTATAGTACCTAGTAATACAATGTAGTTTTCATCATAATTTTTTTTTAAATTATCTTTCTTTTCTGCCATATTAACTATTGCTCCGAATGGCTAGTTCTAACAATAGGTACAATTTTTTTGTTGGCCGGCACTTTCAGAAAAGGTCCAAAAATGTATGAAGCCTGAAAGATCTCCTTTGATTATATCTTTTTCAAGTAGATATCATGCCTTCGCTGTAGGTATCTTTAATTTCTTGTATGATCTTTTTTTAATGGGCAGAGGATACTGAACGGTATTTTTACCTTTTATTATTACTATAAGCTTTTATTTAACTTACCATTTGTGAGTGGGTAGCTGGGTATGTATTTATTTTTAGTTCAAATAATGTAAGCGAAATTTGAACTTCGATTTTTTTTAACAACCACACCCGATTGAGCTAAAATTTAGTTGATTTGCGTAATTTTGGTGACAATACAATAATATTATAGATATAACGTGACGCTGCAGCCAGAATTGACTGCTCACGAGGGAACTTCTCAACAGTTCGTAGCACAGATATGGAACTTTATAAGTAAGTTTTTGATAGCTAAATATAATCTTCACCATGAATTGCTGCTACAGCCAGGATTATCTTCTCACGAGAAAACTCCTCAACGGCTAATAGCATGGTTATAAAACTTTGAAAAAGCGTTAAAAAGCTTAAGTTTAAAAAAAAATTCATGGAAACTTATTATTAACTCGTTATACGTCATTTTTATTATTCGCTTTCTAGTCTGTCTGTCTCTAATTTAATAAATACTTTTAAAAAATGTTTACGTTGTCATTCGTATGCACGTGTTCGGTTTGCAATTTAATGTAATCTTCCCGGTTAGCCAAAAACTTGAAATTTAACGATTGTTTGGAACTCATTCTGAGATCCCATTACATACAAACATACAGGTGGAAGTAATTAAAGAGTATTAAAAACTTTCTGATAAACTCAAAATTTACTACACTTAAAAGAATTAATAAATTATTAAAATCAAAAATTATAAAACAAAAATTATCAGAGTAAGTAATTTATAATTGAGTATTCTTTCATAACTATCAACAAAACTAATAAACAAATGTTTAGTTTAGTTTATCTTAACTTTTTATGACCACCCTACCAAAATAGGTATAAATTTTGCTCGCTCTTAGGAAGCTATGCCTCTGCATGGTTTATTCACTCATGTGACCAAACTGCTCAGACAAGAAATTCACAAAGCAAACCGCCGTAAGTGCCGGCCGTCACAAGGAAGCCGACGGTTTGCGCATGTGGCGTACAGTTTCAGCGAAAATTTATCAGTTAAAATTACACTTCACATAGTAAGAAAATGACAAAATAGAACGTTATATTATAAACATAGGTAGTGATTCGAAGGATACGTCGAATGTAATGAAGAATGTAATAAGTTTTTGTTTCCTCTAAATAAATACATTTTAATTTGTTTATTTCGGTTCTGTTTTGCCTTTCGGTGTACCGAGTCTGATATAACGGATATACTTTAACGTGTTGTTCAAACTTAATCACTGATATCCAATCTTTTGTTATTACAATACGTAAAGCATTTTACAGCATAATTTTAAGTTCAAATAAGTAGGCAATAAAAAACACCTTAGACATTGATATAGATATATTGATATAGATTTTGACTATGCCAACCACTCTTTTAACATTGACAGCGATAGTAAATAAGAGCATAGACACAATGACTTTTCCGACAGACTGGAAGATTGCTAAGGTCACGCCATTGCCTAAAATACCTAACCCTACCCAATTATCCCATCTACGTCCAGTCAGTATTCTTCCATGTACGTCCAAGATAGTAGAGAGGGTAGTGTGTGACGAGCTGACAAAGTATCTGGAGAAAAACAGTGTGCTTCTGGAGCGCCAGTCAGGCTTTCGGAGGGGTCGATCAACTGCGACTGCATTGCTCGATGTAGTTGACAATATTGTGCGCGCCCGGGATGCTGGCAAAAGTACTCTTTTAGTGCTCCTACATTTCTCCAGAGCTTTCGACTGCTTGAGCGTTCCCTTGCTATTGTCCAAGTTGTCCTATTACGGATTTGATAGTGGAGCGGTTCGATGGTTTGACAGCTACCTGTCTGGCCAGTCGCAGATTGTTGGGTTAAGTGGAGCGGGTGGTGGAACTCGGCTGTCCTGTCTATGTCCAGTGACAAGGGGAGTTCCGCAGGGTTCTATTCTCGGGCCTCTGCTTTTTGTTCTGTACAGTGCAGACATTGTCAACAGTATAAAGGGCAGTAGCTGTCACCTCTACGCCGACGATTTGCAGCTGTATGTCTCCATTGCGCCTAGTGGTGTAGTGGACGGCGTGCGTTGTATTAATGCGGAGCTTGAGCGAATTGCTGACTGGGCTGAGAGGAGCTGTCTAGTGTTGAATCCAAGTAAGTCTAAGTACATGGTACTTGTTACGGGGTCTCAAATCCGTAATACATTGGAAGCTCTCGCTACAGAGAGTATAGTTTTCGGGGACGAACACATAGAGCGAGTCGATGAGGCTAGAAACCTAGGTTTACTCATGGATGGGCAGCTACGCTTCGAGAAGTATATACTTGGAGCTGTTAGCCATTATTTTTACCATCTCAAAATTCTTTATATTGTGCGTGACTACCTTAGTGGCAATTTGCGTGTCCACCTATGTGAGTCGCTCATATTACCAAGATTAAACTATTGTGATGTTGTTTACGATGGCTGTATTCTCGGTCGCACACAGAGGTTGATACAACGAGTTCAAAACGCATGAGCTCGTTTCTGTTTCCGCGTCCCTCCTCGAGCCCATGTCACTCCATATCTGAACGGCGCAGGCCTACTGAACATGCGGACGCGCAGGCGACTGCACTTCGCGACGCTGCTGTTTGATATAGTGCGAACGGAGACCCCCCACTACCTATACAAAAAACTCACGTGGTCAAAGCGTGGGTTCCGCGAAGGGGTTAGGGCTATCCTGCCTGTGCATCGAACTGCAGAGTTCCGGGGAAATTTTAAGTTTACGGCGTCTAAGTATTGGAATGATCTGTCTCCTCCCATCCGCGACGTTGCTGGCAGGTTCAATTTTAAACATAAGTTTAAGATGCACTTTCTAATGTTGCAAAAACTTACATCTTGATTTCGTACATATTCTCTTCTCTATTTTTCTCTCGACGTATATGTTAATTTTCTTATATCCTATATAAATATTTTTCTTTTTAGTTACTGTGTCTGCATTATTCGGTGCCTTTTATTTCTTTATTTATTTATTTAGTTTTTGTGTATTTACATGATTGTTTATCTCACCTTATAAAAAGTATATATTGTTATATTATTGTGTAGTGTGTGTAGTATATTGTGCGGACGGGTTGCTGTGCCTGTGGTGTGTGCGGCGGGCTCTATGCAGGGGCTGACTGAAAATCAGTGTTGTGGGTGTGGTCATACACATCTGCAGCGGGTGCTGAGATAGCTCTTTTCACGGCTGCGGAGACCTTTTTGTTCGTGTTTTTACTTTTTATTTTGAATCTATTTTTGTTTTTCACTTTATTTTATTTTTGTGTTTGACCTATGTGTAACGTATAGCCGTGAATAAATGGTATTTCTTTCTTCTTTCTTTCTACATTGTATATGTATGTATCTCAATTCAAAAAAAGTACTTTGTATTCATCGTATTATTTTTTGTAAAAAAAAAATTTTCTGCTGACAATAATCACATTCATCTTCTGGATAATGATCGTATATGACAAATATAAAACGCAACGTGGCACCAGAAAAAATTTAATTGCCCTAATTTCATGAATATGGCTGATACTAGAGTTAAGAAATTAGTGAAAAGTCGTTTAGATGTTGTATTACAGTTGTCTTAAGCCCTAAGTCGAATAGACGTAACTGCTAACACGTTCGTTAAAAATGATTTGAATAATTTATAAGGCGCGTTAATTATATTGAGAAAACTAGTGCATATTACTCAATAACATAAATTTCACATACACAATCATATAATTGGTTTAATTTATATCCAAATCAATTAATTCACAAACTCATTAAAAAATTTGGGTTGGCTATCTAAAACTACTACCTTAAGAGTATTAATAATAAGAGAAAGGGGGGTGAGGTGAAGGGATTAGGTAAACCAACTTTTAGACTTTTAAGGAATGCAGAAATACAAAAAAAAACTTAATTATGAGTAATACATACCTGCTACTCACTGAACTATATACTGCAGAACATGTTGGAATAGGTATAATATCAGATAGGTTGAGGTTGTATAGGTACGGCTTTCCAAAACTACCACCCTAGACGTGTTAATAATAGTTTAGGGGATGGAAGGACGAGGACAGAAAACCAACTTTCAGAATTTTCAAGAATGCGGAAATGTGAAAAAAACCAAAAATAAAAACTGAAAACTACGTACCCGTTACTACAGACATGAATTTGCTCCTTGTATTGACATAATCAAAGAATCAACTACTGAAGGAGGGAATAGACTTCAACATTAACATAAATTCAAAACAGTAAATACGTTAAGAATTTCTTAACCTACCTTTAGTAACAATTGAAAATTTAATTTGCATGGCTCTCGGCGGCCGCTGTCGCGGCGCGCTCGCTTCGCTCGCTCGCCTCGCGCGTTTTTTATGTTCCTAGTGGATTGGGACCATCAATTGTTGGAACAGTAGTCGGAGTGCCCATATATTCGGTTTTATTGTATATTTTTTTAAACCGAACCTACCTATTGATTGAGAAATGGCGGGAAAGCAACCTACCTTAACCGAATTTCTTTTAAACATTCTTTTATGTACTAAATCTAAATAGTTGAGACTTATTAGAAGAGTGGCTGGCCATTTAGTGTTAGTTTCAAGTGTTTTGAGTTTGAAGGTTATCAAAAATGTCTTAGTAGCAGGTATGTATTACTCATTTTTAATTCCGCCTTTTTTCGTATTTCCGCATTTCTAAAAATTCTAAAAGTGGGTTTATTCTTTTCACCTCGCTCCCTTCTTTCTTATTATTAATACCCTTAGGGTGGTAGTTTTGGAAAGCCATCCCGTTGTACATATCATACTATACAATTTGAAGTATTCGTTTTTTTTTTTACTTCAACTCTGTCACCTCTCTTATGTTTTACTCTCGTCTTTTACCATGTCAATGTTAATATATATTTAAATAAATAACTTTATTAAATATTAAACCACTGCATGTTTAACTAATCAACAGAACAGACGGCACAAACAAAATGAGATTAAAAAATTTAACTTTAAGTTATTTTAGGAGGACCGACCATCAACATTTTATGACCGTATTTTTGCGGTATCTTTTTTTTGTTTTCCTATTAAAAAAATTGTATGGAATCTTTCTAATTTATGTTTTTAAATGTAAATGCATAAACTACAAATAAAACACAATTCCGAGAGTAAACTTGTTTATATATTTTTTTTAATTTGTAGCGATTTTAGCCTATTTTTTTAAAACAAACAGCGGTGTATGTTTCTGGGCAAAATGATTTAAAATATAGATAACATTTTAGCAAATTTAATATAGTTCTCAGCAATATATAACACTCAATAACGTTTCATACATTAAAGTGTAGAAAATAGATTAAGATGCACGCGCGGGTGGCGGCAGCCACCCTGCGGGGCCCCACACGAAAATCGCTTGCTACTCTATAGTTTTTCGCAGATTTCGCCTTTCTAATTACGAGCTTAATACTTCCAGGATGGTAGTTTTGGGAAATCGTACCAAAAATTAAGCGTTAACATAGCGCAATAATAATTTAAAACGTTGAAATACACAAATACTCACACTCATATTTGACCGGAGGTATCATAAAATCTTCCTCCGATAAACCTCCTAATTCTTCATCCATGCTAATCGAGCACAGAAAAATTACCCAAATTAGATGAGTTAATTACGTATATTTTCAACAATTGTAATTTGTGCATTAATAATTTAATGGAATAGAATTCAATAGAATCAAATCTTAGTCAAATTCAACAAATATAGTTTGTCACTGTCACTTGTGCTGTCACTCTCAGCTCTCAGCTGATGACGAGCATGACGAGTGATGACCACAGATTCTTGTGACGAATGTCAAGTCAACTGATTTGTCAACAAGACGCAACAAAAGCAAAAGCGTTCTGTGGCAGAGGCGATAGACACAGATCATTACAAAATATAGGTCACACTATAGAACTAATATTAGGTACTAGCGTATAGAAACGACCCCCGAACCAAATGTTTGCGTCAAGCGTTGTTGCCGGCAACAACTCATTCAGTTACTCGCATAGATCATCGCGACCGCGTGCCCAAAAACATGAATAAACAACAATTAAAAAGTGCCGTCGTTGGTGTTAAAAACGTGTAAAAATCAATCAACTGCAAAGAAAAAAGATAGTGGCATAACTTATCCTCGACAATTAATCAAAACAAAATTAAAACTGTCCAAAACAAATTTTTGTATCTACATTTATTCCTACCGTTGCCGCCATACTTGTTTTAACCGCACGTAATGTGACAACATGTCTAATACCTAGTAAAGACTTGTATAATACTTGCAAATTTGTGTATTCTAATGGAAACGTGCCAAACAAAACATGTATAATACAGTGTATTCTTGGCAGAAAAATCGATGTGGTAACGTAGAAATAAACTAATAGTGCCGCGCGCAGATTTTGTTCGTGCCGTCTGTCCTTCTATATATATATATATATATATATAGTTCAGTGGGTCACACAGGCTATATATATATATAGTATACTATATATATATATATATATAGTTCAGTGGGTCACACAGGCTATAGAGGTAAGGAAAGGACATGGACCTAACCAAGACATAACTACTGTAGTCGCCATTATAAATATTTAAACTCACTTCATTCCACACTCATTTTATACGAACCAGAAGAATTCATATTACAATCAAACAAAAAATGTATTACAGATCACAACTTAAAATAAGCAGCAGAAGTTTGTTGCATTTTTAAAATAGGGTAATTTCTTATTTAATATTGACAAATACCACAGCTCTAAACTCTGCGCAAGTGCAGCAGGCTACGCAAAGTTTGAGCTTTGAACGCTTTGATGTCCGCAAAAACCGACAACGCATGGCAAACTTCAAATGTGTGATTAAACTTTGAACAAATGCTCTAACTCTCGTGCCACATTTCGAGACTTTGTAGGTATTTGCGTATTTTATCTAAAGTAAAGTCTGACACCGGCATTATACTTAATGTCCACACTATGTGTTCTGTGATCCACACAGTCCACAGAATCAACAGATAACATCAAATAACTTCAACCAATACTGGCAATAAAACAATACGTTTGTTGCGTTTGTTGTCATGAAAACACTAGCTGTCAAGTCAAGAAAAAAAGCGACTCAAAAATATTTCGAAAGTTGATGTTCAATTCATTTTTTTGATAGAAAATTTGTATTCTGCTTTTATCAGCTTTTATATAGCTTCAACATTATTTTTCGATATCATTTATTATATTTGTTTATATGAACCGTAAATATGGATCCAATAACTGTGTTGGAGAGCAGAATTGAGCAGTTAGAAGCAAAATTAGGTATTTGTGGAAATAATGTGGACAGTCAACGCGGGGATTCTGCTACTACAAATTTATTGAGCAGTGCAAATGCCATCAGTAATGCAACAGCTGGGCAAGAGAAATTGACTGAGGCTGTACATAGAGCCACGGAGCTAAACAACTATACAGACCCAAATTTAGTCGAAAATGTGAGCATGTTGCCATGGTTAAAATACTGTACCACGAAGAAAAATACACATTCTTTGTAATTTATTTATTTATTTCAGATTCAACAAAATGAAATGCATATACGGGAAGTAGCGGCTGCTGAACCAGTTATTAAACATCATTGTCGTTGTATGCATCATTGCAAAAAGGTAATTTTTTTCATGATTTTTTAATGTTCAGTCACAAAACATTGTTAGGCTGCAGACGCTTTTATCAGTTCCTACAGTTATTTCTTGTTTGGTAGGCTGCTCCTGTATTGGATTCTGAGGCATTGCAGCAAGTGCCACAATCACATGCTACTGTCAAGGACATAAACGCAGCAGCTGAACAAGTCAAAGTTGAAGCTGATAATGTATGTATTTGGACAATTCTGGTATTTAGTTTTAAGACACAGTGTGGGATTTGGCCTTAGTTTTGGTCATCCTAGTTTAATGTTTGATTTTGGTGGGTTTAATCATAATGAAGCATCCTAAAAAGACCTGTTTTAATATCTTAATTTAAAAGAGATTAATTTAATTTTTAATGGAAAAATTAATTTTTTACTGCGCTAGAAAGCGACTAAATAATTATTTTATAATTTACAAAAAAAAATAATATAAAGTTAACAATATAATGGGCGCATTTTTTTCCCCATTAAAACACATTAAAGTACTATAACTTCAAATCATTAAAATATTAAATAACCTATCTTGCGAGATCTCGGAGATTTTGCATTTCTAAGGTTTTCGTAGGTTTCTATGAAGATAGGGTTGTTACAAAAATATACAAAAGTATTGTTTAAGGGCGGTAATTAAACTAAAATGACTTATTAAAATGACTTCGGTTTGATAGCATTATTCTTCTCTGTGTTACTAGGCTGACCACCATCAATGTGCGTCTAAAAAATACTATCTCAGCCACTTTATAACATTGATTTAAGCTAATAACGAGATAAATATTTGGTTCTAACAGTTGCCTGCTGACAGTTTATGAATTATTCTCATTATCAGATTGTATCAATATTTCATCTGTTAGCACGACTTCATCAGCTTCCATACTATTGGATTCCGATGGGTGATAATTAACATTTTTTGCTGTCACTCTTAAGATATGCAGCACTTTATTCGGTAGGTAATGTTTTCTTTTGTTTTTGACGTGTATTAAGTGTCAATAACGTTGGATAAGGATCGGACGATTCTAGTGCATGGTCGTTGTTTTGCGAACAGTAGTAGTTGATGTTTTGCGATCCAATTTCCATTTATGATGTTGTCGATCATAATGCCAGTATTTGTGCCTAGACTCACCTGCTTGCTCGGACAACATACCTATTGGTATTGCGCTGCAGTCTATAATTTTCCGTCCATGAATTAGTATTTGATGCAGAGTGACATACATATAAAACCAGTTATATGTTTGTACATACTTTGCAGAAACAGATTTCCAATATTCCCAAATTTTTCAGCACCAATTGTCAACCCACTTAATAGAGCTCAAATTAGTATGCAGAGCAGTTCATCCACCAACCATAATTCTATTATCTCAAATGTCAGCAAATGTTTTACGATTTTTGTCAAAGAGACGAAACGACGACGAGAGAAGAGTTTGTGCGATGTTTTCGTCATTTGTCGTTCCTGAATTCGAACGAACGATATCTGTCAAGTCAATAGTAACATTTTCGCTATTATTTCAAACTATGTTCTTTTTTCGCTACTCCACAATTGTGGCTTCCAGTGAATTTTTAATCACTTTCCACATCGTTCGATTCCTTATCTAACGTTATTGACACTTGGTACACGTCAAAAACAAAAGAATCTATACCGAATAAAGTTCTGCGTCTCTTAAGAGTGACAATGAAATATGTTAATTACCACCCATTGGAATCAAACAGTATGGAAGCTGATGAAGTCGCGCTAACAACAGACGAAATATTGGTGCAATCTAATAATGAGGATAATTCATAAACTGTCAGCAGGCAACTGTTAGAACCAACTATTTATCTCGTTATTTGCTTAAATGATATAAAGTGGCTAATATAGTATTTTCCAGCTAGTGATTACATTGATTGACAACCCTAACCTAAAACTTTAAAATTAAATATTTCCGGGATCCTGTGGTTGTCACATCTAGTTTTTTTTTTTGTTTTGTGGTAGTACTTTAAGTATTAACTTAAACGATCATGCTTGTTTAGGCTACAGCAATTTTTTTCTTTTACTGAAATTATCATATACCTACGCTTGAAAAGATACACAAGAAAAAAATTGTTATGAAACCATAGAAAAAAAAAATTGCTGTAGCCTAGACGAGCATGATCGTTTAAGTTTTTATGAAGTTATTGATGCTTTTAGTAGGTTCCTATCATACCATGAAACATTTGAGGAAAAATTATTTCAGGAAAGGAGATATTGTCATTCAATGGTTCCTGTTTTTTTTTTTTCGATTTTCCCAATATCTCTAAAATTATAACAGAGAATGCCAGCGGAGTTTCAATAGGAGTTTCGTTTGAGTGTTACCTTTCCAAAACATACATAAAAGGGGATGACTGCAACTAAGGCCAAATTCCACGCTGTAAGGATATAAACAATACAAGTTCTTAATTTTTTCATACCTGGTAGCTCCATGTGTCTTAATATTAGCTTGTGAAAGTCTTTTCATATTTTGTTTGTATGAAGCAGTGTGAAGTTGTGTTTATAATATTAGTAAGGATTGAGCACAAAAAAGAGATCACCATGTCTTATGTTCCTTGAGACGCTTTGTTTTCGTATTTAAAGAATGACAAGTAAACGTGTTTTAAGTAAATACTACAATAGAGAAATTTATTAATTTTTTTTATTCGCTATTATTAAAATTTAAGCTAAATAAAACAAAAGTGTGAAAGAATCATGAAAATATCTCTACAAATAAAGAAGTTATAAGACATTAAAGTCGTCCTTGCAAAAATAATGTATATATATATATATATATTTTGCAAATATCTATATAATTAGGTCTCGTAAATAAAATTGACGTTTCGTTGTTGTTTAAAATGAATGGAAAATATATTTCTAAAATATGTACTTATATATAAGTTGGTGTTACATTATGTGTTGATATATTTTCTTTCAAATATTGAATGATGTCCCGTAAATTAACGTTTTGTTTTCGTACGTAAAGAAATATTATAAATAATTATATATATATATATAAGAAATGTTTAATTTTTTTAAATATTTTTTTTCTATCCTAGCCAAAAAGACAGATCCGACCATTGGGTCTGACTCTGAACTTAGATTTGCTCAATGCATAATTATCATTGGGTTTTGAAAAAAAAAATAACTTACAAAAAAATCTTCATGTTATCTAACTTCTGATTATTGATAAATTGCTGGTACGGATCCTTAATAAAGGGAATCCGTTTTTATATGTATGTATAGGTACCTATATAGGTATTTAATTTAATATTTCACAAATATTGCACTATAATATTTCAAATTATCAGCCAAATTGCTAATAATGCAATATAAATAATACTTCTAACCAGAGATCGACATACTTCTAACTTAACAAATTTTAGCTCAAAAAATACTTGATATGAAATATTGCCGTCCCTCTTTCACAATGTTAGCGAGATGCGGCGACGACCAAGGTCATACGTAAATAGTTAAACCACGTTAAACTTAAAAGTATGTTACCTGTTCTGTTGGCTAATTTAGAATTATTCTTATTTATGAATAACGCTTTTGACATAAATAAGGGATTATATTAATTTATGATGAAGAATATTAAGACTGACTCATATTAAATAAAATGTTTAGAGTGTCTTTAATGCGCGTCATAAAATTTAAAAATAAGGATTTTTTTTAATGGTTGTTGAGAAGTCACATAGGTGATAATTTAATAAAGTATTATGGTTTACATCTAGAGTATAAAAACAGAAAATCACCAGAAATGCGATTTTGTAAGTAAATTTTTTTTAAATTAAATAAAATCTCGTAATATTCAGTATTTATAGCATGTTTACTGGGGATTACTTCTGAATCAAAATCATATTGCTACCATAGATATACAGTTAATTTGTCACCTACTCACTATTTAATGTAAAGGGTGAAATTTAGACAAACACATATTTAGGTATTTCTCAACATGCAGCACTCATAATGCAACCAAAGCATAATGAGTGCATAACTATACAGCATTATTACTATTGTAAAAAGAAATTTTTAAGTTGTCTTTGATGCAATTCAAAAGTATATTTTTACTGGACTACAATCAAAACAAATTTTTGTCTTTTTCCGCCATTTCTATATGAAAATCATAGATTATGGAGAGTGAACCGTAGAGTTTGGATATGTAGGTATAAAATGTTGGGGAACTATATGACTTAGATATAACTGATTATTTTTTATTTTCTTTATTACTCAACCTATGCTATCTGTCTGTCTGTCTGTCACAGCGTATTTTTCAGTCAGAAACTTACTAAGCTACTTTTATTTAAGAGTAAGTATACTTTATATCACATTGCAACGATTATTTTCATTGCACTTCGTTCATTTCTTTACCGATAAGGCAAAGTGAGATAAAGTGTTGGGTCTAGTTAGTGCAAGCGCATATTCTAGTACCTATAGTCAGTACCAATTACAGTTTAATGTATACTTGTTTTACATATATGGGGAAATATGTATACACAGTATTAATTAAAATAGACATTGTAATTAAAACCATCAGTTTTGCCTCTTTAAATTTTATTTTACTACGTTCACTAACATTACCCAATTCAATAGGCAGAATGTAAATAAAGTTTCACATGTCGCCTCTGTGACGATGACATCGTATATCTATGACTCATTAGTATGTCTTATTAGCTGCCTCGCGTGTACTCCGCAGTGCTCACTGCTGCACACGTATGCACAAATTTTGTTTGCGCCGTCTGTTCCATAGTAATATTATTTTTATTTCGCGATAATTCCTAAAATATTAATTTAAATTGTATAGTGTAAAGGGCAATCATAATGTGCATAAAATGTTAAAGGTAAATAACGTATTTATGTTGATAAGAATTAATACTGTATCTATATAAATTGCTTTCCAATTACCTCATTATATGATCCCATTTTTTAAAATATAAAAATGGGTACAGTAAGCTATTCATAAAAGATAGACATATGCCATCGCGGACTTTTTTTTCTACAACTGAATCTGTATTATTTTGACCAAATAATTTTAGTCTTCAAAATTTTCCTTTGATTTAAAACAATGTTAAAATTATGTGCTCCCTGTGATTGACCCAATTGATTGATGTCATACAAATAGGAGTCGTTTCTAGCACAAAGTTTTGGGACAAGCAAAGAAACAATTCTGTCATTGCTGTCATCCCAGATAGGGAATGCAATCCAGCACCTAAAAGACAATCTTGCAAATCCGCAAGATTGAGATCATCAGTCCCGCGAATCCGCAAGATTTGCTGGATTGTGCAATATTTTAGAATTATTAGCCCACAAAATTATTTTCTAAGTCAATAAATGAAACAATAGAATTTACTTAGAAGAAACAAATAGTATAATTATATTTTGATCAGAAATAATGACAGAAATCAAAATTATGTTATGTGTATTAATGTCTGAATAAAAAATATTAATGAGGTTCGGGCACTTGCTTCTGAAATTCTTTTCGTAGTATACATAAAGTATTTAAGGTTTCATCTTTTACATTTCATCGTATTTTGCTGCTCGTGCCCAGGGTTGGATTCAGACCCTCAGAAAATTATACTTAATACAAGGAAGTTAAATAAAATTATACTATTTGTCGAAAATTATACTACGTTTCGTTTTTCGTCGATTTTGTGATAAAAAAAAGCGAAAACTGTCATTTCGAGTGCCGACTGACTGCCGACTTGCGGTAATCGAAAATCGATTTGTACATATGGTCTCACTCACACTCATACATAAAACACATCCATCCTATTTTGTCACAACGATCGAGATACAAATTACTTGGTAAAACATTACATATGGAATCCCCGGAGCTTCTTGACGACTGATTCGTTATTGCCTGATAAATTACTTGTTTACATTGAAGGGTAACCAAAAACAAAATGATTCGACCAATAAATGAAGTCAATCGACCTGAAGGTACAATTATAGTATTTTTGCAAGTATCCCTTGCTTTACGATACTATGTCATGAAATAATGGCACAAATAGTATAATTTATACTACGAAATCCAACACTGTTCGTGCCGTACATATTGTTATGCGAATTCAAGCTGGAAAAATTAAATCTTGCGGATCCCGCAGGTGTAATCCCGCTAATTTTATGAGGAATCCCGAATTTGCGGGATTGCGGATCCACGGGATTGCATTCCCTAATCTCAGGTGATGAATTTCAAACACTGAATGTATGTATGCATTTTTATTAACAGGTGTCGCAGGGAGTACAAGAGCTAGCTCAGACATGTGGAGCAGCCGCTGCCCAAGCTTCGGAGCAAATTGCAGCAGTAGCCAACAAAGTGGAACAACTTGAGCAGAAATTTCCTAAAAGAAGGAATGGCCTCGATTAAAAGTCGAACCGTCGCTTTTTCAAATTATAGTGTAATGTCTATGGATATATTTATACTGTGTTGTTTATTTGCAAATTAAAAGTGGTATAATTTTTAAAATGGTTGTAATATGATTTTTTGGTTTGCTTGAATAATACCAGTGAAAATAATATTTAAATAGGCTGCATCTTAAGTCTACTTATTCCATCCAGTCGTCCTGAATATTCACCCTAAAGAAAAAAAGTGGAACGCCCATCCAAGGGAAGTTATTGATTTGGGTCCGATTTTCGAAAATCGAGTTTTAATTAGATCTCCACGTCTTGATCTTTTTGGTCCTGGGAAGCCATTCTGACCATTTTCGGCTGGACGTCCGTATGTCTGTGTGTGTAACTTTTTTTTGTCGTACGATATATTGAGAAGGGATTGACCGATTGAAACCCGCCATACGGCGATTGAAAGGGTTCATCGCGACTTAGATCTGATTAGATTTTGAAGTAAAAAAATATTCAAAAATTGTTACATTTTTTTTTAAAAACAGATTTTCCATCTGATCTGGTTTTACAACCTTACACCTCGTTTTCACCAAGTATATCGTTCCATATCCGTACAGTACACTGTACGATACAGTGATACAGTATGGATATGACAGTATAATACAGGGTATTATAATTGGTGGAAACGAGGTGTTATATACGAGGTGTTTTTTGTAGATAAAAAACTGCGTCGAGTGCCGCCAAAAATATCAAAATCGAACGACGCGTTCAAAAGATATCGCAGTTCACAAATTTTCGAAAACATTTTTTTAACATAACTTTGAGATTTTAAGATCAATCAATTTTTGGTATTACACAAAAATTTTGTGCTTACAAAATTACATATAATGCCGTAAATGGCATTAAAATCAAACGAAGCGTTCAAAAAATATCGCAGTCTACAAATCTCCGAAAATTGTTTTTTTTTTAAGCGACTTCAAAAAAAAGGAGGTTACTCAATTCGACCGTATATATGTTTTTTTTTTATGTGTGTTCAGGGATAACTTCGTTGTTTATGAACCGAATTGGATGATTTTTTATTTTAGCCTTGCGGGGGAAAGGCGGATTAAACTCTAAAGAGTATGTAGGAGTTGCATCCACTAAACAACCGCCTGAAGCAGAATAAGGATGCGTGTTGTTAGCGAAAGTTCCAACGACTTAAGCGGCCAGGAGGCACACTAGGGTGTCACCGGCGCGAAAATGTCAAGAAACCCCTAAGAGTTACTTGCGAAATAATCCCGACCAAAAAGTTCTTTTTAACAAACAAACAAACATACATACATAACACCCAGGAACGGAACAAATATGTTCATGAACACAAATATTTGTCTCGGGTGGGAATTGAATCCGCGAACCTGGGCTCCGCAGATACCTAGTGTCTCTATCTAACCATTCGGCCAATCGGTCAGTCAGTAATATGTATGAGTGTTTTGTGGTATGGAAGCGAATATTACCATAGGTGACTTCCCTTCTCGAAATAGGAACGAATGCCAGTTTTGCGGGTGAAACGACAGGGTAGATGACAATTTTTTAAATTATTTTATGAGAAAGAAATTTCTAAATATATCATAACAGTTAAAGATTTTTGTCATTGAAAATGTTGTCATTGAAAATTACTATCATATCCATTTCACGGGAGACGCATTTTTGGCCATAAATCCGAAGGTATAGGGTCTAGCCAAGATTTTAAGGTTTTGAAAGATTAAGAATTTAGTTGTGCATTGTATGACATCAAAATTTTGGAAATCGGTTAAGTAGTTTTTGAAAAAAATTGGAAAACGTAAAAAAAATCGGGATTTTTTCGGAATTTTTTTTTCTAAATCCAAAATATTTCAAAAACGGGAACCGATATCGAAAATAAAAAAAAAATTATCTCGGCCATTAACGTAGCTACGATTTGAGACCAAGTTTTTGGAAATCGGTTGGTAGTAAGTGTAAGTAGTAAGAGAAATTATTTCCGAAAGATGAGATTTTTTGGTCGATCGCTTGTGTTTGTGGATATAAGTTACTATATTTCAGAAGGTATTCGTCGGATCGCTTCAAAGTGTTACAGAAAAGGTTAGAAGGCGTCGGTAGCTACAGTTTGAGACCAAAATTTTGGAAATCGGTTGGAAATCGAACAAGAAATTTGACATCACATGTTAGATTTTATGGACGTTCGGGAACTTGTTAACATTACGGTCATCGCCTTTCGGCCTGTATTCGTTCGAATGCTTAATTATCGAGTTCAGAACGTTTAAGGATATCAGAGGCTGCAGTTTAAAACCTAAATGTTTCAAATATGTTGAACTAGCGGTAACAGAGAATTTTTTCGTTTATTTATTTCTGAGTTTAAAGAGTTGAAAAGAATAGTGCCACGTTCTCGTGGCAATAAAATAAAATAATCTGTGAAAATCGGGTTTGGGTAGGTTCAATTTCAATGAAACCGATGGTTGCGGGGACTGCAAGATCTGTGGATTTTTTTAAATAAATCATTATTAACAAAGTAATGAATGTTTAAAATGTCCATTAGACAGGGTGGGCCTGATCTGAGGGGTGGGCAATACCGCTAGGCGCGGCGTACCTATGTATGAAGTCAGGCTATTTAAAATAATGTTAAATTTCGTTTTGCAAGGAAGAGACAGAAATAAAATTTTAATAGCTTATAACTGCCATTTTTTGTCGTACGATATCTTGAGAAGGGATTGACCGATTAAGACCCGCGATACGGCGTTTAGAAGGGTTCATCGAGACTTAGATCTAATTAGATTTTGAAGTCAACAAAATATTCAAAAAATAAAATATTTTTTTTGTGTTATTTTTAAATAAGTTTGAGATTTGAGACTCGATGCGAAATAATTCCGACGAAAAAAGTGTTTTTTAACTTAACATTGAGATTTTACCATCAATAGATTTTTGAGTTTGCACAAAAAATTTATGCTTACAAAACTGCATTAAAATCAAACGAAGCGTTCAAAATATATCATAGTTCAAATATTTCCAAAATAACATTTTCTTAAATATTTCCCAGGTTTCTAAGCTTGAAGAACTCTAAATGTATGGAAATTCTGTTTTTGGGCTTGGGAAGCTCAGAAAAATGAATATTATGAGCTCGAAGAGCTCAAAAACCAAGAAAATCGGTATTCCGAGTTCGAAGAGCTAGCTTTCTAAGTTTCGAGCGCTTTAAACTCGAAAGTAGCGGGAAATTTCAGGGATGGCCTTTATGGTCAAACGATTTTATTTTTAATATGGCAACATATTTAGTGTGCGCAAACGCATCGTTTTGTTTTACCAAAGTCCACAAAAATATGTACGTTTATTTATATATCTTGATTGAAATGTTAAAAGATTTGTTGAAATCGGGACAATAGGTTTTTCGAAAGTTGGAAAAATATGCATAATTTGGGCGATAAAAATTTGACTCTTTTTCCTTCCAACTTCCCCGAGAGTAAATAGATGAAAAAGCGAAAAACCGCTGAGTATCAAGCAATTTTCGTGTGCATGGCCCCAAAGGGTGGCGGCCACCACCCGCGCGAGCATCTTAACCCATTTTCTGCACTTTAATGTATAAAACGTTATTAAGCGTTATATATTGCTAAAAACTAGGTTTAATTAGCTAAAAAGTTATCTACTTTTCAAATTGTTTGGCCCAGAAACAAATACACCGCTGTTTGTAAAAAATTAAAAAATAATAGGCGAAAATAGGAAAAAAAATAAGAAATTATAAAAAAATTTACTGTAGGAATTGTATCTTATTTGCAGTTTTAGCTATGTTTTTAAATTTAAAAACATAAAATGGAAAGATTTCATACAATTTTTTTACAAGAACACTAAAAAAATATCGCAAAAATACGCGCAAAAAATATCGACAGTCCTCCTGAAATAACTATTAAAAGTTTTAATTTTTTTTTTAATATGGCAAGTATTTTATCATACCATAAATTGAAATCCCTCTGTAACATATACAATGACATTGGCATTTATTTTGTGTTGGCATTTCAAAATGCTTGAAGCGCAAGCACTCTTATATGTATTAGGAATCGTTCCAAAAGAGGATCCTTGCTATTCCAGGCTAAAACGCATCGTCCCAAAAAAGGACGCTTGCTACTGGCTACCACTGGGGCTTGTTACTGGGAACGGGGAATAGATAAGATGAATATTAAAAAATGCTTTACCACCTGCTAGAATCCGTAGTAATTTATTTTTTTCTTAATCGCAATAAACCAAACAAACAAACTGTAAATGTTATTAATTAGGTATATTGTTTTAACATTCAATAAATAGGTACGCTTATTCTGCCATATGTTCATATTTTAATTGTTTTGTTTTTGTGTATTATATTTATTATGTTCCCTTTTTATAGTAAATCTGTTGTGTTGGTACTTACGGTAAAAATGTTTTTATATAATGTACGGCAATTGGTATGACAGTAATTAAAAAACAGATTTTCAACGATCAATCATTACGGAAATTGAAAGTCGACGAACTCCATGGCGATGAAACTCTCATACAAACCCAAAAATAAAAAAAGAAAGCGCCATCTTTTGATCGGATAAAGCTTAGTTCTCAAATGATTTGTTATACTGTTTGACTCAAGATGACACTATTCTCATTATCTGTAGATCTATATCTAGTTAACTAATTTATTATATTTTCTTATTGAATTTTTTTGAAATACTGTATTAACATTCTTTTAAAATTATTTTTACATTTATTTTCATCAGTACATTTAAATTCAATGCGGAAGAAAAATGTTAAAAACGTAATGATTTGACCATTGACAGGAAAAGAACGAAAAGTCATTGTTGGTCATAGGGTGGATGCCCCGAATACCAGCCAAATAACACTAAAACATTTTTCTAGTTTTATACTAGAAAAATTTGCGCATATATGTTTTGTTTAATCAACTCAGCACACTGTAGAGAATATAGTATTTGCTACGGTATATGAATAAATTTCATAAATAATAATTAGAAAAATGTTAAAACTAATTTGAAAATGGATCTAATTGCAGCCACTTCGTATCTATTGCCAGCCAAATACGTACATAATACCAGCCCCTGCTAGGGTTCTGTCATAACAGATATTGAGTTATAGGTGAAATATAATTATTTGGAATATGGTAGTTTACTATTTTTTTAAAACATGCAATATTCTGTATTTTTTCGAATTTTTACGCTCAGTAGTTGCGGGATAAGATAGGGGGAATGTTTGATTTTCGTATATATTGTTTAATACTGTCCATATTGAAATTATTTATAAAAATGTTTCTGTTTCTCATAAGGACCTTTTAATTTGATAGGTAATTGCTTGACGCACTTTATTTTTGTACAGATGGACACAACAAAAAGGTTTTTTTTAGGTTTCTTCGTAGATTAACCACGTGGGCGAACTTGACCGATACAAATTATAATTTAATATCAACTTCATGTCGCACACATTAAGGTCTGTAATAAATTGTTCCACTACTGCGGCTAAGCAGCGCGACACTTTGAAGTGAAAAAATTGCTAAGCTAGATTGTTTTATATCCGTGCTACTAACCACTGAGGAGTTCCCTCGTGAGCAAACTATCCTACATGAATCATCACTTCAAGATGCACATCAAAGTTAACTATTAGAAACCAACCTGAATACAAAGTTATGTAACCGTGCCACTAACAGTTGAGGAGTGCCCTCATGAGGAGATAATCTTAGCTTCTGCATCGATTCGTGGTGAAAATTATTGTTAACTATCAAAATCCAACATAGTACAAAGTTTCGTGTCCGTGCTATGAATCGTTGAGTGTCCTCATGAGGAGACAATCTTTCCTTCAGCATCAATTCGTGGTGAAAACCATAGTTAATATCTAAATGCAACGTATATGTAAAGTTTCGTATTCGTGCTATTAATCACTAAGGAGTGTCCTCATGAGGAGACAACCCTGACTGCAGCATCAGATTATGTTTATCATTTTAGGGTATTGTCATCAAAGTTACATACAAGTACGTCTTATAAATTTCAACCCGATAGCTTTAGTGGAAGTGGGTGAAAATCGCTTTCTAAAATTCCATTACATACAAACAAACATGCAAGTGAAACTAATATAAGCCTGTTAAAAATTAAATTATTACACATAAAAACTGTTTTATGATAGCCCTTATATAAATGACCTGGCTGGAATTAAATAATACATACAGTTTAATATCAGCCCTCCCGGCTGATATTAAAACCATCATACTAGTAATGTACCTATTATCGGCCACCCAATTACATTAAATAAGAGCATTTATGGAGCAATTTAATTCAGAAATGTATTACTTAGTCTTAGTCTTGAGCCTTAAACATAAAAAGTCAATGCATAAACTTCAAAATAACGAAATTCCACTTTACTTTGTCAGGACCAAAAGTTACGAAATTAAATATGGCAGGCGTTATCTCTCTCGCACTTTCAATCTGACACTGAGGGATACTGTTTTGTTCCTGTGTAGTCAAAATAGGTAGGAATTCTGTTTCCTTAAGTTATATAGATTTTTATAAGTTTGTCGCGCTATCTCTACAATATGATCCTTATTACCGGAGGAAAAGTATTAGGTGAGTGGCTGGTAATCGGGGCATCCACCCTATTATTGATAAAATCAACAAACGTTCAATCGTTTGTATTCAAATTAAAAAAATTTCAAAGTAGCCCTTGTGGCTTATATTTAGTACGTTTCGGGCCGTTTTTTTTTGGATTCTATGATCCCTTTTGTGAACATCTAACCCAGGTTTTCAACACCGGACTTCGTCTCTTGCGATAGGAATTGGATAGAAGGAACCTGTAGAAGAAACCATCATGGAAACAAAAATATTACCTGGCTTTGATTTCGTTCGGTATTTCATTTATCAAAGAAGGTATTTTATATTTTAGTGTGTTTTTGCCATACAAATTGTTATATTGAAATTACTTATATGAATTTTTTTGATATATTGGCGGTGTACCCGACTATCATTACCCACAGGGAGTCAATAACTTTTCGTTGAAAAATTGTTCACTTAATTGGTTTATTTTTGTAATCACTGCAGAAAAATAAATGATTAAAAGAAATGAAAAAGGCAAGAGATATGCACAATTGCTCAGCAATAATTATTTTACTTGTCACACATTAACAAGTAGATACACTTTTGTCATGAAAGCAACATTATTAAATATTGATATGATTAAATGTTCATTAAATAATTTATAGTTGACGCAATAGATAATGTAAACAAAATATTGAATGACAAAATAAATAATACAGCCAACGATGACTTATTTAATTAAAAGCTTGTAATTTGTTTTAAAACACAGAAATAAAGAAAGTGAAAGCTTGTTGGTTTTTCATTATTTTCCCTCTTGTTTTCTTTCAGTAACGCGTCATGCTTCATAACTTGCATACGACCACTTTTTAAAACGCTTTTCTGTGAATTCTGTTATTAAATAATTTACCGATTTAAATGTTAATGAATCACAGAAAAGCATTTTAAAAAGTGGTCGTATGGAAGTTATAAATTTTTTTAAATAGAACTTAAAGGGTGTCCTCTAGCGGTAAACAGAATAACTAAAAGCGCCCTCCGACGGTAAAAAGTATAACTAAACAAGCCATCTATCGATCGGATAAAACAAACAGAGGAAAAAAATTTAAAAATTAGAGTTGCATATCTAAAACCTATATATATACTGTATTATCTATGACGCACTCAAATCCACTCACATGGACGCATGATGGACGTAACAGTACCTACTACTTAGGTTCAGGACTATGCACTCCCAAATCTGTATAATACAAAAATGAAATCTTACTGTACTTAATGGTTTATTTTTTATTGTAATCTCTAAGGAAGCAAAATGAATTTGTAGGAGATAGCTACCGGTGAGTCTCTTTGTCTCTTTCTAACAAGTACCATTAGAACAAAATATTTCATCTAGAAGGCTCATTATTGATTATCACATATACGAATACTCGTCTAATATCTATTTTCTGTGACTTCTGATTTTTGATATGTCTTGGTATTCAGATGAAAATAATATTTTTGAAAGTTATTACGTTACATTTTACATAAAAATTTTCAGTTATATTTAAAAAGGATGTCTTAATTTATGGTTTCATACTGGCAACTAAAACGACAATTTGGGGAATTCTGACGTGTGTATTGTCAAAGTTGAAGTTTTTGACTTCATATTACTACAGATCGCGCGGCGAGAGTTTGGCTTTGACCGTTATTGCGCAGAAATTTGAAAATTGGGTATCAACGGGCAATTAGCGGGGTGCGGGGCGGGTGTGTAGGCGCACGCGGTGCTCTGATTGGCGCTCCAGTCGTTCCCTGCCTCTCGCATGCCCCGCGCACTCCTGTTGTACAATCACATTCACAAGTGAATTGCTATTTTCGTTAATTGTTTATTGTTGTCGATTGTTATTATTTGTTGAGTTATAGTAGGCATGGGCTACTATTAAACAATATGTAGCTAGCAAAAATGTTAAATGGAATTTACAAGAATGTACCAAACTTATCAAAGAAAAAGTATCCTTAATGGGTGCCCAGGAATGGGAAAAAATATGTAAAAAGGTAAAAGATATAGAAGAAGAGTACGCCAAGAGTGACCATGTAGTTGATTTACTTACCGAGCAATTTATAATTCGCGTCGATGATAGTTCCGAAGACGATGATTCTGATGATGGTTATGAAGATGATGATGATTTTATTAAAAAACAATTATTTAGAATTTTCATCGCTGTCTCTGTAAACTTTAAAAGGAAATAAACATTTTATATAAGTAAAATAACTATCAATAGTTTTAATAAATGAAGAGTTTATCTATTTCGTATTATTTTCTAGCATTATTACCACAGTACATGAATTTTGACCCACTCAAATATCCAACCTGGTACATAAAAAAGGAAAAGTATTGTGTGCGTGACAGTACCCATGCGCAGTAATCCCCTCCACCCCGAAGGTCAAAGCCAAACTCTCGCCGCGCGATCTGTAAGATGACTATAATATTTTCTTAGGTTAATAGGAATTCTTTATTAAAATTTAAAAAATAGATAATGGGTTCACAATTGAACTCATAATAATATGTGAATAATTGTTGAATAAATAAATAAATAAAAATATTCTGATACATTTAGATTTATAGACGTCATAGCATACTATTTACGTACAAATAAGGCCACCCAAACCGCGACACTTTGACCTTTGCACTATATAGTAAGTATTACGTACTAAAAATTATAAAAACTAAATAAAAAAAATACAATGATTTTCGTCATATGTAGGTAATTTGGCTTCGTATTTAAAAATCAAAAAATTATAATCTATTTCCACAACAAAAGTAATTCTTATCGTTAATGAAATCAGTACCTAATTGAATAAAAAATGAACAGACTGATTAACCATAAGTGCCTATGATAAACTTCTATGCAGAATGTTTGGGCACATTGGGTCCTGGGGACCCGGGCATGCAAAAATACGTAACTTGTCATGCTTGGTTTCTTACCCATGTGGGACTTAATAATTATTATTGTTATGTTATGTTATTACAACGTCTAGGTCCCAAACTAAGCATTAGCTTGTATTTTGGGTACCAAGCGAAGACAACACATACATATAACAACCAAGACCCGGTGCCAATATTAATATTCATCATATAAATACTGACCCGACCTGGGATTCGAACCCGGGACCTCCAGCTTCGTAGGCAGGTTCGCTGCCCACTAGGCTAAGCGGTCGTCAATAATTACTTTGTAAATAGAGGCAGTCAGCCATCTAATTATTAATCACAATCTAGGTACCCTTAGTTCTGTGATCGAACCGGAGATTTGTATTCAAAGCGGTATTGTATTTAAGGGGAGCCATTCGCTAATTTATTAAGGTGATTGAGGTATCTATCTTTGAAGCTTTGATTTTTAAGAGTTCTAATTGTTTCACAATTTATTTTGGAGTTGATAATCCTGCCGCTTTTACTGACTAGGTTCCTTGAACTTATGTTTCGAAAAATATAAAAAAAGTATTCTAATAATAATTAAAAATTGCGTAGAAACTGTATACAAAAACTTATGACGAACTAAAATCATAAGTTTGATCATAATTATTGATTTTTTATTCTTTTCTGGATTACGTACTTGACTTAACTTGAGGCACTTTTTGATGACTTTACGATTAATTTTTGTTCTTGGTATGGCTACGAAACCACGTTATTGGACACGTAATTGTAGTTCTTTGGCAGTTTTTTAAGGTGTCGGCAATTTGATTTTAATTTAAATTTTTATCTTATATTTTCCTTCTTTACTCTTTAAAAATCTTTTTTACCTGCCACCTTTTCAATTACACCCGCTATTTAGATTTTTGTCATCTTTTCTCGTTTATTCCTTTTTTTATGTAAACTTGTTATTATAGAGCACTAGCAACACAAATGAAGATGAGAGAAGAAAAAAATAGAAATAAATTATTGTCAACCTAGAAGAAAAGAGATAAAAGGACTTGGACCTCGCTATTTCATCTCCTCGTTTCGTAAAGCCGAGTGCACTATCCTCAACCTAGTATTATGTCCATGAATCCTCCTGTGCTCCAACTGCTCAAAACTGTCTGTGGCTCAAAATTTTGAAGTGTTGGTTGATTGAAGTAATCTGTGCTGTGGTTGAAGTTTGCATTTTGTTTGAATAATTTGCATTTTGTAAAATAATCTGTGCATGGTTTTGCTTGCATTGCATAGCAAGAAAATGGCAGAAGAGGCGGTAGAATCGACTCCTGGAGATGAAAATGACGATAATTGGTTGTACGGGGATTCTAATGCTGAACAATCGGAGAATAAAATACAAGAAAATGGTGAAAAAGAACAGAGGACTGAAGCCGACGTAACAGCGGTGAATATTACTTTGATGCCTTAATCTAGTATAAGCTTGGTTCTTAACATTTGAAATACTGTGTTAATATATTTTCACGGGTAGCTTAAAGTTGTACCTATTCGAGAAAAGAAATATCTGAAACATTGCAATTTAATTTGTATTTGATACTAGGTTATTTGACATTTTTCCTACCTTTCATTCTAGAACACTTTGTTACTGGCTATCCTAACACGGCGTACGATAGTTGAGCTAACTCAGTCTTTTATAACCGCACAATCACGATCGTCTTAAATGAATTACATTAAAAAACCCGGCCAAGTGCAATTCGGACTCGCGCACTGAGGGTTCCGTACAAACCTGTAGATATATATATATAAGTAAGTTTGTTTTTGTTGCAGCTTAAAGGTATTATAGACCTGAATATTTGATATGAATTTTGGTTGGAATTTTATATAGCTTCTATCGATTACACACCAGGAGGGGGAGAGGGGATGGTAATTATCACATACAGTACCTTCCCCCTCTAGGAACCCCTCCCTCTCAACATACACAAACCTAACCTAATGATTTGAAAGAAATTGACCATTAACCAAAATTAACCTAATTCTAAATTGATCAACAATAAGCTTCTGAATGGCTCTTCGCTCCGCTTTGCTTCGCTCCTCGCATTGACATAAATAAACGTAACTTAACCTAATGATTTTAAAAACTAGACCTAAACTTTAAAAACTTAATTTGAAATTGATCAACCAACTTCTAAATAGACCATTAACCTAAACAAAACAAATTGGAAATTGATGAATAGGCTTCTGAATGGCTCGTCGCTCCACTCTGCTTCGCTCCTCGCATTGACATAAACAACAAACCTAACCTAAGTATTTAAAAAAATTGACCATTAACCTAAATTAACCTAATTCGAAATTGATTCACATACTTCTGAGTAACTCTACAAATCAACAAAAAGTAAATTACAAAAGTAATGTAATTTACAAAAAGTAAATATTTAATTTCTACAAGAGAAGTGAGTTCCTAAAAAAAATTATTATAGTGTTTTCATTAGTCCACTACCAACGATCGATAAACACAATCAACTAACAGGTAATCAATAGAAGCTATATAAAATTCCACCCTGAATTTCAATTTAATACCTCTATGCATTCATGAGGAAAGGGGTAGTACGTTAAAAATTATTAAAAATATTTTTATTATATGGTGTAACTAATAATTTATGCTTTTCGCAATTTTTTCTTTATCTGTGCTATAAGACTTTGCTTCGTACCAAATTTCAAGAATCTGAGTCTACGAGAAGTACACTAGGTATTGATTCCCTAACAAGTATAGAAGATTTGCAGCATAAACGGCTGTATCCTTTGATTGCGTTGACTTAGAAGTTTGATTTTTTCACAGCTCCAAGGGGCAGTAGACCTGAGTATTTGATATGAATTCCAGCTTGATACCTCCACGCGTGCCTGAGAAAAAAGGTCTTGACAGACCGACAGGCAGACCGACAGGCAGACAGACGGACAACAAAGTGATCCTATAAGGGTTTCGTTTTTTCCTCTTGAAGTTTGGAACCCTAAAAATATATATTATTGTTTATTGTGTCCTGATCTGTAAATAAAAAATGCAACAGATATGTATACCTACTTCTTCTAGGAGGTCCCATTTGATACACATTTGTTCGAGTTTTATAACATTATCCACATTATATTTTCAGTATGGCTATTAAACAAGAAAAGGATGAGAATACATCCCTGTTTAACAACAACCTGAGTTTTACAATTCCCAGAATCAAATCTGTCCACATAAATGTCTTAGTCTCTTTCAAAATGTTTTAATGAGATAAACTAGATCTACATAATATTAGCACAGAGTAAAAAACTGCGTGGTCTTATTTTAGTCAGCTCTATATGTCATATAAAAATACATTTTATATGTGTATGACTTGTCTTTAAGTGTTTAGTTAATGGTTTTGAATAGTAGTCAATCCATATGTAAATATATGCAGGATGGTGAAGAAAAAGACAGTGAACAAGCAAATGATGATTCTCATTTCAACGATGAACACTTTGCTGAAGTGGGACGAGATAATGATGCTGAAAATGGTGATGCGGAGAGCCAAGATGCCGGTGACTCAGATTCTGATGACAGTGATGATGTTAAAGTCACTATTGGAGAAATCAAATCTGGACCTCAGGGATACCCTAGTTTGAACATCAAAGTGAGTTGCTTTTGTTTTATGAATCAGGTCTGTCTCATTGATTCAGTGCCAACATGATCAATTTAATACATTTCGTTTATAATAATAATACCTCAGACATTGCACATAGCGCCATCTAGTTCCAAACTAAACAAAGCTTGTACATGGATACCAAACAACTGATATAAATACTTAAATAATCATTATAACATTTACATATATAGACGGTACAAATAGACATGTTCATGCCCACAAATATTTGTCCCGGGTGGGAATCAAACCCATGACCCTTGGCTTCACAGTTAGGGTCTCTAACCACTCGGCCAACCGGTCATCATTTAAATAAATGCTTTTGTTAACCAATCTTTTATACTTCTAATTTCTGAAGGTCATAGCTTACTGACTGAAATAACCTAAATTAATGAGTTAAGTAGTATGAAAATTTATATATTTTTATATCTAGTGTTTTTGTGCCCTATGTGAAGTGAAACAACGGATTATTTGTATTTGCATAATGCTATGACTAACAAACAACTAATCACAATCTAAATATTTTACTTTCATATCAATAAATCATACTGCCTGGTGAATTATTATTTTTATTCACTGATCTGCTCTTTAGCATGATGCATATTGTATAGTTCCAATCAACCTTTATGGCGGATGTGAACATAGGTACAAGTCGCGTCGCAGTGACCAATTTTAGGTTTAGTGGGACGAAGTGGAGCGAGGGGCATATGACTGAACCTGCGCAAGCATGCATAGAGCGTTGTATTCCGATCCGCCATTAAGTTTGATTGGAACTATACTCCTCAAATAAATCATTATTTATGTGCTATGAATCTCATACAGAATAACACAGATCCTTGCATTTAAATATGTCTATGAAAAATTCATGAAGGAATGAAACAGCAACATATCATTTAGTCAGAGTATACTTACTAAGTTAGAATTGTGAATCTGACGTGGACTTAAGTTCCAGGTGTGAAGGAAGTGTGCAGATATTACCGAACGATTATCTTGTATTAACCGTTTGGCCGGCCGACCAAACTGGTTAGTCGTTACATTTAAAATGCTATCTCTATATAATGGACTGTCATAAAAACTTGCCCCAAGATGGGGCCTTAAGGTTCAAAAGTTGGTGGGCCGTTATAAACAATAAAGAACTAGTGAAACAAATTCACAACATTCTACTATATAGACATAGTACATGTCTTCTAAATACTAATTATAATTTATGCAATACATATTATTGGATGTATGATTTGTTGATTAGTCTAGTGGTCGGAGATGCCGACTACAAACCCAAAGGTCACAAGTTCGATTCCCGCCTAGGACAAATATTTGTGTATTACATTTATATAATATTGGGTCATCCGGAAAGTTTGTGCCGTTATTAATGTAAATAAAACTACTAAAATATTACAAATCTAATTTATATTAATCTATTATATATTGACCATTTTGTTCAATCACTTGCTCCCATCTTTCTACTACCTTATTAATTTCACTTTTATAAAATGATTTACTCTAAGAGTCAAAAAAATTTTGAAGTTGATTTTTAAGATCTTCCAATGTTTCAAAGGTTTTTCCTGATAAAAACTTTTGAAGCGATTTGAAAAGATGGAAATCTGTTGGGGCCAAGTCCGGAGAAAAAGGTGGATGCACAATAGTATCCCAGTATCGAACTGGTGTATTTTTTGTGTGTCGTGGTCGCCACATGGGGCCTGGCATTATCATGATGAAAAACAATTCCGTATCGGTTGGCTAATGCCGATCGTTTCTGTTCTATTGCAGCCTTTAATTTTTCTAATTGTTGACAATACTTCTCAGCAGTAATAGTCTCATTACGTTTTAACAATTCATAATATATGATCCCCAAATGATCCAATCGTCTCCTGTTACCAATCGGTGAAGGAATGCTTCATTTTTCTGCCGTGCATGTAATGAAACACACGCGGTCACCCTGTCCAGTAAATTCTTTTCAGTCAATACGTGCAGTATTCATACATCATACTTTCTCACCATTCCGATTTTATTCAAATGGTCGAAAACTGTGGATTCAGAATGTCCAAGAGTTGCTGCTAATTCTTTGACAGTTCGTCGCGGGTTTCGCGTTATTTCTTCCCTGAGAAGTTCATCATCAATGCCTACAGGTTGACCAGAGCGAGGCTCATCCTCCAGAGAAAAAATTCTCTGTCGAAATCTAGCAAACCACTTTCTACAAGTTCTTTTAGATAGCGCGTCGTCACCATAACCGCTATGAATATTTCTTGTGGCCTCAACTGCATTTAAACCTTTTTTAAACTCATAAAGCATAATGTGTCGTAGATGTTCTTTATGATGCCTCATCGTTATTTACAAAAAAGAAAAATGTTTTAAACACCGTTCAAAGATGTATGATACGTATTACAAGTAACACTATCTGCAGCACACTAACATGTTTCTACACGTTGCATTTGCGATCGCTGCTTAAAAAAATACGACAACATCCGAGCGGTTCCGAACGCGGCACGAACTTTCCGGATGATACAATATATGTATTATAAAGAAATTTAAGTATGTATAGCAGTTATCTAATACCCATAATACAGGCCCTGCTTAGTTTAGGGCTAGATGACCATGTGTGACATGTTCCAGATATTACTATTATTATGAATATTTTTTTTCATATCTTAATTACAATTTCATATAATCTATGCCATAGCATAAAAATGGCGTATAACGATAATTTTACCGCCTTGAAACATCGTCATAAAGTGCGGCGTCTCCTCTATGTAATCCAATAGATTCTAATTCAAATTAGGTGTAATGTATGGAGCAAAGTTTCTTTTACTTATACTAAATTTACAAATTAAGGTGTATCTAAACCTAAACTTATAATAATTTCAGCGTGGCGTAGGGATCGTAGCATCAGCAGCGGCTGGACAAGATAAAACACGTGTAGGGGTTACCACTGGCAGCAAAGTTACTCTTGAAGACCTAGAAGGCCCCGGCAGCATCAATGGTGTCCCTGCTCTTGAGTTTAATATTGATACTATTGAAGACAAACCATGGAATAAACCCGGTGCTGATATATCAGGTAGACTTTTCATATTATTAGGCCTATGTTTCCAATTGTTACTCATATATAAAGTCGCTTTACTTATTTGATATAGACAATATATTTTAGTTTGAACTACTCTGAAATTCATAGCATATTTATAGTCTATTTATTTATTATAAGGTACAGTAAACACCCCACACTGTCAAGAATAACCACCAAATTGCGATTCTCAGGTAACTTAGTCAGTGGTTTACCATTTATTTTATAAGACAGTTAATAGATAAAAAATTATGAGATATGACCATTGATGCAATAAAGGATAGGCCAGTTTGAATTGACATTTAGAATTGTATAGAAATTTCTAAAAAAAATTAATTCTAGTTATAATACATTATTGTGTCCATGAATATACAAATTGAAGCTTCGGTCTTCTTAGCCCTTCCCAGAAAACTCCCATCTAAATGTAATTAATTGATCGTTTAATTTGTTTTTCATTGAACTTTCTGTCCAAAATTTGTGATGGGGAAATGTCTTAAATCAAAAAAAAGATGTCTGCACGTCGTAACAATATCCTAAACATTATTTTCTGTCGCAGATGTCTTTTGAAAAATAGGTGTCACTATCTCAAGTATCTGTTTCGGAATCTTTGCTGTGCTCTGGATTCAATATTTCACGTTCGCCAGAAGTATACTATTTCGTCATCTTCATTAACAAACTACTATTCATTATTTTGAAATGGTCATCTATAATTGTTAAGCTGTCACAATTTTGTTCAGACTACTTCAACTACGGATTCAACGAAGTGACATGGAGTGCATACTGCGAGCGGCAGCGGCGCCTCCGTGTGGGTGAAGCTGGTGTGGCCATGCACAATGTGCCACCGCCACGTATGCCACAGAATGAGCGCTCCAGGCCTGGTCAGTGCACAATCTACTGTAATTATGGGCGTGTTCATGATGCATTTATAACTTTTATAAATGTTTACGGCGTTATCAATTGCGTTCATTATAAGGAACGGTTTCAAAAGTATCATTGGCGCTCACGACACGACATTCACCACAGAGCATTAGAGTAGGTTAGAGTTGGTATGTAGGTGGATACACTGTCCCCTTCAAGTATGCAGTATACTACATACTTTATAAATCTCACAATCTAAACTCTAAAATACGACATCAAATCATAACAAAAGTGTAAGGTAATGGGATGAACGACTTAACCGCTTCACTGAGACAGATCTGAGACAAAACTTTTCACTTGTGCGTAATATTTTCGTTGTGTGAGTAATAATTATTTTTGAGAGACTTGTCTCCCGATAAGCATTGTCAGTTGATACTCTAACCTACTCGATTCTATGTGACCTTTACTATGGCCACAACTAGACGCGAAAGTCGTTAGAAAGAAAATTGCCATTTTTACTCAAAATAGATTGAATGTTTATTATGATTGTAATATTATTTTATTAATTAAATGAGATGTCAAGTTGTGCAGACATTATGTTTAATAGACTGTGTTACAGAGTTGTCTCCACAGTGTTGCCATATCTTATGAGAGTGGCATTGCATATTTTTTGATGCAAGATTCATGCTCATCAATATTAATAATACATTGATACTTTCACATATTGCACTATTATCAAACTAGTATTATCTGTACTAGTATACCAGTGCAGGGACACTCGTAAATATTTATAGGGAGTTTTCCCTAACGCTCAGACCCAGATAAGTTAACAAACACATTTGTGATATGTATTGACATGAAATTGGAACTTACTGCTTTGTGGGCAAAGTTTATCCAGTGCATCACAGAGGTCATTAAGTTATGCATTACACCTATAACATTTTGCCCTGCTAACAATCCATCGTTTGTGGTTTTATAAGGTAACTCGGTGCTAATGAGCGGTGCGGTCAGTAAATAATAATATTACCGTACACATCAATAAATACCGTACCGTAAATGTAAAATACAAAACATTTTTGTACTCACCCCAGTATGACCACACCACAATCACAATTAAAAGCATAAAAAGATGTTTCTGCATTTCTGTCCTTAGCGCCCTTGGCAGTGGACTCAAGTGCAATATCCCCCTTCAAAGTAATAAGTAAAAAAATATTCAAATTATGTTTTAAATTAACGTTTTGTTTGTTTTAATGATTTTTGTCTAAAATAAATTTATCTGATCTAATAACTTCAGCAATAAGCACTTCATAGTAAAGAAAAACCAACCTAAAAAAGAATTTGTTCACAAACGTGTGCACAGGTCCGATGATGAGGAATGATGACGGGATTCCCCCACTGATGAACAACCCATATGCAGCACGGGAGAACACTATACAGGTGATACTTGTGTGTTAAAAAACTGTTTTCAGAAGCTCTTTAAGTAATTGCTTAAATTCTTTAAGCATTATAATACTGTAGCAAAATGTCTCTCGCATATTAATTATATACCGACCGACCGATTTGGCCGAGCGGTTAGAGACCCTCACTGCGGAGTCAAAGGTCACGGGTTCGATTCCCGCCCGGGACAAATATTTGTGCACATGGACATGTTTATTTCTTCCGTGTCTGGTTATAAAAGTATCTATATATGTATGTATTATAAAAAAAAGATTGTTTTAGTATTAATATAAGTTGACTAGTAATCTATATCACAACCGCCGATTATGGCAATAAGGTAGTTGTGATTAGCTGTTTTGGGGGTTTTTTTTTTAGTATTTCGTAGGAAAGTCTTCGAAATATGTCATAACAGTGAACTAAAATTTAAAATATTTGAACTGTCCTGTTAGACATAAGAAGGAAAAATATCCAATACAATTTATGTGTAATTCTTGTTTATAAATTTTGTCATAGTATAAGGTCTAATTTTGTATTTTCTTGATAAATGTACCCTTTTGATAACTGAGCGATCAATAGGCGTTCCGGTATTCGCACAAAGCTACTTTACTTTTCAGAATACTGTAACTTGTAACAATTACAAGTCTTTCCGTAATATTTTTTTTTTTAATAAATAAAGTAAAAAAAACATAATACTTGCTTACTTTGGAACTAGATGGCGTCCCAAGTTTATTATTATTAATCATATAATAATACCTAAGACTTTCTATACAGCGCTATCTAGTCCCAAAGTATGCAGAACTTGTATTATAGGTACTAGACAACTGATATACATACTTAAATATTTTTTAATAATATTTGTATATATACACATATTTTACACCAAGACATAGGACAAATAGACATAATAATAATTGTAACGCATACATCACAAAACAACGTCTACGCTCCAAAAGGTACCAAGCGAAGACACCACATACATATATCAACCAAGATCCGATACCAGTATCAATATTCATCATATAAATACTGACCTGACTTGGGATTCGAACCCAGGACCTTCAGCTTCGTAGGCAGAGTCGCTACTCACCAGGCTAAGCAGTCTTCAACATGTTAATGGACACAAATATTTGTTCCGGGCGGACCCGCGAACTTTTTTTCTTACCACTCGGCCAATTGGTCAGTCAACTGTAATAAAGCTACAAATCCATCTAGCAAAAAATGCGTTCAATTTGATGTATGAGAGCAAATTACATCAAATTTCAAGCAAACAGTGTTTTCACTAGCAAATCCTCTTAGATGTCAATTGCCCGCGATTTATTGCAGATGTAATTGTAGCCTAAGAATTTAAAATACTTTGTTTTTATAGAATATTACATGAAAGCTTTCATTTTATGAAATATTGTAATATTAAATTTTGCACTATAGGGAGGGAAACTTAACTCGCGAAATTGTACGTGGATTCCTAATAAAATATATCTTAACGAACGAAGTCACGGCCATTGACGCAGTATTTGTTTGTCAGGTGATGACGGCTGACCGGCGTGAATACGGGCGTCGAGATGCTCCCGCGCCAGAGTACTTTCAGCCCGTGGCGCACCCCCCAGACATGTATTATCAGCACCCGCCACACCCTCAGCACCCCGTGCATCCCGCGCATCAGGCCTACGAGGAACCTTCTTGGGGTAACTTTTCGATGATTGGCAATTATAAACCAAGTGTCCCAAACTAAGCGGTAACAATGAAATAAAATCAATTATGATATGAAGATGTGAGTTAATTTTTTTTTTTTTATTTAATGGAATCTCAATGATAGACATTTTTGGTAATTAAAAATTTTTAATTATCAATAAATCTCATTAGATTTGAATTTGCAATTTTTTTTGAGAATCTATAAGGAACCAGAGAAGAATTGTTTGTAGAAATAAAATCCAAAATTAGATAAAATTCAAATAAATCACTTAATTGAACAGCAAATACCTACTGATTTCTTTAATTTATGCTTAGTATAATGTTTAATCTAATTTCACATAAAAAATATATATATTATATATTTTGTACATGTTATGGTAAGCACAATTTTCGTGTAATATCTGTTTATCTTTTAAAAAATATTTCTTTTGTTTTAAGCATAATTGGCACACTATTAAATCATATTGAACTTGAAATCACAAAATTGAACATTATCATTTTTGAGGTATAATTTCATACTGTGCAATGCTAAGCATATCGCTTCATCTGGCAGTGCCTGTTAACGGACATATGATGATTCTGAAATTGAGCATGTATTTTGTTAATGAAAAATTTATGTGAATTAGTAGATTTCAATTGTTGCATCATCTTCTACTAGATTTTCAGTCTAACAGCTATTGTGGTATATAACATACATTTTGTGTTTTTAGGTCAGCCAGGACAAGGCTGGGTGCCAACTGAGATCAAAGAATTGACTCCGGGGCCGATGGGTCCGCCACCGCTGGGGCCGCCCGTCGGTGTCGCCCCGCCGCCGATGGTGACTCCCCACTCGCCGTTCACGCCGCCCTACCGCGCCCATCCGCCGCCGCACGAACGGGATCGCGAACGCGACCGTGATAGGGACCCTCATCGCGATCGCGAACGGGACCGTGTGCGCGAAAGAGACGATCGCGATCGCAGGGACAGAGACCGCGACCGCAGAGACGAGGTGAGCTTTTAGGATTTATATTTAATTTACCTCCAGCGATTTGAAATATTTTTTACATAATCAATTGTAATCATTACAGGAGGACAGAGACCGCGAAAGATCGCGATCGATAAAGCCAGACAGAACGCGTGAGAAGTAAGTCTAATGAATTCGTCTTTTATACTGATAAAAGCAATACTTTTTGTGCGATGCAGATAGAATATTTAAAGCAATTAATAGACGATTAACTAATTATATGGCTTGAATGGAAATTTTACAGTTCAACATTATCATTTGATCGTATGAAGGCTTTTTAGGTTCTCATTGACTTTAAGTTGTCTTCTTGCAATTAACCATCATTGTGTTTTAGTTGTGATGGTCCCATAAACCGAGGATGAGATTGAGTATGAAACGTTTGGATAATATTAGGTCTTAACCTATGAAGTTGCCGTTCTACTGTACTGGCCATTACAAACAAAAAAATTTTTTTTGATTGGCTATGAATTCTAAATTCAATTTAATTTTGTTTTAAAAACATGACATTCTTTTTACAAAGTCAGTCTTTTGTTTATTGATTAGCGTTGTGTTTTCATTATATTTGAAAATTTTTCGTCATAATGGACACTTTAAAAATTCGTGTAATTATGGAAAATGAGTTCTGTCGAGGCACCAATCGGCGCAAATGGCACGTAACATCAACAACGTTTACGGAGAGAACTTAACAAATGAAGGCATAACCCGTTATTGATTGGATTGGCCCGCTTCCGTTCTGGAAATTATGACTTGAATAATGAACCTCGTGGTTGTCTGTACACTTTGGTCAACAATGATGAATTGAAGGCGATTGTGGAAGCTGATGATACTCAAACTATAGCTGAACTAGCAGCAACTTTTGATGTTGGCATCAAAACAATATTGGACCATTTGTGACAAATTGACAAAGCAAAAAAGCTTGATAGATGGGTACCCCACGAACTTAACGATTGCCAGTGCAACGTACGCGTCGAGACCTGCCTCGCGCTGCTCAAATGGCACAGAAATGAAGGAATTTTGAACCGCATTAGTACCTGTGATAAAATAACCCCTAAAAAGGTGATGGTCACTGTTTGGTAGTCTAGTGCAGGTGTGATTCATCACAGCTTTTTACAAAATGGCATGAGCATTATTGCAGATTTGTAATATGAAGAACTGAAGACAATGATGGAAAGGCTCGCACGTCCGCGACCAGCTTTGGTCCATCGGTCGTCCCCGCTGCTTCTTCACGACAACGCGCTACCCCATACTGCACAACAAACAGTCTCCAAGTAGTTAGAGTTGGGGTTGGAAGTTCACCCTCATCCACCATTCTCACCAGACCTTGCACCTACCGACTATTACTTTTTTTTAAATTTGGACAACTTTTAATGAGAAAAAATTCAATTCCCGAGAGACAGTACAAAATACCTTTGAAGAGTTTGTTGCCTCCCGTCCAGTTGATTTTTACAAGATGGTATCAATAAACTGCCACTGTGTTGGCAAAGTTGCATCGATTGCACTAGTGATTACTTTGGATAAAAGAAATAAATATGTTTGAGAAAAAAATACTTTAACTTATTTCATACAAAACGGCACTTTCATAGGTTAAGACCTAATACGAAGTTCAAATGAACACTGAAATCAAGTAGCGTTTTCTCAATGTACAGAAACTATTTTCTTGAATTCCAAAAAAAAAATTAAAGTTTTTCTAATTCGACATTATCATTTACAGATCGTATCGCCGTGAGAGATCTAGATCTCGGTCGAGGCGACACAAGTCGCGGTCGCGATCTCCCAGACCCCGCGAACGCGAACGCTCGCGCGAAAGAGATCGCTCCCGGGAACGCGACAGAGAGCGGGAGCGGTCAGTCAAACCCAAGAAAGATGCTGCAGCCAAGGAGAAGGAAGATGAGAAGTAGCATAATTTCATTACCAATTTTGATTTTACGAGACATAAACATTAAGTGTACCTTCAGGAATAAACAAAAATAATACTTACATTTTGCGTTTTAATTTAAGGGGCCCTTTCGAGAATCGAGGATCGGGAATGTAAGAGAAATTTATAGAAAACGATATACCACAACTTTGAAAAAAATGACACAGCTAGCCAATGAATGTTACTAGTCCTTGAAACATTCGAATTTAAGATAATGCTTATGGATAAGTGTAAAAAAAATCAGAAAGTAACTAAAAACGTGTAAATCGCACTCCCGTATTGTAATAACTGAGTCGTATCAAGAATTATTAAATGAATTTTATGAAATAATAAAGTTAAAACTATAAGGAAGTCCTTGAAATCTTCATTTCTTAATAAATATATTGTTATTTTGTGTAAAAATATCATAAACTTGCCCAATTTTTACGCTCCAAATCTTCATACAAATTAGTATGAGCGGATTGAATATGAGAGAGCAGTCGCTTGCCCGTAATCGTCGGCGACGTTGGCGCAATCGGTCACGCACTTTTATAGTGAGACCACGTCACTGCGCCGCATCGACAAATCGCGATCGTACCGTGTACTTACACAAAATCAGTATGCAGTGGGTGCCACCTGAGCTTAGTAGAAATAAAATGAGTAGGTACTAAGAAGTACGAATATTAATTCGCCTCTGTAACGAAACATCCGATTGAGCTGAAATTTAGAATACATATGTAACGTCGATGACAATGTAATATTATGATAACATGGAGATGTTCTGATGATTGAGTCGGAAGGTGGTCACCAGAACTCTGTAACGGAACATCCGATTGAGCTGAAATTTAGAAAACATATGTATGTATGACGGTAACATGGGGATGTTCTGACAATGAAAAAGGAAGGTCGTCTCGGGAACTCTAACGAATCATTTTATTGAATACATCTCTGTACTTCTTGAAAAAAATATCCTTACATATCTGGTAGCCAATAGAAAACCATCTCATCAACCTTTTTGTACCCAACTGCAAGGGCTTAGGCCTCCACTCAAAATGAGGGGCTTGGAGCTTTAATCCACCACGCTGCTCCAAGGCGGGTTGGTGAATTTAACGATCGCCATCTATTGACAGCAGCCGGGACCGACTGCTTAACCTGCTCTCCGAGGCACGAATTCAGTGATAGTTAATGTACTTAAGTCAAAAAAACTCTTGGTACACGCTCAGATTCGGACCATCGCCACATGGCCTTGTAGATTTCAAACAGGTTCGCTGCGTTTGAGCTATCACGACACGTAAACTATAGAAAACAAATTATTCTTATTTATGTTAAGCGTATTAAGGGATAGAGGTCCAGTTTTTTTTTAATGTAGCCCAACTCAATACTTCGAGGGCTTTTTTTATTTTTTCGGTATCGCTTTTCGTTTTCGATAAATTCTCGATTTAGTACGCAAAGATACCGAAAAAATGCGACATTTTTCTACATTTTTGCAATTTCTGAGGAAAGTTTTAGACTTGTTAAAAAAAAATTATATTTTAGGCGAAGACGTATCTTCTCATAGCTAGACCATTCACGTAGCCCCAAAACTCACGAGACCAGGGCGATGTCTCACTCTGGCTGAAATTGGGAGTCTACTGAAGCGATCGAAATGTACCACATTTAACCGCGGGATAATATTCCCACCTGATTCTTACGGAAAAACGTGTCCACGCAAACAAAGTCATGGTCAGCAGTTTACATTTAACATAACAATTTTTTTATATGATAACAAAATCCAAAGTTACAGTTTTGTTGGAGAGTCAAAATCAGACGACCCACTCTGCATGCCTACATATAATAATAATAATAACACACACAATCACAACAACGTCTAGGTCCCAAACTAAGCATTAGCTTGTATTTTGGGTACCAAGCGAAGACACCACATACATTTAACAACCAAGACCCGGTACCAGTATTAATATTCATCATATGAATACTGACCCGACCTGGGATTCGAACCCGGGACCTCCATATGTGCGTTTGCGGTGCGCAAGCCTCGATCGTTGTGAGAGTAGCACTAAAAACCTAAACTTCGTGTGGCGCGCCTTCGAAAAGGGGCCTTAATGGTAGACCACAGCCATTCTTGTAAAAGTCAGTAGTGGGTATATAAAAAAACCCTCATATGTAGGTATTTCTGAGCATAATTATTGAAAGGAAATATCTATCTACACATGAGCCTCGATAGTACAGTCAGCATCAGATATATAAGAGCATACCATCTATTCAAATAATTCTACACACATGAAAAACCAATAACATCTGCACAAGAATAGTATTCAAATTATTGTTAGCATCCTTCGCGTCAATATCATCTAAACACTCTTTTATCAAATATATCTACACAAACAAATCTTCACAATAATCTCATCGCCTGAGGTCAAAGACGGTATATGTAGTTACTGAGGTAATCCAATGTAACTAAGCACCCAAACTGTTCAAAAACATATCAACAATAATATTTATTAATATTTAATTTCTCAATTTTACTTTTGGGCGTCATCTATCTATCTATATTAATAAAATTGAAGTGTCTGTCTGTCTGTCTGTCTGTCTGTTCCGGCTAATCTCCGAAACGGCTGAACCGATTTCAATGAAACTTTGCAGAAGTGTAGGGGGCATTACCGCGGGTGACATAGGCTACTTTTTGTTTGTCTGTCTGTCCATCTGTCTGTCTGTTTGCGCTGATCTCAGAAACGGCTTAACCGATTTCAATTAAACTTGGCAGACGTGCAGAGGGTATTATCAAGTGTGACAGACTGCTTTTTGTTTCTCTGGCTGGCCGTCTGTCTGTCTGTCTGTTCGAGCTGATCTCTGAAACGGCTGAACCGATTTCAATGAAACTTGGCAGACGGGCAAAGGGCATTATCGGTGGTGAAATAAGCAGTTTTTTGTCTGTCTGTCTGTCTGTCGATCTGTCTGTCTATTTGTTCCGGCTAATCTGCGAAAAGGCTGAACCGATTTCAATAAAACTTTGCAGACGTGCAGAGGGCATTATCGGGGGTGGCATAAGCTGTTTTTTGTCTGTCTGTCTGTCCATCTGTCTGTGACCACGTGACCAGATTTTTAAATGCATACATTTTCGATACCATCAATGGTAGACCTATCGTGTTGGTACTCAAACTTGATGTTTTGACGAGGTCTATGTAACCACGTGACCACATTTTTAAATGCTTATATTTTCGAAACCATCAATCGCAGACCTACCGTGTTGGTACTCAAATTTGTTGTTTTGACGAGATCTGTGTGACCCCGTGACCACATTTCTAAATGCTTATATTTTCGAAACCATCAATCCCAGACCTATCGTGTTGGTACTCAAACTTGATGTTTTGACGAGATCTATGTGACCACATGATCAAATTTTTTTACCTGTCTGTCTGTCCGTCCGTCTGTTCGAGCTAATCTCCGAAACGGCTCAACCGATTTCAATGAAAATTTCAAAGATTTGATTAAAAGATTGTCTGGAGTGACATACAATACTTTTTGATAGTATGTCTGGCCGTCCCTCTGTCTTTTGAGCTAAACTCTAAAACATTTAAACCAATTTTCATGAAACTTCGCAGACGTGAAAAGACGGTTATGAGAAGTGACATACGCTACTTTTTGTTTGTATGTATGTTTGTATGTTTATTTGTTCGTTCGTTCGTTCATTCGTTTGTTTGTCTGTCTGTCTGTCTGTCTGCAGACATTAACAATAGGTTGTCAAGAGTGATGTAGGTAACTTTTTGTCCGTGTGGCTGTCTGTCTATCTTTTTGTTCCGGCTTATCTCCAAAACGACTAAACCATTTCTATGAATCTTCGCAGACATAAAAATGAGGTTATCAGGAGTGACACAAGTTGGTTTTTGTCTGTATGTTTGTCTGTATGTTTGTTACGCGTAATTGTCGCAACATCTGATCCGATTTTACAGAAATTTTGCAAATATAAAGAAGGCGTTGTCAAGAGTGATAAGCAATTCTGTTAGTCTGCCTCTCTGTTCCAGTTAATCTGCAAAACGTCTGACTGATTTTGGGACCGACTTTTGGGATAGCTATTCTTTATGCTAAAATGGCTAAATGGATTTTTATGAATTTAGGTATAGAGATTTCTTAGGCAGTTAAGTTTCAGAATGTTCTGGAAAGTGTTACAATGTTCTGCAGCGTCGCATTCCTTTAACTGTACCAGTACAACTGTGGTCAACGCGAGCGAAGCCCGCGGGCGAAAAGCTAGTTGTTAAAATAAATAACATAGCTGAGTATAGTTCTAGGTTGTTTTATTTTAGCTTAAAATAATATTAGATTTCTTGTAACAAAAAATAGACAAAAGTATCTTTATTTCTTAGAAATAATCGTAAATTAGAAATTTGTGGAGTTCCATTATAGGATTCAGTATCTCGTATACCCTCCTTCAGCATTCAGCACGTCCTGTAAATAACTTCGCATAGAGTTAACAAAATTCTCATAACGGTGTTATCACAAAATGGTCGGCCCCTAAAGGACTCCCATACATTAAGTAAGTGTCTCCTCAAATTATCTCGCGTTCTAGCTCGATTCCCATCCCATTCCTGAATCATATTGTTTTACAAATTTTCTATCGGATTGAATTAAGAGCCGTGATTTTTGGTGGTGATTTTATTAGTCAGTTCCCTTTTCTGATCAGCAATCCAGATTTGAACAATGCTGGAATTATGTATTGAACGCCATCTTAGAAATGAATGTTTTCGTTGGAATACACTATGTATTCGAGCAGTTGGCAAAAAAGAATCTTCGAGGATTTGTTTCATCATTAACATTATCATTTAATATTGAAATGTAATTAATTATTGTTTATTATTTTTATAATTTAAAAATGTTAATATATAGCTACATCAAAGAGTTCAGGTACATTTCAAAAGAGATATGGGAGAAATGAGTAAAAAAGAACATTTAAGCAATACGCGCCACTGATGTAAAAGGCCACCGGCTGTGCGTCCGCCGATCCACGCCGATACACTCGCCGATCGTAGGCGAGTTCAAAATTCAAAATCGCCAGAGGCACCGCTGTGCCGGTAAAAGAGAAGTGTACAGCCGGTGGTCTTTTACATCGTTGACGCGTATTGTACACTTTTCTAATTCACTCTATTCCATTACACTAATATTATGAAAAGTGAAGGATTGTTAGTTTGTTTGAAGTAATATCAGATATTCCTTGTAAGCTGGTGATAGTGATTTTTTTTTAGGTTTTTTTGTAATGTTAATTAACATTTTAAACTTAAAATCATATTAGTCGCATCCCTTGCATAAAAATCAAGAGTACGGTATAGTACCTATTACCTACAGTGTAATGTAAATCACGTCATGAATTGGTGAATCTTTCCACAAAACCACAATAAGCGATTTTTACCGTACTCTACAATACATGATATAAAATATTATATTACATCTACGACTTTCAGTTTGCTTCGAAATATTTGACAACTTGTTTGCTCAGTTATATTTGAAACACTGAGTGCTCTTAACAATCTGAAAACTTTTGTTATTTAGATGATTATGGTCACTTTGAATGTGTAGAACTATGTGAACATCTGAGTTGCTTATCTTCTTCTGATGCTGACTGTACAAATGAATAGTATAGTTCTAGCAAAGTTTGCCTATATGATATTAGCTGTGGGGGTAACCTTGCACTTGTAGTTAAATAAGCCATGTTTTCGCTACTAACAAGGACAAAGATATTTTGCTACAACTATTTTTCGTATTCTCAGTTTTACCCATAGACATTAAATATCGGCGTTATATGAGTGGAACTTCGCAGTGAAGTCGTGGTCGGTAGACATACTATCCTAAAAGTGTGTACGAAATGTCGCGTGCCTATATAGCCAGCTAACATACTAGGGGTATTTCGTAAATTATGATAGTACGCAATGCTACATCCGGGTTTTCCTAGGTTCATGGTTTTACCGTTCAAATTATCGATGAGTAAAGGCATAATAAAAGTAAGCGTTAAAAACTAAGCCAATAATTAAAAGTATAAATCATCAATTTAATAACATACTGCTAACTATAAATGTGGAGCTCCAGACCAAAAAGTTACATTTCCATCTAAGATGATTTTTCACAAAATAACAAAACTTTATAAGTCATGCAAGTTAAATTACAATATTATTATGGTATATAATAATAAATGCCATGCACAATTCTCAATTTTAGGTAAATTCAAATCACATATTTAGCAATTATTGTATCTTAATATTAATTTCCTACACGTTACATTTTGGTGCGACAAGTATGAAATATAACGTTTTGGTTTAACAACAGGAAAAAAATGTTACGTTTTGGTGTGGTATTTTAATATTCATGCAAGTATGGTAGTGGAAATGTTACGTTTTATTGAAACAAGAATGAGATGGAAATTGG
Organism: Luffia ferchaultella; assembly: GCA_949709985.1. Taxonomy (NCBI): domain Eukaryota; kingdom Metazoa; phylum Arthropoda; class Insecta; order Lepidoptera; family Psychidae; genus Luffia; species Luffia ferchaultella. The sequence goes on along the minus strand of OX453242.1, from coordinate 4,983,436 downwards.
TCATAGGAAATATTACATTTTGGTGCAAACATTGATTCCGCCATGCGTATAGCTTTTTGTTTATAATGTTCTTGTGCGATTTTAATGCTGAAAAGATTAGTTTTTATCCTTGGCGTTCTATTCCCATACTCGGTTTATTTTTTACCTTCAACTGCAAATGTAACTTCTTGGTGTGGAGCTCCAAAAATATTGAGAGGGGAGCCGGGAAATCGGAAAGAGATGTACATTATGCTGGCGTAGCCACTTCATAAGGCCACAACCTAACCATACCCATAATTTGTTGCTAATTTCTTACACCAGTCCCGATTTTGTAGCGCTTGCGGTTTCCGAGATGCAGTGGATACGCTAGCTTAAGTCTTACACTAGCGTAGCCACCCCTGTAACTTTCGAACCTATCAACTTATTTAATTATTCAAAAGCTAAAATTTGTAGTTAATTTGTTACACCAGTCCCGATTTTAAAACTAATACATATTTTCTATCTATAATTTATTTTTAATATTGCTGCCTGCTCGTGCCGACAAGTTTTTTTTTGTCATTGGAAATGACTTTCATTTCGTTGGAGTATAGGGGGTCATTTGGGAGTTTTGTAAGACAGGCAGATTGCACGACGAGTTTTCGAGATATCGGGATAAACGTGGTGTCAAAAGACGCAGCTCCGCGAGCTCTACAAGATGGCAAAAGAAAATTTGGAAAAAGTTCAAAAACAAAAAAAAAATATCGGCAAAAAACTAAAAATCGCAATTTTTTTCCCCGATTTTCATTTTGGGCGCCTGATATTTCGAGAACTAGGTCCGAATAAGAAAGAAATAAAAAAACGTCTCGGGGTAAATTAGACGGGGGATCGATTGAGACTAAAATTGTTCGAATCGGACAACCGGAAGTAGTGGTTAAGGGTGCCCTTAGTTCGCAGTCGGATAAGCGTCGGTGTTACATTTCGTACTAATTCGGTTTGTTCGATCGAAATGTCGCACAGAATGTTATATTTCGAAGTTTTAACCTTATTTAGATACAGTTGTTTTTGCGAAAAAAATTTATTTCGAGAAAACTTTCTATACAATTATGTTACAGCGGCGGAGTACATGAGCTCCGAGAGTATAATACGGACGGCCGTAGTGAACTGCGCTCAGTTGTCGTAGTTCCATACGTACGATCGGCCATCATGCTTATGGTTCAGCGACGTATTCGTAAGAAGCAAAAGCATAACATCGAGAATCTCGTCGGACGTAGACTGCGACAAAAGAGCGTGCTGGTGCATCGGCGTCCACTTCTGCCAGTCCGTCGGCGTCTACTTCGGCCGGTCCGTCGGCGTCTGTCGACGACGTGTTCGGGGATCTGGATAAGCCAAGGGAGGACGAAACGGTTTACGAATGGCGGCGTCGACGATAAATAGCGATGGATATCAAAGAACGGCACGCGAAACGTCTAAGAAGTCAGCAAGAGTCGCGAGTACGGACGCTGCGAAAGAATCGTTCGGAGAATTTTAAGAAATACATGCAGATGAATTTCTTCACAAACACGCTGGACGAATACTGTCATGTGTGCGATCGTATCTGGTGGGGCAACAGATTGAAACCGTTGAAGAACAATTCGAATACGTGGAGATACGCGGATCCGGCGGTCGACAATTTTAAAGTTTGCGACACTTGTATGACCGACTTGCGTCGGGATCGTACGCCGCTGTTGGCCACCGTCAACGGATTCGTGTATCCTCCGGAGGTCGATTTACCGGAGTTGGGCCCGATCGCCGAGAGACTGGTGTCGCGGCGTCTGCCTTTTATGTGCGTCCGACACGTTCGATATTTCGAAGGATCGAAGAAACTGTTCGGCCAGGTGATAAACGTGCCCGTCGACGTCGACAATATGACCAGAGTGCTGCCGCGCCGTTTGCAAGACGACTACGCCATCAACGTGCATATAAAGTAGAACCTGTTGAACAAGAATTCGTATCTCGCCGGCTGCGTGTCCAAAAGTGTCGTCAAACAGTGGCTGCGATATCTCGTGGAGACGCGGCTGTATCGAAAATACAAAGTCACAGTTTCACCGGAGTACGGAGGAGGCAGAGACGACGACGATGAATCTAGGGCGGGTCCGTCGTCCTTAAGGTCGTTCATCAGATCAGAAAACAGTGTGTCGTAGTGCCCAGCAGAGTCGATCTATCTTCGTCGAGCACGCCGTCCGCGCGCAGGACTTATGAGGCGGAGGAGAGTCTGTCGTTGATGAAAGAGACTCTGTTTTGGAGCGAGGATTTCATTCTTGAGATGACGCCCGGTCAACACAACACGCTGTTGGCGCTATCTTTCGATGAAGACGCGGAGGAATTGTCGTTCCCGACTATTTATTACGGACATCCGAGGCGATTCAAAGTACCGGTGACTTCGTACCAGATGGCGACCAGTGAGATCCGACGGTAGGACCGCCGCGGCGTACGATCGAATCACATATTGTACATGGCGGCCAAAATCATGCGAATGAACATAATAAACAGTTTCAACGTCATGTTTCGCAACAACAGCAGTAGCGACGGCGGCGAGACGTCTAAGAACACTCGCGAAAAATTAGAAGATAGAGAGTTCTCGAAAGAATCCCTGTTGAGGAACGAATCTTTCTTGTTCTGTCTACCGAACTCGATACAATATTGGCGGCGTCGTAAGAACGATCTGTTCGGTATGATGCGACAGTTGGGCAAGCCGACGGTGTTCTTGACTCTGAGCGCTTCGGAGGTTCACTGGTTGCTGTTGTTGAAGACGGCGTACAGATACAGGCAGCACATGTTCGATGATATATTCGACGAGATGTCGCGCGTCGATCGCGCCGAGTTGGTCAACGGCGATCCGGTGCTGTGTTGTCTGTACTTCGATCATTTGGTCGATTTTATTTTTTATATGTGTAGGGGGGGTCAGTGTAAGGTTAAAACCAAGTTTGTGGGGTCGCCACCCTTGTCCCACCTTATGGCGAATCATTAATACATACATAAAATATATGTATAGTTATGAGTACTGAAAAATGGTACTCGCTTCGAAGCGCTGTAAAACCTTAACTATTGACTAAATTAAAAAATGTTTCAAATAAAAGTTGTTCCTCAAAACACGATCTGATATCATTTTTTCGTAAAATGATTAGAAAAAAAGTTATATCGAAAAATAGAATTTTTTTTCTCGAATTTCTGTACATTTTTGCTCATAACTTTTTTGTTTATGGTCCTACGACAAAAAATTACTGGACCAAAGTTATAGATAATTTAATTTTTATGAGATCAATAGTTTACGAGATAAACCGTTAAAACCATTTCAACCCCTTTTTCCAAGATGGCGGCCGTAGGACAAGGGTGGCGACCCCACAAACTTGGTTTTAACCTTACACTGACCCCCCCCTACACATATAAAAAATAAAATTGCGTCCTCTAAAAAACGCAACCCCAAATGTAACTTTTCAATGGAATATGCATCTTGAATTCGCTAAAACTGAAGAAGGGTTCGTTCCACAACGGCGTTAGACGATTGCTGCGACAGCTCTTATAGCGTGCGATCGCGTGCAGTGCTCTCGGCAACGTGTTGCTTAAATATATTTCAACCCCCAATTTACTTCATATTTATAAAATTTATACTTAGTACTAAACTTTAATTCTAAATCGTCGTGCGTGCATCCTGAATCTCCGTTCTGTCATCCTGCGCGTTCCTGGATCACGGAGGGCGGTTCCCGGTCGTCATGGTCGTGGGCGTCGAGATAAGCTAAGCTATTAAACACTCACATCTCCTAACAAATCCCCTTTGTACGGTGCGTTCGTTAATACTATGGAACAATTTAACGAGCGTAAGAAAATCTTTGACATAGAGCACTTCGAGCCGAAACATCGCGTAAGCATGTTGGTTTCTTTGGTTCGTTACTGGTGGGACGCGCGCAGTCGCGAATTGATGCAGTCATTCTTCGACGACAAATTGAAACACGACTTGCGATCCATCATCAACAGCGACGGATTCACCGACGCCGTTAACAAGTTCGACATAGATCTCGCCGGCTCTTGGAACAATGTGAAAGAAAAGATTTTGACCGTGAAAAAAATGAATAACAACGCGGGCGTCCTGTCTCCGGGAGTGTGGAACGTAAAGTAGAAGAACACGTAATCCGTGCCGAGTAAGATTTCGGTCCAGCTGATGACGTTCGATGGAGATTCGAAAGATATGTTGATCGGCAAGTGGAAACGGTTCGTGATAGAACCGAAATACGTGCACGCGTTCGCGGTGATCTAGATCGCCGGTTTCAAAATTACTCGATCGGGTTTGTCTCTCGACGTCGATTTGGATTTTATGGCGTACAATATTCCGACCGACTTGCAGCAAGAAAACGGATCGTCTCGGCAGCAGCAGGTCGATGCCGACAAAAATATTTCGATAGCTATGAAAAAGTGGATGGGCAATCCGAAAGATGACTTCAGCGACTACGAGTGTGCCGGTGCGTCCTAGCCGAAGAGAATGTGGAACATCGATTGATCGTGAACTATAAGAAGAGAGGAGGTCGACGTATCCGCTCCGGACCAACTGACCACCAAAAGTCACCACTAGTGGTCAGTTGGCACTTCAATGTCTCAACTGGCTACCAGTGATCAAATGACACAATAGTATTCCCATTTCACCACCAGTGGTGTGAATTGTCCCATTTGACCTCTGGTGGTGAATTGGGCATATAACTACTGGGGGTTGCTTAGGAGCAATTTTTAATCTTATTTATGAGTTCCTGTAAGTTGACTGTCGTCGAGTAGGCTTTCGAGTCCGATTGAACGTTGCGAGCGTATACATAAGTTAATAAGATAATTTTCGAAATTTTATTACAAATATAAAAATAGTATTTGGGAAATAACACCTCAAATTTTTATTTTTATAGATTTTCATGTTTTTTTCATTAAATTGTAATGCGTGGACGATGATTTTACGCACGACTTTTTTGCGTTTACAATATAAAAAATATGTGTTTATTTTTTTACAGTAGGTAGTATTTAAATAATAAGACAATTTTTGTACATTTACAAATATACTATATGCCTCGTACGTTTGATTTTTCTGATTGGTATTTGCTACCAATTCGCTTAAAAAAAACCCTGAAAAATCTGTTGTTTCGTGCTTACTCAAAAACGTATGTTTGAATTTATTTTTTACTTGTAAAATGTAGGTATGCTCTGCTACCCGTGCGAAGGCGGCGCTGGTCGCTAATTATTATAAAAATAAGTGTAACATTTTTTAAAAGCATAACGAAGACCTTGCTTACTTACAGTTTACCTGACTTTGTTGTAGTACAAACAAAAATTAAACGAATTTTAAACATATTCAAATCTTTCATTCAAAACGTATCAATCGTTCGTTCCGTTCTCTAAGTCTAGATGATTTTTATAATGCACTTTTGTAAATAGATGAGTGAAATGGGAGTTCCATTGTATTATTTGGTCACTGGTAGCCAGTTGAGAAATTGGACTGCCAAATTGCCACCAGTGGAGAGATTTGATAAACCATTTCACCGCTAAATCTCACCACCAGTGGTCAGTTGAGACAAAAAAATTCCCAGCTGACTACTGGTGGTCAATTGGGAGCAATTTTTTCCCAATTCACCACCGGTGGTGAAATGTGAATTTTTTTGTCTCAACTGACCACTGGTGGTGAGATTTGGTCGTCAGTTGGTCCGGAGCGGACGTATCCGTTCTTTTTAAATTTTATTAATCATCATGTATCGGATAAAGATTTGAATTGTGTATCGAAATAAATATTATCTAAAATATATGTGTTTACTTTATTCCGTTAGGTTCATTTCCAATGTCGTAAGAATTTCGTGTGAAAGCAGGAGATCCGTTGATTTTTCTATTCAAAACTTTATTCCGTTCACATAAGATTTTAATTTCTTACACATATAATTTTTTGCTATAAAGTTAATTATTAAATACGTAACTGTGAACTATGTCAGTAGGTAAGTCACTGTCCAGCACTGTCCGATCTAAGAATTTGAACAGTAGGGTGACAAAGCATTCAGGTTGTCCGTGTCGAGAATTTTTTTTTCGGCGCATGAGCTCTTACCGCAACGCATGTGGTATTGTTTTCTTCGTTGCAAGTTTGATATAATTATATTTTAATATTAAAAAGTAGTGTACTACTTTTTTTTTACTTAAAAAGTAGTACATATTTTATTATAAATATGGTTAATCATTGTATTGTGTGTATAAACAATAATAGACAAAATAAAAATATATATTTATTATTTGACTACTTAAATATCTTCTTCAAACGGTGTTTTCAAGTAGGTAACTCGCTTCCTAGTCTGCCTGTCCTTAAATTAAATATTTCAAAAAATAATTTTGCTTTTTCTTTTGTATGAACTTGTTCGATTTGCAATGCAATAATACTTCCTGATAATGTTATCGCAATAGGCATGATGACAGTAATTGAAAATCACTGAAATTATATATTTATTTAATGAAACTTGAGTCATGGAATACGAAACACACATTTATTTTTCTATTAATAGCGAGATTAATAATTATTTTGATAAAATAAAACTACGAAATACGAAAGTCCGCCATGATATGTTGAACACCAATCAGAGCGAATGACGTCACTTTTGAGTAAACAAGTAAACGAACTCGAACGAACTCTGTGTTTTTTTTCATTTAATATTCAATTTTGTTTGTACCGTCCGTATTATTTAAACCAAACGAAAGTGAAATAATCGCGTTATTTCACTTTCAACGATCAACAAGTATTTACTAAGGCAAACAGTGATAATTTGCCTAAAATTGATGTGTTAATGCTGGTAGAATTTTTAGCATCAAATAAAGATTTTTGTTCAGCAGAATTTAAAAACGTCAAAACCTTTATGTACGTTATTATTTAACAAACATACCGAATAGTTTAAATTTTAAATAAAATACCTATTAAGACAACAGTAGTGGTGCAAGATTAAACCTAACCTCGAAAAAGATTGTGTTGAATTTAATTTTAGGCCTCAAAAAAGATATATACTATTTTAGAATCTTCAAAGTAAATGAAATACGTCGAAATGATCATCACAAAAATAAAGGTGAGTACTAGGCAACATTGCTGTTAGATCTTGCTTTGCCAGTTTAAGCCACTTGTATTATCTCGTATCGTTTTCTTTTGTGGAACGAACAGGAATAACTTATCAGGCGTTTTTATTGATATGTTATCACACTGAGGGACCACACACCACCTGTACACTTTAGAATTCATATTTAATAAACTAAATTATTCAATGAGCGTATAAGGAACGTCAGTGTTTACAAATACGTTTTGTTTGGTTTTATTTACTCGAAATTTACTCAAACGTGACGTCATTAGCGACGCCATGACACTGACAAGCGTTTTGGCGCGAATTTTAAATCTAAAAACTATAATGTGATTTTTTCCTCCTAAATCTTTATTATAAGTAGAAATATGTTATTCATTGTAAGTACTATACGTTTCCGAACACTTTGGAACAGTTTTTCAAAATCTGTCATCATGCCTATTGTTGAATTGCTTGAGCAAAATTTTTATCAATTCTAAGAATCTAACTATACCAATAAACATTAACACGAACTCTAAACTACTCGTATACTTAAAGCTCACTGACTAATAACCCTCATCTAGTTGTATCTATCATTATGCAGTAATAATTTTCTTCAAATAATAAATACGATTAAAATTATTAATACCTACCATGCGCAAGTGATCCGGGACACGACCCGCCTCGCCAAGCACAGAGCCCCCTCCTCTTGTCTTGTAAAGGTACTAAATAGTACAAATTAGGTACTAAATCTACAGCATAATTACAATCCTAAACGGTAACTTTGTACTGCCATTCTGACGCAAACGTAGCTCTAAGTGGAAAGTTTTCCACTTATCCCTACCAGTAGGGATACCTTGGTAGTGATAGGTGTACCAGTCCTTCATAACGGCCACCGCACTCTCTGCGGTACCATACGCTGCTGTCAAATTTTATTCTATGACTTTCGGTTTTTGTGCTAAAACAAGATGCGTGTCTATACCCTGATAATTTGCTAGAGGAAAATCTTGAAAATTTAGAATCTCCACTTTATTTCAAAGTTTAAAATCATTTTTATATACCTCGCTCTTATAGTACGGCGACATATTTTGCTAATATAGAGAATGCTAACTAAAGCCACTTAAGCCTCTAATACTCTATTGTAGACACTACATTCCGAAAATAAAGGACTGAAGGGAGTCATGTAAAATACCAGATGTCTATGTTTCCCAAGTATGCACAAATGTGGTAATAATTTTTTTTATTTCCATTATTTTTCCTTTTAATTTTTATTACCTACAGATATAATTACTTTATGCTTATGAATTAACGTGAACAGTTGTCTGGGTGTAAAATATCTATATGGGCGTAACACTATTATCACACTATGATTTGGTTGTGTACACAGACAAGTCAACCTTATAGACCACGCTTTGACAGGGAGTAGCATTCGCCAAGGCTATGTATTGAGGCTACATAACTACGTCACTAGTGAGCCGTCAGTTGGAAGCACGTTGGAAGCCATTAAATTGTAAATTTTGAACGAGCCAATGAAAACTAGCTGACCTCTCCCCGCACCCCGCCACTTTTTGGCGATTTCGTTTTCGTACTGACGTTTATTAAAGCGTGGTCCATAGGTTGACTGGTATGTGGTTATGTACCACCACTGTAGGATACCACAACAAAACCGTGTTTTGTAATTGGTTTCAAAGTGAGTTTTGGTGATTTTTAAATGATTTTGAGTATCCCTATAGTGGATTTTCTTCTTAAAACCGTGTCAGAACAATAATATACGAAAACCATCCCATAACAATTTTTAAATCAATGCTAAACTCATTATAGACGCCCATTCCAATCATCTTTAAACCATCAAAATAAGAGTTTTTTGAAACTGGTGATACGAGTGACGAATTCCCAAAAGGTATGGTAAGAAATAAAACACAAGTTTCTTGTAATATTATTACAGAAATGCTTTATTTATTATAATTATGTCTAAATAGATGGATCATCATATAAACGTATCTAGTACAACCTACGGGCGAGGGGCGCGCGCCCTCCGCCTCATTCCATCACATACGGGTTTTACAAATCATCTCATTAACATTTTTGTACAGCCATATACAATAGTTTTCAATTACATCTAGACGTAAAAAATCCTGAGGTGTCCTAGGAAACTACGCTTCCTATAAAATTTAATTACAGAGGGGAACGGGAGCGGCCTCGGCGAGGTAGACCTCGGACTACAACATCAGTACAGAACTTTACAATCATCACTATCATCCACTAACTAACTTAATTACATACACGATAAAAAATATACAAAAATATCGCTTTCACATAATCCACTATACAGTCCGGCGCCGACCGGTCGCCGGCTAACTTAAAACGAGAGCTCGATCGAACATAATTTATTATTAGACGAACATAATCAAATCAAATCACGACTCTAGTGCCAATTGTCTAGAACTGCCTGAGGCGTTCCGCCGTCGCTTCACATAAAGGTCCCCTGGCCCAGCTAATCGTAAATCTACAACGAACTACATTACGGAAATGCGTGCCAGCATTTCCTTTCGATTCATAAATTATTAATTACACGTCGAATGAGAAACGCTCAAACATTTTTACATAAATCCATACGAACAACGAATAATACTAGAACACTTAGAGCTAAGGGCCGGCCGGTGGGCCGAGCACGCCGCGGGGCGCGGGACGCGACACCGTCGAGCGCCGAGTCGGCACGAGGCGTCGACGCTGTACAATAATTCGTTAAAGATACATCGTAATCGTTTCTGTACATCAGTCTGTGGCGAATACCTATGTACAGACGCCGCCGCCGCCGCCGCCACCGCCGGCCGCGCGTGCCTCGCCTCTCGCAACATTTACACCACTTACGAAATACGACACATGACAACTAAACGCGACACGAACCAAACTTAGATTAGAGAGAGATACGAGGTGTGCACGATGTTATACCTAATCAGATGGGCCGCGAGAGCCGAGCGGGCGACACTAACTACATGAGAATGCTCGGCAGCAGGCAGCCGGCGGGCGGCGACGTGACGGCCGCTATAGATACAAATGTACAATCGCAAATATTCACATAATTTATAGTAGGCGGGGCAGCCCGCGGCGTCGCAACGTCTCCGCGTACGTTAATACTATAGTAGTTACATCGAGTTTGTGAGTGGATGCGTGTGCGCGCACGACTACAGCACGGCGCTGGGCGGCGGCGGCCCGATGGGGCCCAGTTCGGGCGCCTTCATGAAGAACTTCTCCAGCTTCGCGATTATGTGCTTGCCGTACGTGTACTTGCGCAGCGAACCGATGTGCGGTCGGATCTTGTGCATGAGCACCTTGCGCTGCGTCGGCTCAGCCACGTCTATCATCTTCTGCACCACGTAGTTCGCGTACTGGTCCTTCATCATTACGTGTAATGCGCTGCAAATATATGTTACGTCAAACAAACTTTGAACGGTGAAATTATAAGTAGTGATATATTAAGAGTGCATAGAGCTCGTGTCGCATACTCACTTGTCATTGAAGCCGCAAAGCTCGTCAATGAGTAAGGCGCGTTCGTTGCGCGTGGCGTGCGTGACGCACTTCTCTACCACATTCGAGGCGAATTTGTGCTGCGACAGCTGTAGCACTTTGCCGCGTACGCCAGCCACTAACCGTGATCGGTCCTCCGCCGCTCCGTGTTCCAGCACGTGTTGTACCACATAGTTGCCGTACTGTAACAAACAAAAATAAGATATTATAACATTGTTCCTAAAATATACATAAAGATAATTTTACACAACATAATATTTTGATTGAGTGAAAATTTGTTGGAAGGTAATTGAACGTATCAGAATATGCACATTGTAGAATTTTTTATTAATATAATCACACATTGACTTGTAGACAAAGTCTTTCGTATTTTGTTTGTATGAAGTTGTAATCCCATTTTTTTGGTTGTACTGTCTGTAACTGGCTGCTTATAATTCCATTACAAAGGTGACACTTGAAAAAAATATAACAAAATGAAAAATTGTTTCTCACTATTGTTCAACTGTTTTTCTGTCTAAGAAAATGAGTCAATCTAACGAAAAGTTACAAAAAAGCGACAATTTTTTTTTGTGCTGTTTATGGATTCTGATGCAGTGTAAGAGTAGCACAAAGTAGTTTAAGCATTTCCTATCAGGAGACGCCTAACGCCGGCCCTACAACTTTGGTCACATCATTGGTAATCAACGTGGGCTGATTAATTAGTGAAGCATACACACATCAAAAATTGAAATTGCTTTAAGCGCTTTCTAAAAATTTAAAAAAAAAGTTCTAAAAATTCAATGACTTCATTTGTCCTTGTAGGTGGCGATAATGCAGATGAGAATAACATTCTCGCTCGACAATACTCGACATACGCACTCAATGCGTGTTCCAATACGACTGAACGAATCGCCAACGTTGGCGCGCGGATTCCTTTAAAAAAACCGACACCGACCAACCGACAAGTTTGTGCCCAACGTGTGGAGCCAGCGTAATGTTAAAGATGCAGTTTGCTCTAGTCACCCGCTACGGAAAAGTGGAGCAAGATCGATATATTCGTTGTGACATTGCTGAAGTACTGGGCATGACCATAAAACAGTTAAGCTTCTTGAAAGAAACCTAATGAGCCGCTTATTCATTTGTCATTTCCTATTAAAACGTAATGATAGCGTAACATTTTTGAAAAGATGATGATGATGATGAAGTGGATCACTTCCAATAAGGACGTACGAAAAAGATCATGGTCAAAAAGCGACCAAACTCCACAGACTCTTCGAGGGTTACTATTTATGAATCTGGATCTGGCCACTTACAAAAAATATTTAAAAGTAATTACAAAATTTAAAACCGGAAGTCTTTGACTGTAGAATACAGTTTGTTTCCTATAACTGTCAATTCTTTTTCCCATTTACAGTATAGATAGATAGTATATTTCTAATATAATTTATATTTCTAATCAGCAGAGTTCAAGTCGTATTGCAACCTTTAACACTTGTAAAATGTGGTTTATTAAACATTTGAATAGGCCGTACTTCCCATGTGAAGCGTCTGTGACAGTTTTGGAATTATTGAGCCAAATGTTTATAGATGAAGCACAGAAAAATTGATATACATACTTGGTCCTGTATGAGTTGGTCAGTGTGCGCATGCAGTTCTGCTAACACAGGCGCAGTCTGTTCGGGCGTGCAATGTTCTAGGATGCGCTGAATGACGCGACAGCCGTATGGGTGCGTCGATAGCGCATACACCTGGCCAGCGAACGCGTTTATTATAAACTGCAACGCCGTAGGCTCCACACATTCGATGCATTTTTGAACCTGAAATGCGAAATTCGCAACAATGTTAGCAAAGCATAGTAAAACACAAATTCAACCAGAATTTAAATCGGAACATAAATTATGTACAAATTAATTTTTTTATTTCAATTTTTCGACACGCAGATCAAATGAAAATGTATTTTAATTCTACACGATTATCGTAAGGATAGCGACTGATTGGAGACTTTTTGTTCAGGTGTCTTGTTTGTTTTGTTAATAACTACAATAATTGATTTCATGTTAATTGTTTACTGACATTACTTATTGTGTTTCAAAAAGTATAAATTTGTTCTAAAAATTCTGTGGGTATTGTTACATATCTATTTATATATTCGTTAAAAAAAATTCAGTCGCTACATTTACAGTGTTTTTACTTAAATGTGTACACACGTATTTAGATTAAGAGGATACCAGGACAGCAGTGGCGTAATAGGCTTTGGACTCATTCGTTCAGCTCATCAATGTACACGCGCCTTACTAACCGGCGCTTGCAGGTGAATCATCTTTTCTAAGTTTTGTCTATTAAGCTTGGTAGCGCGCCAGAATCATATGCCTCTACATGTTGCTAACGCCAAACATTAATTGAATAATCTCATTGTTTTGACACTATGACTACAGATTGAATTTAATAAAAAAAAATTTAACCACACCGCATCAGCTTCACATCCCAGCAAATAAACGACAAGTTTTTCCATGAGAATAAAGGGAATAGGCCAGTCTAGTATTTTCTAATATATATGTTTCAGCCTCTCAAAATTACAATAGCATATACTCGATTTCAGTTTTATTATCATGGGTGTATTTAGTGTAAACGATAGGAAAAACATTTTCACATAAATTTAAGTAGCAACTTTGGCAAACAGCTGGGTTTCGGAACACTTTCAATCTGTTGGGGCCATCACTTCTTGGTGCCGCTAACCGCAACTTTAAGACATTGCTCACCACATGGTTTCCGTTTTGGTCCTTGACGCATTTCAGTACATGCCCGTCTAGTTCACGCACTACCTCCTGCTGCTGCTCAGCCGGTATTGATTCGAGCGCCTTTTGGATCACCCGGCATCCGTACATCTGTAGTGCTAACGCCAGTACATGCCCACGCACCTATTAAAAAATAAATAAAGTGTTTCAACAAGTCAAATTTAAAAAACAAATAAAATATGTAAAGATTGCTCTGGATGCCAAAGTTTAAAGAGGGTTTGGTTTATCTATTATTTGATAACTGGTCCGCCGAAAAACGGCGCCATAGTACGTCAAAGTTAAATAAAAAATTTACAAATTTTGTGCTTCCCGCAACTATAGGGTGCATTGAAAATGCAACCAGGGAAGCAGGTGGTAAAGCATTTTTTATTTTTCTTGTTATCTACTCCGAGTTCTGAATTATTAAGTCGGAAGTAAAAAAGTCAGTTATTTTTCGAATTTTCCAAAAACCTATTGGTCCGATTTCAACAAATCTTATACCATACAATAGCCCTTGTTCATACGCGTCTTTTGACACCAAATATATCCCGGCACCACGTCAATGCCGGCACCTAGCTAACTTTCGATGATTTCGAACGATCCCCTTATTTCGTGAAATGGGGTCTATAATTCTACTAACGATAAAAACATTGTCAATGTTAAAAACGTTATATACCTTTTGCGCTAGAGTTGTTTTTTGTTCTGTGGTACCAAATTCAAAGAACTTCTGTATTACATAGTTGCCAAACACGTCCGTCATTAGGCTGTACGCTGCGCCGATTATTTCATTAAATACCATCTGTTTTTCCTGTACCGTCGCTCTTTCTAGTTTTTGTTGTATAAATCTGGAACAATTAAAATTTAATTTATTACGCCACATTGATAAAACCTGAACAATAGATGTATTTATTCAACGTCTTATTTTGAAGATGACAGCAATCCATTTGCTCTTCACATTAGTTTTGAGATGGAATCAAATCCGAACGACGGAAAATAGTGAGGAGGCATGTAATTAAAGTTGAGCGTTACAAAAACATATTCCATGAAAACGTGTACATCTCTTTGCGTAGGTATCGTGCGTTCACACGTGGTACAGTACGCCTCAAATTTTATGGCCGATCGGAATACAACGCTATAAACGTGCTTGCGCAGGTACAGTCATATACCCGTCGCTCCACTGCGTCCCGCTACATCAAAACTGGTTACTGCGACGCGACTTGTGTATATGTTCATTTCCGCCATAAAGTTTTATTGGAACTGTACTTATGTCGATCGAAGGCTGTCCAATTACAGTATCAAAGGAAAAAAATTCACTCCCAGTGATACATCATCAATGCTGTGACATCAAAGTTGAGTAATATTTTAGGGAAATTTCTTGCCTATCACATGAATTATTGTTTTTACCTATCTCTGGAACAATTAACGCTATGCAGGCCTAAATTAACATCCCTGAAAATGAAATAAAACAGCCTATCTGTTGGTATACAAACATTACTTTCGTGTGACAAATTCTGAAATGTTTGAAAATTTTACTGTTCAACATGCAACATAAAAAGTGCAAAAATGTATCTCGAAAGTGAAATAATACCGTCAGCCACCTTCGACTAATTCAGAGTGAAAATTCAGGTATCGAGCAAACAAACCAAAACAGATCCGCCCAGGGGGCATGATTATAAGTGAAAATTGTAAGCGCCAACCTATTAGTTTCACGATTCGTGATACGGAAAAATCAAATTCCATGTTCCATAGGTGATAGAAACAATGACCTACCAAAGACGAGTTGTTTTCACACGTTCTTTTGATGTTAATCTTGTAGATATGCGTCTAGCAATTTACATCGTTAAAAGTTTTGTGTTTTATTGTATTTCTGCTCAGCTGCTGATACGCCGAACGCCAAAATGTGGTTGACTGACTGGTAAGCACACTCTTTACTTATGTGAAATTTTGCAATTTACAAAATCAGCTTTTAGGAAATTGTAAATTTTTTTAAAATATTCGTAAGAGTGTTACGTCATAAAGCACCCATATCCAACTGACTAATCACAAATACCTAAAATTAGGATTTTAAAAAACGAGACCATTTTTGGTCATAGTCTCTCAAACTTTTAGGAAGAGGCGCGGCGGGAAGAGTGCCAATCGGTTTGTATGCAATGACAGGAAACTGTCATTTTCTCCACCATGCGCTACCTAATACGCGGCCGACTTGCAAGCTAATTATTTTGCAAGCTAATTAAAATATAATGTGTACCTGGATCCGTGCTGGTCCTGTGAGAACTCAACGATGTGGTTAGCCAGATCTCTTAGCTGTAGGTTGGGGAAGCGGTTGTTGCGGAAGTCTTCGAGCAGCCTCGAGCGTCCTCCACCAGGTTTGTCCGTGCCCAGCGCGCCCACGCCCACGCCGCTCACCACGCCGCCGACGCCACTCACGCCGCCCACACCGCCGCCGACTAGTTCTGGACGTCACACACCAATATCATAATGTAAAAAGCGTAAACACATTTTTAACAAAATTTATTCGTTCTATTGGGCGACTGGTCGAAGAACTCAACTGCAAAATTTAAGATCGCGGGTTCAATCCCTGCCTGAGACAAATATTTGTTAGCATAAAACTTGGCTGTTTGTTCCATATGTATCATCAGATCTGTATGTATAATAAAAATGTTTAATAGTTGTCTGGTACCAAGAGCATAGGCTATGTCTAGTTTGGGACTAGATGAGCATGTGTGAGTTGTTTTAGATATCCCTATTATTATTAATGTAGTCATAGCATGTTTTTGGTTAATAGTTCAATAAGTTCAATAGGTTTAGGCCCCCATCCTCACCCTGGGGGAGGCCTAAACCCCTGCAGTGGGGTAAAAAATGGGCTGATGATGATGAAGTTCAATAGTATGGTTAGTACTTCAATACTTTTGTACTTAAAAGATGGTTGTATAGATATATTTGGTATTTTAATACAAAGGAATGTCATTAAATTTGACAAATATATTTAGTGAACATTTGCTTGTAAATAAACTGTTTGATAACAAATAGTCTACTGATAGCACCAAACTTATCTATGATAGTAATACATAACCCTGAGTATAACCTTAAAAGGGAGCGCAAAATTTTCGACATACCGCTGCTTCCGCTATTCGAGTATAAAGATTTAGGCGCATAATGTCCCTTTCTCAAAATAATCCACGAGAAATTTGCTCGGTGTGGTAATAGTGAAGAGTAGCCGTTTTTCAAATTTGGTTCATTTGAATTCCAGCTCAAGGCAGAAAATTTTAAAAATCTGATCAAAATTTCTTATCAATAAAAATAAAGTAAAAAGCATCATTATAGAAATTGAAAATCTCAGATAGCCAAACTCTTGGTAAACGAAACCATTAAGAAGGTACATTCGGACGTTTTGAGAAAGAGACAATACACCCAATTTAGTAAAAAAAATATCAATACAATATCTCACCTGAGATCGTTCCCACTCCGCTGAGTTTACTCAGTAACGACGACGATGATCCGAACATACCATTCGTTGTGAGTCCCTGAGCTAAACTGCTCACCGCTCTGTAACGAGAAAATTGTATCTCATCTACTAAACTATATAAAAAAAAGCCCATGGGTTTATTTAGATAACAATTATTGAATTAAATGAATAAGCAGCCTAAATAGGTTCTAAGTATAGCATGCGAGCAACGACGATAGCAGTATATTTATTACTGTACAAGGGTGATATCAACAGATTACAAAAAACGGAAGTACAAAACTATGTACAATATTTATATAAGAGGAGTGGCACTGGGTGACGTTGTTGGTGGCGGTGTTGATAGTGCACCTGTACTTGGCGGTTTCAGCGCCGGGTGCCGCCGAGACGGGCCTCAGCCCGACGGGCCCGAGCGCGGCGGCTGCGGCGGCAGTCAACGGCGGCGACAGAGGTGAAGGCCCCCACTTGCGAGCGTACTCCTGCAGCGCCGATGCGGCCGTCGCGCCGAATTCGAGCGAATCTCGACGCCCACCGCCCGCTCCGCCCGCGCACCCTGCACCGCCTACAATACCTGCAACAATACACAGCACGCCTCCGCGCTCGCAACACACACACAACACACAAGGCGACGCGTACACAACACACAAGGCGACGCGTACACACCACCACTAATTGTATCGCTTCACGACCCACCCGGCCTAAATATCACTCTGTACAACCTTAACGACCGTTCAGGGGTGTGACACAAACGTACCGTTTTCATTTTTACAATTTTATTTTTATAGAATTCTCGCTCGATAAAACGCTTCGACAGTAGTGCATGCAACAATACTTAAATTTCAACTGTTACATATAACAAAATGAATAATCATAACTCGACGATATTATAAGCCAGCCGACATTAAATTCCATAGTATATCAATAAAACTATGGCAATATTTACATTTAATCAAAACACGGTGACAATCGATGTGAATTTCAAGTCACGCTGAGGAATGTCATTTAATAATAATAATAAATGTTGTGTAAATTTTATACTTCAATGGAATATTAATGAGGAATAATAGAATGTTCCATAAAGAAAATACCTAACTACCGATAAACTAATATACAGTGCACAATATTAATCACAATCAGTACATGATCTAATAAATAATTAAAGTGATTATTTATTTATATTTACATAATTTTCTTAATATCGAGTTAACAATGTTGTATTGAAAAAAAAAAAACATTTCGCCTACGAAATTGTGACTAGTATTGCTACAAAGCTATAAAAACCAGGCATATCAACAATTGTATCATACTGACAGATATGTACATCAAGAAAGATCTATTATACAATAAGGCATATAATTGAAGTAAAATATTGTTTAACTGTTAGTAGGTACTTGGTGGTGTATTTTGTGAGAGATATTTCATATGTCAAATAGTAATACCATCTGTTCGCCCCAACTTAGACTTCAACTTAGTTTAAACCAGGGTCGTTTTATACTAAGTCATATTTTTATTATGTCTAATCTTTCACTTTTATGTTGTGTGTAAACTGTAATTTCCGCATAAATTACAAATTACTGCCAATAAACACACTGATCAGTAAAAAAAAAATTAAACTAAAGTGGTGGCCTAGTTCTTGAGATTGACTCAAAGATACAAACTTTCTCTTTTTTAAATTATAGTGTGAGGGCCAATCAAAAACGAATTTACAATTTGAAAATAATTCAATCGGTTTTCTAGCACTTCTTTTATTGTAGTTTATTTTTTAATTGTAACATTACAACATTTGTTTACTGTATTTTACAAGTTTTCTTCTCAAAGCGAGTCAATGTAATGTACATAATATGAATAAAACTGAAATACATATGCAGTGATAAAATACTTGTGTTTTAAAAAGGTATGTTATAGATTTTTTTTTTTGAAGATTTTAACTAGATTGGGAAACAATGCTCTGTCCTATTTCTTGGTTCAGTTTTGGTATTCTGGATTTAAACTTGCAAGAACAAGCGGGAAGGATGAAGATCGCTCTGGTAGGCTTCACATGGTGGTTCCCGAAGAAAACGCGAAAATTTAAAAATACGTACTTTCAAAGTAATTAGTGAATTCTTATTATGCAAAATTAAAATATAAATTACCCAAAATAAATAAAATTAAACGTCGTGGCAAATCATGTGCTATCATACTATTTTATCAAGACAATGGCTCACGTCCAATGTGGCGCTCGTTGCTATCAAGAAAGCAGAGTTTCAATTGATGGAACACCCTCCATATTTTCTCCCAGTAATTTCTGTTTCCCATGTCAAAAGAAAAAATCCGAGAGACTCAATATGAAAATAACAATTGACGACTGTGAAGTTTTTTTGAGACCTAAGAAAAAGATTTTTTTCGATGTGGCACTACCTTCTACAGTTACAAGCCGTGCTATTGAAATTTGGCAATGTTGCGTGTAGTCTGGGGTCGATCATAATCGATAAGGCTATTTGTTGGCGTTTTCTTCCATTTAAACAGAAATTTTCATTGATATGTTAACTTATAAGTCAGTATTCAAAATGACTTGTTGCATCGTTTGGGTTTATTCGTAATTAGCAAGGTAAGTTGATATTTCCGCCAGAATCCTCTTTCATTTCAAGTCACAATCTTGACACGTTTGAGTGGAAAAACAATCATTTTTTATTATTTTTCAGATGCCGAGACGTTGTTGCGTTCCGGCAAATATAATGATTCACAAATATCTATTGTCTTTTATTAACAGTACCCACAACTTATTTATATAAAGGTGCTGATTTTTTAGTCTTAGATTAACTATCTAACTCGATAACAAATACTGACTAATTGTAGTAATCTTATCAGTAATCTCTACAAAGTTTAATAAATTAATTTAATAATAAATTATCAAAATACAAACAAAAATTAAAGGAAGTATAGAGTAGGTAGATACCTAAATAAGCAAAAACATTGTAGAAAAACTATAATAAAAATATATGTAATATAATTTCGTCCACTTTCCCCTCCCTTCGCTTCAAGCGAATACTTATTTTTGTGACGTGAATGAAAATGTAAAAAAGAGAAGAGCAGGAATGAAATAAGACTGATGACTGAAATAAAACCAGTAACGTGAAACGCACACCGCGCGAGCGAATTGCACTGCGATATGCTCGTTAAGTTCGTGCAGTGTATAGGTGCGAGGATCTGGAGGATCCCCGGGAAATATACCTACATCCGTCACGGTCACTTCTACATGCCACCCACCAGCAGATACGGCG
This sequence comes from Luffia ferchaultella, assembly GCA_949709985.1. NCBI lineage: Eukaryota > Metazoa > Arthropoda > Insecta > Lepidoptera > Psychidae > Luffia > Luffia ferchaultella. The sequence goes on along the minus strand of OX453242.1, from coordinate 4,963,389 downwards.
AGAATGATTACGTACAACCCAGGGAGAGAATGAAACTGCTCTGCAAGCGAACGGTACCTCCCATTAGAACAAGAAGTCGCGGGCAGGTGCTAGTATCATATAATAGGTACTGCAATTTCTATTTTCTACTAAATACTATCTATAATTTCAAATTTAGTTATTAAAAGATATCTCGTCAGCTGACGAAATAAGTCGGACTACATGTGACAGATAATGCAACGTTGCCAACTCTAATAGCACGGCTTGAAACTATAAAATGTAGTGGCTGTGGGAATAAAAAAAATTGAAAAGCGGTGTAACAAATGCATGGAAATGAAAGGATATTGATAAATCAAATATTACTTGTTAATGTTAATTGTTACTAAAATGATTTATTTCATTGGAGGGTCCTCTCATGCAACATAGCAGTCCTCTTTAGTTTTGCTGACGTGACTTTTAATAATTGCTGTTCTTTTGTTCTTGATAATATCTACCAGGGAAGGATTTCAGAAGATTATCATGCAACTCTGAATGAAAATTAAGAACTATTAATACTTGAAATTACCAATGCTGCACAAAAATATTTCTTAAAATACTACTTCAAAAATTATGCATTTAGGGAAACGAAATTAAAATTTTTCGTGGTCCGTTGGCTATTTCCAAAACTAGACTTGCGAAAACTTTTACCGATAAATGTATTGCGTGTCTGCTCGTTCTGTATTTCATTTATGTGATTAAAAATACGCTTCTGATTAAATTAAATGAAAATCTATTTGTCGTTTACGTCTTTTATAAATAACGCAATGTCATCCCTATCTCGCTTGTATACAGAAGTAATCGTATTTTGCGTCAGGCGCAAACGGCAAGCTTCGTTCGTCGTCAGTCGCTGCCTATGTACGGAACTGCACACACGCTCACTCACTACTCACTTGCTTATCGCAATGAAATCGTGTTTTGCAATTTTTTCACGTTATTTGTTTTACATTGCTTTCATTACGAATATTAAGTTGTCCTTAGCGCCCAATGTGAGGATTTATCCTAATCAATACCTAAATACACGCATAATTCTTAGGAAGTAATCATTTAGGAGACGTGAGATCCGACGCAGGAGATGTACCAATTTTAGGATCAAAACGTCAATACGAGACTATAATTGACTGTTTTTTTTTTCTTAATATCTGTCCATGTATGATAAAGGAAAATGAAGATGAATAATGGTGTTTGTTATCAATGACAAAATAATAACGTATCATCAAGGAAAGTATGTTGAATAGGTGTGTGTGGGGGTGTGGCCAGGAAATGTGGCAAGAAGTTTACCTGGTGCTGGTTGCTGCTGTTGCGGTTGTGCAGCGGAGGCGACAGCGGGTGCGGCTGCGGGCGCGGGGTGCGCGGGCGCCGGCGGTTGATATTGCCTCGGTGCGAGTACGCCACCCGGCGACACGAGCCGCAGCGGCGTACCGTTACGCCCGCCCATCACCAGCGAGCCCGGGTCGTAGTACGGAATCACGTACTGGCCCTGCCCATTCACCTGCTGTTCGCCTTGCTGGGGCGTAAGCGGCCGCCGTGGCTGCTGCGCTTGCTGTTGCGCCACAAGCCCAGGGTACACGCCCCAGGGCGCCGCAACCCCGTAGTATGGGGGCACACCCGCTATCAGAGCGCTCACGTACGGCGCGCCCTCTTGCCCGGCATTGATAACGTAGGGTGCTTGCGTGAAAGCCTGCTGTGCTGCTAGTTGTTGTTGTAGTTGAAATTGCTGTTGCTGCTGCTGCTGCAGAAGTTGCAGTTGGGCAGCCGCCACCTGACCGCCCGCCGCCGCCGCTTGCTGCGTCCGGAACAATTGCTAGAACAACATAACATTTCATTAGATATGACGTGATATTGCTACATATTTAAAAAGTTTACTTAAGTTAATAAGTACGGCGACAATTTCATGGCCTAGAGAGATAATAATGTATAGGTACATAACTATTTAAAAACTGTGACTTAACCAGCGTTCTCTACGGAGTTCAATCTAATATCAACATATGAACACGTCTAGTACAACCAATTTATTCTATTTTTACGACTTCGAGCTTGCGTCACAAAATAAACGGATCATAAACATCTTGTTCCATTGTTTTTGGAGTTTCTCATTATCATCGTAAACCACGGCAGATCAATGCTGACGAGTTCCTAGAAAATGTTGTTATCTCGCATAAAAAGCCCGATTAAAAGAGTGTATGAGTCAGTTTCGAAAATGTTAACGAGCATTAAAATCTATAAAACATCAGCAAATTAGTATCACTTGCATTTGGCTGGCGACATATCAAATATGTTTTTTTACAAGGATTAAACAAGGTATTTAAGACTAGACTAGACTGTACTGTCCGCTTAAACGAGAACGCGCGCGTTCTTTAATTAAGCCTAACAGAAATATCTATTTAGAGTAAGTTAGTATGAAAAAGAAGAAAAATATTTCCCCTTTATATCCCTATTCGAGTGTTAATAGAAGAAATACAAAATTGACTGCATAGACGTTCAGTACATACCGATCGAATTTAAAACTAATAACGATCGAGCCTGCAATACCTCGCAGTACGTCGTGATATTAAAACCGCACGCATTAACACCAGTATAGCCAGCCGTTTAGGCGATCATACTAGTGTCGCACCAACTAAACATTAGTACAAATATAAATGACACGTGAAAATGGCTTAAGAATGGCAAAATTTCCATTTAATAATTATCAGTTCTGTGTAAATGAAATGAATAGTCTGAAATAAACCCAAACTAAACTAATAACAGATTGTAGATTGGGACTACAAGAAAGTGCCCGAGAATTGATGAATTGCATAGAGGCTAAAATCGTAATTGTAAAACACATCAATGGCTATTTGTTGTAGTGTTCAAGTATATATGTGTTATACATAAGTTTCCTATAAAAGTTATCAGTCTCGGAAACTTACATTTTACAGTAATGATGAAACATTATTTCCATAATTACTAATATAAACATTTCTCGATTCAAACACCGATTTCCATGGTTTTAACTTAAAGAATGACAGAATAAATACCCCCACAAACTTCCATCTTCTATTGTATTCCGTTATAGGTTAAATTTTTCAAAATTTCGAAAGACATGTAAATTTCTCGACTCAAAGGTCAAACACCAATTTTCATACAGTTAATTTCACAGTTGACGGAAGTCCTAAACAAATGTTTATTTAGTTTAAAAAATGAAAGAATTTCAAATCAACTTGCCCACCCTATTTTAACACCAGCAGAGTTAGAATTCCAGGAAATACAAAAAAAATCCTATCTTAGTAGATGCCTACGCCAGAAAAGAATCCTATCTGAATTTCGTGTGATTCAATTCAGCGGTCCTTAAAAATGACGAAATTCCATACATATAAAACTTCATCATTTCTTTTTCCTCAAAATCTTGAAACACAATATTTTTTTGGTTTCTGATCCGATGGACAAATAACAATATTAATGCATTTAACTTCAAAAATCATGTCGAATATGGCTACTATAAAAATGCAAAAATGTTGATTTAAAATTTATTTTTTATGGTTACAATTAGGTTTACCGATATAATATATGGCCTATCATTTGCGCAATCATATGTATTTCCTATATATACCAATTTCCATCAATATCGGTCAAGGTCGCTCTTAAGTTATTATAAAAAGGCATACCATTAAAAACCAGACAAAACTTTATAAACGGCTAGAATTGAAGTCAGTGCGTCATAAAACGAATATTTATCATAAAATCTGACCAAAGGATTGTATGTACAAACTTTAAATGCTCGGCATTTTCTTGCGAGTCTCCGTACGATTCAAGTTCAGTTTTAACCTGTCAGTGTAAGTATCAACGATCATAATGCAATATGTAATAAAAAATCCAAGAGACTTAGAGGCGAAACAGGAGGACGTTTGTGTGTTGGCTTAGCTCGCTAATTAACACAATCGTTTAAAAAAGTTAATAACCCGGTCGGCCGCTGTCGGTTGCACGTGCTGCCCCGCTCCGCTGCTCGCTTCTTCTTTAGTATAATGTTCGTGATTAAAAAATAAACGATAAATATAAACCTTTATTGAACGTTAGGTACGTTATACAAAAATTTACCCAACGTTTTAAAAATCCGAGTAAATGTGCAGTACTTTTGGTAAAATTTAACGCCAAGCTAAACGAGGTGGTAATTTAGATTCCGTTTCAACGTCTTCATAGACGGGTCTACGGTGGTGTTACTATCGGTTGTTGCATCCGAAATATTACTCAACGGTGATATTGTTAGAGATTTGTCGGTAACAACAAACTTTACAGGCTTCCTAGACAAACGAGGCATTGTGAAAGCAATTCCATTCAAGTTGTCAAACATAAGTGTAATTGGTTCTACACATATCCAATAAATTACAAAATTTTAAGACAATTCACGTATAAAAATTAAGATGGCATTCGTACTACTTTAAAAATAAAAAAACCTAACCGAACCTAAAGACATTTAATGGCCACTACTTTAGTTCGTGCAGTCAGAGTGTATTTTATGTTTAAACTGCGTATCTACCGTGGCTTGTGGCTTAAGTTCGGGTGTGAAGGAAATCGCGCGGATGTCAGCGAATGGTCGTTCACAGTTGTTTATCTGCGAACCGACAAGGCATACACCAGGAAACTGGTGTTTCGAAATGGTTGGGCTGAAAGATCGAAATGTTACGTCCTCTAACGTACGCTGCTGTCGATTCCCTTGCTCTAAACGTTGTGATATGTATTTGTTGAGACTTCCCCACGTATACGTATCTCAAGCTCTGGATATGCTTCAAAAAAAAAAAAAAACACGACACCGACAGAAAATGATCAAGCATCACAACCGTCAAACGTAACCAACAAATGTTTAACAGCGTCCCGTACTATAGAAATCGGGTGCAATAAATTGACTTTTGGCCAACATGTAGGCCCACCTTTACAAGATTCCTTTAGGAAACAATGTAAACAATGCGCTCGCGCATATGTACTAAAAAGCGTGGGCGTCTCGCAGCTCGTTCGGTAGTCGTCAGATGTGTACCTGTTGAGTGTGGGTGATTTGGCGAGCGGCCAGACTACTACCGAGACCACCGGCCACCACCGGCCGTTTCGCCGTGAGAGAAAACATCTAGCGTTGCGCCAGTTTGAGCCGCCCGCCGCCGCCTGCTCGTCTGTCGCCGACGCTTATATCATCTCTCAACGCTGATTCATCAACCGATTTTATTACTGCTTCTGCAGTCGACACGCCGGCCTCGCTTTTCACGTAACATCATCGTAAATCCCTTTTCATTATACGGTTTACGAATTTCCGCTTTGTTTGTGAATAGACACGAAGTCGTTCAACCGAATGGATTTACACTTTGATCAAAGGCTTGTTTTGCAATTAATTTTATTTAAACTTTGACACCCATCGCCCAAAGGTTTACTCTTCGGTAGTTGGTTTTGTCGCTCGCACGTGTATGCGATTAAACATGAAATGTAAAGGCAGTAGACAAAAAAAATATACCACTGCTTGGTTTGAATACCTAATAAATAAAGTAATTTTTTTCTCCTAAAAACTAAATATATGTAACATATTCATAACGATCGTAAGTTGCCAATATTCCTTTGCAAAGTAAGCTTACTATTCGTTTGTAAACTTTTTGGTTACCGTACAAGTAATCTGCCCAATGAAAATCGCCGCGCTCGAATCGTTGAAGATGTAAGGTTTCTCAAAGGCCTTTAATAATTTATTAAATTAAAAAGCAAACGAACCTTGGAGGAGATAACAGAATAAATTTTATTATTATACCTACTATAGGTACGTGTCGTACTTTCACCACTGTTTACGACAACATTGAAATAAATTTAATTCATACGTCCAACTTTTGTTAATTGTAGTTAAGGCAGTCGTAAGCACTGTCGAAAGCCAGCATGCTAAACTTTAATTAAGGTGGTTCAGTGCACCGACCGTAACAAAGAAAAGCTTGGTAAATATCAGACTTAATTTCATATTTACATCGTAAAATGTGTTTATATCAGCAGATTAAAACGAGTAGCGGACGTTTACGACACCAAGGATAGTATTGATTACAATTTATTGAAGACAGTTGACATACGCTTGTACTGTTTGTACCGATCGGTATAACATCAATAAGTTGCAATGTTGGCAATTTATTTAATAAAATTTGAATTATTATTAATATATTATTATTTTAGTATTGTAATATTTTATAGATGCTAATGACGAATATATCTGTTATCACAAAGAGACATAGAGAGAGAACTTATTAAATTAAGAAGTGAGGTTGTCGCGCCCGCGGCGATACCTATAAAGAAGAGCGTCACAAGAACAGATGCCAGCTATCATCGTAATTTTAATTAAGCCGGTTCGCCGCGACAGACACCATTTCACTTTTCATTAGCTAATTGACAGCGAATCTTTCATTTAATGACGTAACTTTGCGGGCGCCTCGGAGACGACAGAGTCGCGGGTGAGTCGTACTGTAACAGTTTCACGTTTCGATTCAATACAATTTATCATGGCGGTGCCGTGTAATTATTGGACGGTACGTGCAACAGCGGTGCAAGCGCCGTGGCACACAACTCGACCGCAACAAAATTACGTCGTCCGCCGTGCCGTGGTCGTGGCCGGCGGAGCGGTCGCGGGACGAGGCGCCGGGGAAGTGTCTCGCATTCAATTAGACGTTCAGTAATCCGGCTGCCACGGGCTCCGATACCAATTACAGGGTTATTAGTGACGGGAGCTCGCGCCGACTCTGCCTGTAACCGTTCTATATATCTTAATCGGGCTAAAGGCCAATGAATTCGTATTGCGAGGTTCTAAGAATATTGTCATTGTGCTGCGTTGATAAGTTACACAGGCAAACAAAGCGAAGCAAGATAAGAGAGAGGTGAAGTAGGAACCCGGACAGTGTGCCGTGTCACTCAGGGGCATTTAATATTTACGAACGCGATGAATGTGAGAGGACTTTCGACGCTCCCGTGAGAATCGTTCAGGGCGGGCGGGCGGCGGCGGTGGGGGTGCTGCGACGCGGTGTGGCGTAAGCAAACAAATTAAGCTACAGAACAATCAATTACAAACAAGAAAGCTCGCTACGTCTCTTCAATCGAGAACTGCGTCAACAGCGGGCTTTTAGCACCGCCGCCGCCCGTCGATACGTGCAGGGTCGGCGGCCGCGCCACTGCCCCATCTTGTCACAACACTGCTCGAAGCGAACCGGTAAAGTGCTACGTAACTAGATTGTTCGGTAAACGTTTTTTTTTTTCGACGGTCATGAATCAAATTGACATCGGAGAACAATAGGTAATTTGGGGAGAAGAAGCGGAGTCGTCAGGGCGAGAGACCGCAACGAGATTACACGGGCCGAGGCGGTCTTGGCACGCCGCCGCCCTAGCTCGCCGTAACGAGTTTACACGGCGGTGCCCCGCGGGTTGCACTCGGCCCCGACCTCAGCCCCGCTCCACTCATCTCTATCTCGATCACATCTCAATCTTACAACCTTAAATTCATTTTACTTGAAATTCAATGGCCTCTTAGAAACATTTCACTTCGATCAGCGGTGAAATAAATTTTCAAATTTCTTTAAAACATTAAGCGCCAGTACACACTTTGGACGAAAATGACTTCCGCTAGAACCAATCGTTATTTGGACAAAGTGACCGAATGGGAACGCATCATTCTTTTTCTGCGGAAACGTACTACAATTTGGCTAATTCGCTCTTAGCTCTCACTAAAGACGATATGCCAAATGGTAGGTGATTTGGAGCGGGCAGTTAAAATCACTCAAAAGAGGTTTTTCTTTGCTAAAGTTTTTTAAGTGGCCAAGTTTGACATAAACGTCTAGCTAACACGAGATCTGTCTTCAAACCAAAAATAAAAAATAAAATACATAGTATAATCTAATGTGTCGCCAGTTTCGGTCTCAAAAATTTAAATCAAACAAAATTTCCGCATATTATTTTCAGTATATAGACGGAGAAATCTGTTTTGATGGAAGCCATATTTGATTCTTGCATTTGTATGAAGGTTTAACTTTTAATTATATTTGTACCAATGTTTATGACGTAATTAATATCTTGTTTTCGTAATTAACCTTAAAAAACCAACCACATCAAAAGAATTCGCCAGCATTTTTTTTTTCATTAATTGTTTATTTATATCTGTAACTGTGCCCAAATGTACTTGTTTTGCTACGATGATTGTCGAAAATTATTGTTTATGAACATTGGTAGGCATGAGATAGGTCATTATTTTCTTGAACTTATAGTTCAGTCTAAAACTGTACCGCAATAAAAAGTTAATTCTGTGACAATAGCCTTGAATGGTAAAATAATTGAAAACATACATAGGGAAGTCTAGCTGGTAGAATACACCTGTACATGCCTGAAGATCGAGGTGCGATTGAACATTTTTAAACTTAAAAATGTCGAGTGCTATCTTATGAGGACTCAGTTCTTTACTTTTGAAGTGTGTGTTATGTATGAAGCCTAAAAAACAGGCAACGTACCATCCTGTGATAGGTGAACAATATCATGGTAAGCAATTATAACAATTTTTAAGCTACATAAGACAAGTGGGTCCATTGGCATAGATGTAGGTACATCACTATGTGAGGTCGGCTAGCTCCGAAGTTTGCGCTTCAGAGGGCCTCGCAGATTCCAGTTTGTCCCAAACTTTGCAAACCTAAACTCAACTATGCATGCAGCAAACAATGAATTCATTTAAAATAAACTTTAAAATGTTACGATAGTTACGATGATACATTTGTATGGAAATGTGGTTGTCTCTTCCATGTATCCATACCAGATCATCCATATCTGGAGAATGGAATTTTTTTCCACTTATATATCCTAATAGGCATAGTTTTCCACATATCCCCCCTGTCGAAATCTACCTAAGTATAATCAAACTGAAAATGTTTAAAGTGTTTTGTCATTATGATAAATAAGGAAACTGTATACAGGTATAGATCGCCTCAAACTTCATGGCGGATAGGAATAGGTACAACGCTACAAGTGTGCTTGCGCAGGCAGTCTTAAACCCCTCACTCCCCTACGTCCCGCTACACCTAAAATTGGTTACTGCGACGCGACTTGTGCCTATGTTCACATCCGCCATAAACTTTGATTGGAACAGTAAGTTACAGTAAGTATACAGATATTTATTATTTACATTTCAATTATTTAATTGGATATGTCATTTATAAATAGTAACCGGAGCAATTACTACTGGGCATTAGCTAGATATGTTAAGAAAAGTTTAGTATGATTTTGCTGTAGGTATCGAGCTAACACTTTCTTGATTGATATTAACATGAGTTTCTTATTTGTCGTTATAGTGATAGGAACAGATAATTTTATTTATAGTTTCTTGATAAATACAAATTTTATTATAATGGATATTGATTTGAATCATAGTACATTAACTCAGTAGTTGATAAACGGATGTATAATTTCTATGTATCCATATTAGTATAGATAAGTGGAATAATATTCCTTTCTTCTATACCAGTATGGATGATTTGGTATAGATACATGGAACAGGTGTTTTTCTTTGGATAGATTTGGAAACGTATGCAAATTGCGTGTAAATTTTGCTCTATAAGATATTGTTTTGCTATGAAATAAATTAATTACAAAGTGTCAAAACTAAACAAGACGACATGCTAGTGACTAGTACACATTGGAAAGAAGCAAACAAGAACATACAGATGGAACATACGCATCTGATAGATGTGGGTGTGGCCCCTGTTCTAATTTTTGTGGTTCCAACGCTGAAAAATACAATACCAAGATGTATACAGCCTGGTTTGCTATTTACCCAACAGGGATTGAAATCTGTAAAAAAAAATTAACGGACAAATCCATTGTTGTACGTCATTCTTATTTCTTTTTAGTGACGGCCAAATTGAAAGTATATTGGCCGGTTTGTCGAGTAGTCGGACTGCGACTGCAAACCCAAAATTCGGCGTTCGATTCCCATCCGGGACAAATATTTAAATACATGAACATGTCTATCTGTTTCGTGTCTGGGTATAAAATATATTATAAAAAGTATTATAAAAAAATATGTATGAATATCGATTGTCTGCCTAGTTTAGGACTAGATAACCGTATGTGAAATGTCTCAGATATTATTATTTTTAAAAAAAATCTCTTAAGATTAAGAGTCGTTAACATTAAGATGACTATGTATTAGTACTCGAGCCTGTGGCAAATCGAAACAGCTTGAAATTTAGATTTTTTCACAAATTTAAAATACATAAATAACATTAATTTGAATATGTTTAAAAAAATCATACTTTTTCTTAATTTTATCAGAAGAATATATACTTCTTTGTCAAAGACAACCCTTTTTCAAAGTTTTCACTTTTTTTCCCTTATACTTAATAAAATAAAATAAATGACATGAAATTTCTGGTAGTAACAATTCAGTCAGGTTGGGCTTGGGTAACCGACAACCCATCGCACGAAGACCAAGTGACACTCGTTCCGACGTGGTTCGTTAATGAATTAATATTATTGGTTAATTAGCACGACTATGACTTCATCTACTTTATGATGATTACGCGCGAATGGAAATATTTTCTGCCGTATAGTATAATAATAACGTTTATTCCTTCCCCCAATGATATAAATATAAATAACAAATATTGAGGGATATTATCGCCTAAACTAGGCGGGGCCTATGTGATAGGTTTCCCAGGCACCCTTAAAATAGAACAAAACACATTCATTTCTTCATTTAAAAAAAAGTCACTCGAAAGGGTCAAATATTACCTACACGAGATCAATTTAGTGGTTTCCCACAGATAATATATCATTTGTTTAAATACCTATGTTTAAAATAACGTGTGCGGTGTTTATAATAAAATGTGTGCATCGTGTTGGAGTGTGTTTCTGTGTTTGATGTATTGATAAATACTAATTACATCTGTAATAGAATACCTATCACCGAACAACGTTAAAGATAATCTAAGTTCCATCATAATTATATTATTGTAATTATTCAGTAGTTTTGCGTTTACATTACACTTAAGTATCGTCTCATACGTCCATACGTTGTTCATACGTCATCATCGTCTTAAGTACCTACTCATCAAACGCAAAATCATTTCACAACATAGATAACCTTTTGTCTGTCCACGGACTTATTATTCGACGTACCTACCTACAATTGTCAAATAAAAAATAGAGTTTAAACGCAGTCTACATATTTACCGTACTTATATAGGTAATAAATACGTATTGAGGTCAATCGATGCCAGCATGATGGCAATCGAAATATTTTGTTTGGACGAATCTAAGGCTCTTTTTTTTGTTGATGTCAAAGCAAACATAAACGTATCTACTGGAATGTGTTCAAACGGCTCATAATCAATAGTATAGGTAATTAAGTTCACGATTGTTTTACAATCTCAAATATGTGTTCATCGGGGACGTTTGCTTCAAAGAAATATTGTGATTAATTTATGAGTAAAAATGCGCTTTCACTACTTTTCGACTATCGCCACCCCAATGGGTAAAACAATAATGTCAATATTATCTAACATCAAGATATAGTAAAAGTTGGTGCGAACATAAATAAACGAACAATCATAATTCACCTTGAAGAGTTGGTGTATTAAATGTAGGTATGTTTTTAAAATTAATAATTCATAAGATGTACGTATGTTTTTATTTAAAACACACTAGTTTGATGATTCGTGGATTTTATTTATTATGAAATATATACCTATGTGTATTGGTAGGAGCGAGCACTATATTAATCGTCAGCCGCAACATGGTGGTGGGCACAAAACATTGTCACCAGCGAGTTATACATATCTACCAACCATTTGTCAATTTGGAGAATTTCCTTGTCGCCGTCGATGAAAGTATTGTTTCAGGTGAAAAGCAAGTAAGAATGCCTACGTTCCGTTGATCTAAATTATAACGTTGATTGGATATACGAAAATGAGAACGCGCCTACGGACCATCAGTGGAGTGACGAAGGGCGAAGGGCGGGCCGCTGGGCGGAGCGCGCCACGCCCCGAGGCTCACCAAACCCGCCCACTACTCTTCATATATTCCCGTTTTTATTACACTAACAAAAACAATTTTATAACAATCCCATTGACGAGTGCTCAAATGACATATTCTCCATTACGGGTATGGGTATCAGATCCGACTTGCAAGAGACGAAGTCTTCTGTTGTAACGGTTCGATAACTTTCGACAAGTGTTCAGTTACCAATAATTAAAATGAGACAAATGCACGAGAACGGGTGTTGTTTTACCTGCTCACTATTATTCTATGCTAGTTGAAAACGGTGTCTAAATTTTATGTACATATTACTGAAATGGTACACGGGGAAACCGTCTTCGGGGGAACTGGGTTCAAAACCAGAATTTTTTAATATATTATCTTATATATTTCTATATTATCTTAAACAAATAAAATAAAAAATAAATAAAAATTGTCTATAAAAAAAATGCCACGAGTTACGGACTGCCAGACCAGCGATCTTTCGTTTGCCCGAAATTCAATAATTAAAAAAAAAAAGAAAAACTTTCTCATCCAATATGTGGGCCCTTCTCAATAGTCACCAGTCTTAACTACTAGAGAAAAAAATTAAATTCCTCCAACCGCACTGACAGATGTAGGTATTACTATGAAAATATACATAGAAAAAGAAGTTTGTAAACGTCGAGTCGTTTGACATTTTTTTTATCAAACTCAAAAAGCAGGCTGTTGTCTTATAACCAAGAAGCAAAAATCAATTTTGCTCACTCAGTGAAAAACTGTTTTGAATTTAGAAGGCTACGAAACGCCATGTCTAATTTCGTTAAGTCCCGAAAACGTCAAATTTCTATATCATCATCATCATCAGCCCGTGTCTCTCCACTGCAGGATATAGGCCTCTCCCAAGGCTCGCCACCACACACGGTCTTCCGCCTTCCGCATCCAATGGGCGGGTGGGACTCGGGATGAATTTGGACAAGACCAAAGTCATGTTCAACGAACATATTCTACCGAGACCGGTAACCGTAGAAGGTGCGACTCTTGAAGTTGTACAGACTGTCCAGTTAGGCAAACACAACTTCAACAAAGAGGCCGACCGAAGAATTCAGCTGGGCTGGGCTGCTTTCGGGAAGCTCCGTCGTCTGTTCTCGTCGCCACTACCACAATATCTGAAGACCAAGGTCTTTAACCAATGCGTCCTGCCCACATTGACATACGGTGCTGAAACATGGACTCTCACGGCAGGACTGGTCCACAAATTTAAAGTCGCTCAGCGCGCTATGGAGCGGGCTATGCTCGGCATTTCCTTGATGGACAAAATCAGGAATACTGAAATCCGTCGAAGAACTAAAGTTGTCGACATAGCCGAAGTGATTAGCAAGCTGAAGTGGCAATGGGCCGGCCACATTTGCCGTAGAACCGACAACCGATGGGGTAGACGGGTTCTCGAATGGAGGCCACGTATTGGGAAGCGAAGCGTTGGACGCCCTCCGGCAAGGTGGACTGATGACCTGAAGCACCATACCGGCGGTAATTGGATGCGGAAGGCGGAGAATTTCTATATACTCCCAACATTTTATTTCATATGCAATATTTTTATATGCTGTACGTAATTATAAAAGAAAAAAAACTAAAATTTCTAATTTATTTGTGTATATAATACGTTCTGTTCGAAAATATCGTTCAATCGATAAAACTACATGAAACATAAAGCAGCAAACTTCAATCATTTAGGTACGTAGCAACTCAACATTTTTGTGTACGTAATGTCGCATTTTCCAGACACACCAAAAAACAACCCCGGCCAAAAGCATGTTGGACACACAAAAACTTAGGGTTCCATAGCATGTGCTACAAGCAATGATCTAACAATCACAAATAAAAAAAAACCGAACCGAAAAACACACCTTTTTTGTAAGGACTTGGACCATCTTTAGCTTTTAACTTTATTTAATTTTTATTATTCTTTGTAGTAGCAGCCATAATAATACACATTGAATAAAAATTTCAAGAGTCCACAAATGACGGTTGAAAATATACAGCCCTGTGACTGAGAGACGGATGGACGGACAGTGGAGTTTTAGTAATAGGGTTTCTCTTAGTGCCTTAAAAATAAAAGGCGAAAAAGAAACAAGTCCTTTTATTTCATCAATTAGGTTTTTTTTTGTTTCATGGACTAAAAATAAAATTAATAATAAATGTAGTGACGAAGATTATAATTGTACACCATTAGATTTAAAGAAAAATTTCTGATACTGAAATCTTTTTTTTTTTTCAGGAAAATTCGAATGAAAGCATCTGAAAACTTATGACTTATTAATGATTGGACCTGTTCGGAGATCTGTAAAATAAATGTATTGTTCATTTTAATCACTTAGATTCTTTGTTTTTTGAAGCGGAAATCTAAAAAGAAATTGAATAATGAGTGACGAAGATTGTAATTTAAAACAGATTTCAAACAACAAGTGTCGAATACTAAAACTTTCTTCCGGAACAAAGCATTAAAGGAATCTGAAAACTTATGGAATATTTAATGATTGGAGACTCGCTAAAGGCGCAAACACCTGTAAATTAAATGTACTTAGATTATTGTTAAATCTAGTCAGAATCATTTTTCTTACATCTTGTATTTTCTCGCTAGGGATGTGATACAATTGTGTCACACACGAGCAAAGCATTTTGTTTATTGTGCTTTTGAATGAATTGTGAATCCCTCGCTACGCTCAGAATTCTAACCTTCATCTTCGTCACTAGATTCATTATTCACTAAATTTTTTTTAGACTTTCACAGCAAAGAAAAGAAAATAATACACGTAGAAGCAATTGAAGGGCTTTTTTTTCGCCATTCATTTTTGTGTGTTCGGAAAGTATGACACTACAAAAAAAACTTTAATTGAAAATATAACTATGTAATTTAAATTTTGTAGTTTATGTTTGCTGTCGTTTTAATGGTTTAGGTGCATATCGTCCAGAGTACTAAAATGTCAAGGGTATCAAAATGTCCATTTATGCAAAATGACCAGTATCATAATGTCCAGTTACACAAAATGTTTAGAGTATCAAAATGTCCAGTGCCACAAAATGACCGGAGTATCATAATACCCTGTTTATAATAAAATTATGTTTTTAAACTAAATACTTTTAATAGGAATGAAACAATGAATTTGAAAAATTGTGATCGTGATAATATTGATACAAGAACAAAGATAAACTTGTTAACTATGTCAGCCGCCTCAATAAAATCACAAAAAAAGTTAAAGGGCAATGTGTACGTTTTTACAATAAGATCCCAGTTGACATTCAAGATCTATCCCTTAACAATTTTAAAACTACAATAAAACGAAAGATGTACGCAAAAGCTTATTATATAGTATTGGCCTACTTAGATGTTAAAAACCCATGGGTGTAAGAAGCTCGCATATCAGTTTGTTTCAATAATATTAATTTAATTATTATATTTATTACCTTAATATCAATTATAATTTTGTTAAAAAGACCGTCCCTCAGTTTCTTGCGTATTCTTCTGAGAGGAGTAGTAGGACCACGAGGAATTAACCGGAACAGAAAAACAGACACTACTATTTTTTATATGTATATAAAAAAAATTGCTTTTCACTCCTGACAACGCCCTCTTTATGTATGCAAAATTTCAGTAAAACCTGATCAGCCATTTCGACGATTAGCTCTAACAAACAGACAGACAAAATCCAACTTATGTCACTCCTGATAACCTTCTTTTTTTCTTTGTGAAGATTCATTAATATGGTTTAGTCGTTTTGGAGATTAGCCGGAAGAAAAATCCAGACAACCACACTGGCAAAAAGTTAACTGTATCACTCCTGACAACCTATTTTTAATGCCTGCATAGTTTCATTAAAATCTTTAAAAGTTTAGCTCGAACATACATATAGACAGACAGACAAACAAAAAATAGCGTATGTCACTCCTCACACCCTTCTTTTCACATTTGCAAAGTTTCATTAAAATTGGTTTTTAATGTTTTAGAGTTTAGCTCGAACAGACAGAGAGACGGCCATACAGACAAACAAAAAGTATTGTATATCGCTCTTGACAATCCTCTAATCATATCTGTGAAGTTTCATTGAAATCAGTTCATCCCTTGCGGAAATCAGTTTGAACAAACCGAAGAACGGACAGACAGACAAACAAAAAGTATTGTATATCGCTCCTGACAATCTTCTAATCATATCTGTGAAGTTTCATTGAAATCAGTTAATCCCTTTCGGAGATCAGTTTGAACAAACAGACGAACGGACAGACAGACAAACAAAAAGTAATGTATGTCACTCCTGACAATCTTTTAGTCACAGTCACATCTTTGAAAGTTTCATTGAAATAAGCTCAGCCCTTTGGGAGATCAGTTCGAACAAACGGACGGACGAACAGACAGATGCAAATTTCATTGAAATCGGTTCAGCCGTTTCGGAGATTAGCCAGAACAGACAGACACTACAATTTTATTAATATAAAGTCTCCCACCGCCTGTCTGTCTGTATGAACGCGATAAACTTAAAAATTACCAAACTGATTTTCATATGGCTGACACCAATGCACACTGTTTCATTTCACTAAAAAAAATTCCCTATGCTGTTTATCGCATAAATCGATTAAGAAATGCTTTTTAAATGCAGGGGTAAAACACCCACCAGTCTATTTAACATACTTTTTTTTTTAAAAAATAACTTGTGTGTCGTGACTTCGACGTAAAAAAAAGATTAAATAAATTCTGTAAGCGTGTTTGATCAAAATATATCTTTTTGATTAATATGGTTTGATGAAGGACCTTCAGGCGCATATTTTCCAGTTTTTATTTTTTAAAGATCACTTTTGGTTACCGAGTTATTAATTTTTATTCAAATTTTTGTTTTTATTTGTTTTCTCCCAAAAACCGCAAAAGTGCGACTTGTGACTGGCACTCAAAGATTCCTCATAAATGCGTCTATCAGTGATAAAAAACTCAAGTCACACTATGGAAGCGTTTGGGAGTTACGGATAAAGGTTATATAATACATTTTAGGGTTGTCACTAAAGGTCAAACAATTGTAATATTTGTAATCAATAAAAAATGTAAGACTCATACAAATAATTTTCATTTACGAGTATCAACATGCTGTCGTCAACATTATCATGTTGGAACTTCGTCAGCCACTTCTTCCAATTGCAAGTTTTCTTCATTAACCGGCTTCAGAAGTTCACGAACAGCTGCTGGCAGACAAATCCTATTCGACAATCTTTGGCGCTGTCTATAGTGTGCCATAGACACAAACGGATCTGACGATTCAAGTGCACGGTGGAAGAGGTCAATCATAGTTTTTTTCCTGTTCATTTTCTGGCAGTGGCGTTCCCTATCTGAGCACCAAAATTTATTGCGCGATTCAGCCGCTTGTTCTGAGAGCATACCTACAGGAAGAGAACATGATTCTACGATCTCTTTACTATGGACTAGAATTTTGTGTACCGTCACAGTCATCGACTGCCAATTAAATGACTGGATGTACTTTTCCGCTAGCGTGCGACAGAAAATGCCAAACTTTACAGTGTCAATAGGAAGTTCACAAGATATGGCGACAAAGATAGTATGCAGCCCGTCGACCAAACATGCATCTAGACCTAATATAATAATAATAATAATACATGGGACTTCCCACACAGCGCCATCTTGTCCCAAAGTAAGCAAGTATTATGCTTGTGTTATGGTTAACTAGACAGCTGATATACATACTTCAATATTCTTTATAATATGTGTATACATATACAAATATATTTTTTTTACAAGGACACCACATACATATAACAACCAAGACCCGGTACCAGTATCAATATTCATCATATAAATACTGACCCGACCTGGGATTCGAACCCTCTCTCTGATTCGAACATATCTCTGCAAATATACCACGGTATTTGTCTGATAGTGCTGTGTGGGCTGAATTACCATCATTTGTGGTTCCTGCGTTGGGTTTAACAACGTCCACCAACAATCCAATCCGATTTCTTATATCAGCCTGGATATGTTTTTCGGTTCTTCCACAATTTGACTTTCTCTGCTATCTTTTTTGATTCTCAATTTCCGTACTAACGGATCGTTTTTGTAACTGAGATGTAATAAAAATTCAAAAATACGTATCCATACATGAAGTGGATTGATGCCGTGTTGCATATTTTCTTTTACAGTTCGTCTTGTTTACGATGTTGCCAAATCATTGAACTGACTGGCAATAGCTTTGCAAAATGGGCACCTTAACTGTGAAGACGTACCAGTTTAGGACTTTGCCGTCGATCATACTCAAAATTAAATTAGAAACAAACGTAATAAGTATGATGCCCTTCGGAGGTTTGGGTCGTAATTCCTATTACGACCCAAACCTCCGAAGGGCATCATAAAAACTTTGATAGAGAAGCAAATTAAACGTTTGACTCCTGTCAAACGTTTAATTTGCTTCTCTATCAAAGCTTTTTCCTTAAGAATAAAATTAGTGTCTTCTTTTCTATACTGAATGTGGAGCGGCCGACAAAATCTATACCACTGGGGTGAAGGATGGTGCCATTAAATATAATTTTTGTCCATTACTATACTTAAAGGAATAAAAGTCGAGGCAAAAAGACTATTTTCGTTCACGGAAATGTCTTCGTCTGATCCTGAGAAGTGTTGTTTATATAATGCTTGGCCTGTGCTTCCATCAAAACCCCAGGGCCCTTCAAATACGCATGAGACTTCTTGCTTGCCTGTTCTGTTACAATATTCGATAAAATTCTCATCAAAACTTCGAACGATTCGTTGCAAAGTATATGTAAGAAGTCCATGCAACGAAACTTACGCTTCTATTTCCGAAACATCTAGCTCTTCTGCTGGGTAACATGCTTTTCTTGCTCTTATTAATATTTCTAAGAAGGGTGGATAAGCTGCATAAACTCGACTTTTCAAATCCTGTCTTAAAAGTTTATATGTTTCCACATTCAGTCTCCTGTCGATAACGAAACCTAGAGCTTCCTCAGGTGTATAGGGTTTCGTCAACGTAGATACTTTTTTTAAAACTTTGAATAGTTTTTTTGGTGATGTCAGACAAAGTTTTATTACGTCTTCTAAATCTTTTGAAGCTTTTGGGGTTATCTTACTTCCATCTTCTGAAGTAATCGTGGATGCAAAAGATTTTATCACTTTAGCTTGGGGTTGACCTTCCAAGGACTCCATGATTCGTTTTCTAATTTTGAGGTCTTGTTTATAATTTGTACTGGAGTCATTGGTTAATTTAGAAGATCCCAACAATAACGACGTGCCAGGCGATTCCAAGAGCGTTGGTGCGGACTGTGTGACATCCAGTGGATTTGTCTGCCAGCAGCCGTTCGTGAACTTCTGAAGCCGGTTAATGAAGGAAACTTGCAGTTGGAAGAAGTGGCTGACAAAGTTCCAACATTAGATGGAGCTTCATCATCAGACGATGATGAAGATCCATCTATTGTTGACGACAGCATGCTGATACTCAGAAATGAAAATAAAATGAAATCTATTGACAGCGTCCGGGACCGACTGCTTAACGTGCTCTCCGAGGCACGGAGTCAGTGATAGTTATGTACTTGAGTCAGAAAAACTCATTGGTACACGCCCGGATTTGAACAATGGCCCTATGACCTTATAAATTTGAGACAGGTTCGTTGCGCTTTGGGATATCACGACTATCACGACACGAAAAATTAATAACTCGGTTACCAGAAGTGATTTTCAAAAAATAAAAATTGGAAAATATGCGTCTGAAGGTCCTTCATCAAATCATATTAATCAAATATATATACATATATATTGATGAAACAAGCTTACAGAATTTATTTAATCTTTTTTTTACGCCGAGGTCACGAAACACAAATTATTAAAAAAAAAAGTATTACAGATAGACACGTGGGTGTTTTAGTCTTGCTTTTAAAATGCATTTCTTAATCGATTTATGCGATAAACAGCATAGGGATTTTTTTAGTGAAATGGAACAGTGTGTGCTGTCGTCAACATTGGAAACTTCAGACGATGATGAAGATCCATCTAATGTTGGAACTTCGTCGTTCACCTATCCCAACTGCAAGTTTTCTGCATTAACGGGCTTCAGAAGTTCACGAACAGCTTCTGGCAGACAAATCCCATTGGACAATCTTTGACGTTGTCTGTGGTGTGTCATAGACACAAACGGATCCGACAATTGCAGTGGAAGGTGGAAAAGGTCGATCATATTTTTTTCCTGTTCATTTTCCGGCAGGGGTGTTTCTTATCTGCACGCCAAAATTTATTGCGCGATTGAGCTGCTTCCTCTGAGAGCATACCGTCAGGAAGAGAACGTGATTTTATGATCTCTTCACCGTGCACTAGAATTTAGTGTACGGTCACAGTCATCGGATGCCAATTAAATTACTTGATGTACTTTTCTGCGAGCGTAAGGCAGAAAATGCCAAAATTTACTGTGTCAATAGAAAATTAATAAAAAAAACTAATAAAAGTTAAAAAAACTTCTAAAGTAATTAACGAAGTAAATGATGAAAGGGTAGATATTACAAAGCCGCTTAGTGATAAAATTTTGTGGACTCTCTAATTGTAAATAACTAATATGCAATTGTAAATTTTTTTAAATAAATAAATGTAAATAAGTAAATAAAAATAAAAATAAAATAAGTAAACAATATACAATTTTGTAGTTAAGGACAAAATTGAATTAATTTAAACAAAAATGAAAGGTCAAGTTGAGTGACACCCATTACACCATATTTTGAAATTCGATTACTCGTAAACGCTTCCATAGTGCGACTTGAGTTTTTTATCAATGATAGACGCATTTATGAGGAATCTTTGAGTGCCAGTCACAAGTCGCACTTTTGCGGTTTTTGGGAGAAAAAAAATAAAAACAAAAATTTGAATAAAAATTAATAACTCGGTAACCAAAAGTGATCTTTAAAAAATAAAAACTGGAAAATATGCGCCTGAAGGTCCTTCATCAAACCATATTAATCAAAAAGATATATTTTGATCAGACACGCTTACAGAATTTATTTAATCTTTTTTTTACGTCGAGGTCACAAAACACAAATTATTTTTTTAAAAAAAAAGTATGTTAAATTGACACGTGGGTGTTTTACTCTTACATTTAAAATGGATTTCTTAGTCGATTTATGCGATAAACAGCATAGGGAATTTTTTTTTAGTGAAATGAAACAGTGTGCAATGCAATGGATGGAGTGATTCAAGAGGAAGGTTTATGTGTATAATTCATTATTGTTGAAGATGTAGCAAAAAAATCAAGCCGACTGGGAGCTTTCATCGAAAACGCTACATAATCCCTTTGAGATATAACAGAACAATGTATGGAGGAATTCTCTTTTATAGGACTAAAGAAAAGTCCGCGATGACATATGTCTATCTTTTATGGATAGCTTACTATATCTATTATTTTGTTTAAAAAAATTATGTCATATACGGTAATTGGAAAGCAATTTATACGGATACAACATTAATCCTTACCAAGCGACCTCACACCCACGCGACACGCGTGATGTAAGTCAGGCAGAAGTTATCTATGATGTATACAAAGAAATATTTTAGTTCTTTTTGAAATATTTATAGAATTGGAAAAAAATATATTAAAAATACTCCAAGTAGGATGAACTTACGTTACATTTAAATCTAATCCACATGTTCGACGCAACAAGATGATACGACACTACGAAAGAAAAAAACACTACGGTATATATGCTCTGCTATCCGTGCGAAGCCGGGGCGGGTCGCTACTCGAACCATAATTTTGGCTTGCATTTGAACCTGATTCCTTTCTATAAGTATAACCACCAGACATGAAGAAATTAATACTTTTCGGTGAAATCGAGCGACACGTTTTATAGGTAGGCATTTTCTCCTCACGAATATTTTCCATTTCCAATAAGAATTCAAGGACTTTTCGTGTATGTTTTTTTGTGAACTATGAGTAAGATTCTATGATCCTTCTTTGTTTTAAATTTTAAGCGCAATAGATTCGGAGATAGGGGGCAAGCTCGATATTTGTATGTTCTCTTTGATATCGTTTAAACGATTGCGAAATTAAAAAAAAATAATATATTTTTCGTCGTATGATGCAACTGACAACGGTATTTTTTAATTTACTAATTCGACCCGGAAAATCAGAATTCATTTACTTACGCTATACGTTCATGATTATGGTCAAACTGTGTATGAAACAACTTTATACTTTTTTCTTCCAATAGATTCAAAGATAATAAGGTTGCGACAGATAAACAGACAGACACCGGAGTGATCTCAAGAGGGTTCCATTTTTTCATTTAGTTTGTACGGAACCCTAAAGAAACAACCTTTGAGGTTTAATGTAATATTAAAGATCAAAGGGGTTTCTTTCAAAAGAATTGAGGAATGCAATTATTCGATTTATTTATTTTCGTAATTCTTTAACGGTTGATTTTGAAAAGATGCAAACAAATTAGTTATTTGTTTTTATTTTACATACAATTCCGACGCAACCTGCTACTATTAATTTATTTCGTTCCAAAGAGTAAATATCACAGAGAATCGAGTAGGTTAAAGGTGTCATGACGGTATTTGTTCAGAGTATAAAAGTACGAATTGACTAGAAGCCCTCTTCTGCGTTTACCGTCCAACCACTCACTCCAGCTAGCTAGTGCAAAATGGCAAGTCGCGCGCCGGTCTTCACTCTCGCGAAATCGCGGTTGACGTTTTCGATACTGTGAAGTGACATTTATGACTCTATTAAAACCAAACGCCGCTGTCAAATTTATTTACTCTATGGTTCAAAGACACGTGTCCCAAAAAGAAGTACACACAGAATGATTACAGCAAGTGAAATTATTACGCGTAAGTAAATAGTTTTGTCTCAGATTTATATCAATTTAGAAAGCGGTTTAGTCGTTCATCACTTTCACTCACATCTTTGGTATGATTTGATGTCGCATTTTAGAGTTTAGGTAATGAGATCTGTCTTCAGTGTGGAACATACTGCATACTTGAAGGGGACAGCGTGTCCGTCTACATGCCAACTTTAATGCTCTGTGGTAAGTATATCATAAACATTTTATATTGAACACCAATTGGAACATGAATAAAGACTAAGTCTATGACAAAAAGATACGTATTTTTTAGTGGCTACTCAATATTATTGTATATTTCGAATTTATTGAACGCACCCTACCCGTTTTATTTCACGATTTTTGAATTGTACTCATTTACAGTAGGTACGGTAAAAGATTTTCTTCAGAATTGTATATTATTTAATGTAAAGCGATTCAATGATGACAAAAGAAACTATTACTTATCATTGTTCTTGCACTGTTTATTTTTTATTTTCCTTTCTCACGCATTAAAAACAAATTTAAATTTAGAAAACGAAATGTCAATGTCATTGACGCGACGTCAGAGCGCCGAGCGTGTCCATTAGTAGATTTCTACTTTTTTAGTAGATTCAGGAGGAAAGGTATAATTGTTATAACATAGAGTTTTTTGTAATATGTAATAATACATTTCAACGGGTTATTTTTCATCATTATACAAAAAATTTAGTAAACTATTGTTGGGTGTTCCTAACTTCAAGACTTTTTAACGATTTATAATGTTGATTAAAAGACAGAGAAGTCACACACGATTTTTCTGCTCTCTATCAGATCTAGAATTAGATATTTTGTATTCAAATGGATACCCCATTGAAAAAAAAATATGAAGATCTCTTACAATTCCTACCTTGTATCCCTCCAGTGCAAACAAAGATGTTCATTGAGATACCGCGCTGTGACCACAAAAATGCTAGCAAAAAATTAAACGCTGCAGACCAAATATGCACCAATTACACTGAAAAAAGTAGATAACAAAACTAGTTGTATTACCATGAAAATAGCAAAACTTTGATAATTTTTAAACAAAGTTAGTTAAAGTTAGTTTTCGGTAACCAGTAATTTTTTTTTTGTTACTATAAGTAAAAAAAAAACCAAAAACTTTTTTTGTGTAATGTTTCGAAATATGCGCTGTGAAGTAGAATTTTGTGTGACCTACATGTAAAATTTGTACTGGAAAAGTAAATATAGATTCTGTAATTTCAATTTCATGAATTTAACAAAATGTTTAAAACGACGATAATGACGTATGGTCTGACTAATCACTTAGTCTGACATTTTGCTCACGTTTTTTATCGTTTCGAAGTATGAGACATTCCATTTTGATTATTATGCTATCTAATAAAAAACGAATACTTCAGCACAGGACAGTGAAATCTGGGGGCACGGCCGTGCCCCCACCAAGTCGAGCAAAAAAGCGTCACGGCCGTACCATCCTTTTCTCGAAGCAATTCAGACCATTTTCGACCCCCTGTAACTTCGTTGTGGATAAAACTAGAAGACTGAAATTTTCAGTAACCATGCAGGCATATTATATAAGTATATTTTCAAATTTCATTCAATTTGAACCAGTATTTTTAAGAAATTATAACGGGTCAAATTTCTTAATTTTGTCACTCACTGACTCACCGATCATCAAAATTCTAAGGCACTTCTAGCAGACCTAGAAGCTTCAAATTTGGAATATAAGTAGTGTTTGGTGTATGAATCAAGGAAAAACTAAAAAATCTAGTACCGGAAAAGAGAAAACGGAAGGCTACCTACAAAAATAAGAAAAGTTCATAAGTCAGAGAGAGGGCTTTAAGAAAATTCGTTGTTGGTAGATATACATATATACAATAAGTAGAAGGTACCGAAAAGGAAAAAAGTAGAACTGTCTACAAAATACAAAAAGAAATGAGATCACATGAAAAACAATACTTGTCAAAAAAACCAAGTCTCGCAACTCAGTTGTTCTGCGGTAAAAAGTTGTGAGATCCATGTAATACCTAGTCGGTTATTAATTTATTTAATGTTTTATATAAATATATTGAGACTTGGCCATCGCACTAAATAATTGAATTTACATGTGTTTTCAGGCGATTGAATTTACACGTGTTTTCAGGCGATGGCCAAGTCTCAATATATTTATATAAAACATTAAATAAATTAATAACCGACTTGGTATTACATGGATCTCACAACTTTTTACCGCAGAACAACTGAGTTGCGAGACTTGGTTTTTTTGACAAGTATTGTTTTTGATGGGATGTACTTTTATGGCAATGACCTAATCCAGAAATGACATGATTAAGGGGGTAGACTTTTCATACGAAAAAGAGGGTTCGGCCCGTGTCTAATCCTCACTGTATTTCTGTCTCAATATTTACAGAAATAATATGTAATAGGAAAAATACTGTCACAGTACATGATTCCCGTCGGTTCTTCGTTTTTGAAAATAATGAGCCGTAAATTCGATAGTAATGCTAATAAAAAAAAAAATAACCGCCCCAGGGACAGGGGCGCCAGGACATCCTTTCTTAATGACCCAGCAAATTTTGCTTCCAATTCATAAAAATTTCAGGGGTGGAAAGTCATGGCCCGCAAGCTGTTTCGACAGGTATTTAATAGGTATTTTTGGGAATATGTTCTTGTCATCTCTGTCACTCAGGAATAGGTTGGGGACGAAGGATTGAAACGGAGATGGCGATGCCAATTCGAAGCTACGGATTGAAGTACTATCCCCTTAATATTTAATTTTTCGGTAGCATAGTATGGCCAAACAAACAAGCTTATTTTTTAATTTTAGAGCTTTAAAATGATATCGATTGCATTAGTATGCTAATAAAGTATTACTTTTAATTTATTTTTATTTTCTTAGGAAAGCCAACATCTACACAATACTTATAGCAAACCTTTATTAAAAGAGGAAGCCAATCAGAGGTTCTCAGTGTTTAATTTTGACCTTCATCAAAGAAATAAATAGAAAAAGCTAATAAAATTCTTTATCACTAAATTGCTCATTATATATCTATCATAATATCTCCATATTATATTGAGTGAGCTTAGGCCACTCTTCCGCTGACCGACTCAATTTTGCATACTGTACATAATATTTTCAATACATTATTAATACGGTCTTTATGACATTGAAACTTGTACCGTAATGTTGTATTTTACAGTACTAGGCCTTTTTACTTTACACCAATCACAAACGAGCATTCCGTTTGTAACGCATGCGTAAACCATGAAAAGCAACCCGCTCGCGCCCCAATTCCCGCCATTATTACATTTGAAGTACCTACCTACCTAATTTTAATTGCAAATGTATTGAAAAACGTCGTATGATGCTCGTACTCAGTAGGCTATTATAGTCTTGTTTTATTATAAGCACTCGGCTTCGCCTCCTGCCTATAAACACCTTGACTATAATATCCAGCTTACTGTACTTGCATCAAAATGTACTATTACTGTCCCACACAACAGTAGTAACCGGCGTCAGCTGTCCCGTATACACCAGATTTATCGATAAGCGAGTTTGTTAGTTTGGAGGCGCGGGTGATATTATTATTAGTTGTATTGGACAGTTTGTGTGGACAACTCCTACATATACCGTGAACCATATTGTATATACAATATATACACACGAAATGAACGGTATACGATTTCTCGATGACACTGACGTGGTAGCGAGGGCTGTGGTGTGCCAGGGCGCGGCCGGACGATGCTTTTATCAAAATTAACCGCCGCGCCCGCACCCCGAGCCGCACCCTTGCTCGTAAACTTGCTACGCCGTCATCACCGACACACCTTTTTGGATACCCCAAACGCTGCTTCCAAAACAATAGATTATATTCCGATTGCTTTGCCAGCGACTACAAATTGATGGTTTTCACGAATCCGCGTTGTTTAGTTTTCAATTCTCATAAATATGAATGCATATTTTTTTTCACATTTTAAAATAAACAGTTTTTTTTCACATCTGGGAGGGTGGTTCTCGTGCCGCTTGACTTTTAGTCTCAGGAGACAATTTCAAAGAAACATATTTTGTTTCTTGTAAAAAAGTAATTTTGTATCATGAAATTTGGTATGTCTCATATGATTCTCGAAAATAGTAATGTTTTATATGGCTTTTGAGAAATCAGAATTACGATTTCGCTAGAAAAATATGGAATTTCATCGAAATTTCATCGACAATGTCTCATGAGACATAAAGTCAAGTGGTCCGAGAATTACCCCCCTGGTAAAATTAAATTATTTCCAATGAAATTATTGCATGTACAGTTTGGATTCATTTCATATAATTTATGTACGTCCAAAGTTAGGCTAAAATTAGTGCTACAAAACAGTTATTCCAAAACTCAATAATTTGAAAACAATTATCATTTTTCTGTCTTATATTATTGCAACCCTAAACGCTATTTTACAATGAAATTGTCGTAAGTGACTTTTGAGAATTGCGGTAGTGTTTCACGCGAGATATAAATGCAGATAAATTTAGTTCAACTTTTCATCTCAAGAAAGTTCTTCCACTACATATGTAAATATTATATTTGGCCAACGAGATCAATTTGGTCAACTCCACATCATTTAGTTCTAGTTATTAATCAGCTGCTATAGAAATAGGCAAGTATAAAGGCAAGATCGCCTATTCGAAGCCAGAAATGAAGATCGAGACTTTTATCGACAGTTATACGTACTTGATACAAAACCTTGTTATCAGCACAGCCAAAGATCCCAGAGCTCTAAACTGACTGAGCATCATGCGGAGGGAATGCATTACGAACGGTCATTGGAAAACCGGCACTTAAGTTCGTCCAGACAAACACACCTCCGCAGTTATACTCAATCACAAAAGTTAGCTACGACCAAATCAAGAAAAATTCTAAAATTCTAATAAAAGCGGCTTAGCGATGGAACTATTTTCTACAGAATGCAATTCCTGCAGCACACGTTCAAGAGCAGATGCTATAAACTCCTGCTGAAATAGATAAAACAATGCTTGCGTCTACTTGTGATCGTATTTCATAAAATTTTATAAATTGTAAATCATGACTGTATAGTTGAATTATTTTCATTTTCCATAACGGAAATTATCGAGTTTAGAAACCATAAGCGTCACTTAACATCGGGCATTCACTAGCGATTTTTAGTATGCCGATTGCACTACAGTTAAATACCGTCCCAAAATTTAAATACGACGCTGCTGCGGTACGGGATAAGTTTTGCCTTTCTTTTTTACAGTTGGCGGGCCCAAAGGCTATTGTGATCTTCAAAAGCCATTAAGCGGATAAACTAAGACAACCCAGCATTACGAGACGCTGACATCTCGTGCATCGCGGAATAGTAATGGTGATATTTTACAAACAAAAACTGTAGCATACGGCTTTGAGAGGATTTCGTCTGGTCAAATTTATGGCGGGACAGGCTAGTCTTTTTTAGTGTTATATATAAACATTGCAGAGCTTACGGAATGTTTTAATATCAATAAATGTTGTTAGTAAATAAATAATTTGTAATAATGTTAAACTGGTCGGTCGATCTGTCTCTTTGGGTGTCCGTTTAGAATTGCCAAGAATATTATATACAACGCAAGATATTGTACGCTATCATTAAAGAAAGCAAAAAAAAAACATATTTATTTGTTTCGTGTGTAGGGGGTGTAAAATATATATATATGTATTATCCAATAAAATATGTATATCAGTTGTCTAAACCAATAGTATCCATAATACAGGCTCTGTCTAATTAGGGACAAGATGGCCATGTATGAGACATCCAAAATATAGCTATTGTATTGAAATGTCACATCAACATTCCGCTAAACAGAGACGTTACATATGCAGTCGGTCCTCTTCGAACGTCTTTGCTGCTAAATAGGTAAGATTCAAAAGCGTATTGTTTTATGCAACTCCCATTTGTCCAACCGAAATAAAACATTGCATGGGTACACCACCGCCAAAGCAACCAACGTCCGACCTGAATGATTATGTCCCTAAATGAGACCTTAATACATAACACGTTTGCGAGCACGTGATCCCCAGTATGTACGTAACATCACGGCCGATTCCAACGTCTAAGACCATTAAATCAATTTCACAAGACAATGATATTTATCAACACTTACCGCAACAAATAAGAGCTTTTATGCAACTATAACAAATAAATGATGCCATCGCCGAACTAACAAAATATATCTAAATAAAGTTAACACGGAGTGAGTAAATCGTGCATGGTGTTAATTTATCTTAACGTATTTATTAATTTATATTCTACATTGTAAAGATTAGATATAATAGAAAATTGATTATTTGCTTACAAGTTGCACCTGCGATACACTCTGTAGTTTTCAGTAGCTGGAACGATGATTTATCTTTCACTATCCAAAAAAAGAACAACGCAATTATTATGCTTAAAAAAGCGCACGCGCACTCTGGAAGATATAGTATCTAAGCTCGGAGAGGTGTATTATTACTAGAGAATTTACACTTCACTTTCAATTTGGAATAATTCGCATATAAACTAACGTCTGGATACGCGTTTACATACGAGTTTCTAACAATACAGTAAATAAAGCGTAAACTCAAATATTTAGATTTTACACCTTGGCCTAAATCTAATGTAATTATAAACACACACGAAATTTAAACGTTTATTGATGTACACCGTTTTAAGAGCGAGTGATTTATGAATAGGTGCCTGTCAGTGTACAATTTTAAAACACTAACATACGTCAAACTAAAGCTATCCGCGCATTGTAAGATTCTAAAATAGTAATCGACGCACACGATGAAAAAAGAAAAAAAAAATTAAAAGTTGCTATTAGACTAAGTATATTTCAAGACAAAGAACTTGACGTATTAAAGTTACCTGCGTAGATGTCTAATTTCAAGAGTATTTACCGCAATAAAGAGGAGCGAGACGAAAAGACAAATGCTCGCGTTTTTTCGATTAGAAAGTTTATATACGCGTCGTGTCGCCAGTTATCGTTGACAGAAAGAGTGTTCATGTGTGTTTTATCCCTACTACTATCGCTTAGCTGCAAATTTGTATCCCGGACTGTATTACCATATAATATTTTAAAAAAAACTGACGAAGTGCTTGTCACGACCCGTCTACGTGTCACGTGTTGGCCACGCAACACTAAAAATGGCGGGTAATGAACTCACGTGTAACTATGTAACGCAAATTTTTTTAAATACAAATTTCTGGCTGCTACTTCCATTGCGCAAGCGTATATTGCCCCATTCCATTTTACCAGCCCTTATGGTGAGCTAGTTTGGAGCTTACTCCACCACGCTGCTCCAGTGCGGGTTGATTGATCTTAGCGACTGCCATCTGTTGATGGCACCCGTATGGCCACAATGGCAGCGTGTATTATATTGTTTAAACTTTTTCATTTTTCCCGTTAGGCGTTCCCACTACAGCGTCTACATTCACTTTATTCCCTCTCAAATCAAATGTTTTGTTTCGGTCCGTTGGCTCACATTAATTTCGGATTTTCATTAATTTGATATTTCAATGGAACTTTAGCACGAGAAAAAATTGCACATTGAGTTGAAGTTTTGAAATAAAAAAAAATAAAAAAAATGCTCGCTCACAGTTTAAAAAAAGTATTGATACGAAGATGGACACAGGAGTCCATAACGCAAACCTTATACAAACTAAAATCTGCTTGGCGCGAAAACTTTAATGACTCTGCGAATATTACGTGACTATAAAATATACGGCATAAATTATAGACTGTTATCCAAAACTTTCGAGAAAAATATTCGTCGAAACCCAAGTGTAGACAGCACTAGCGAGATCGGGCCAATATGACCTTATACGCTCTCGTATTCGGCAAGTTTTAGTAATTTTTAGAGAGAATGTTGAACAGACTTAATGTTTTCAAACTCGCAATGCCCAGTTTGACGAGTGATCCGTGAACACGCGATCAACATTGGTATTGCAGATATCAAATTGGCAGTAGTTTTTAAAAAGTGCCCGCTTTATTTTTTAGCGTCGGCTCAAACGAAAAAGGAATCTCGAGTCTAGGTAATTATTTAACCCTCGTGGTGATAACGTCCAGAGTTTAACGAACAACACGCGTCAGACCGTAGCAGCGGTTCAGGCGTGACGCGTGGCGTAGTTCGCGTGGGACGTACGCTACGGCGGCCGTCGAGGCGAAGATGCTACGTCGGGCGGGCGGCGCACGCGAACGCCGGAAGCGCTCCGCTTATCGCCCGTTCCGTGCCTTTACTGCCAGCTCACCCTCCCCACCACAAAAGTATACAACATATCTCTCTGTAGTTCTCGACTCGTATGCTAGACTAGCGTTGAATTATGCTTTGGAAAAGACAAGTGACGCAACAGACTAGCTAGACGCACACGAAAAAAATAACTGTTAGTCTAGTTGCCTAATTAAAAGTGCCTACAGATTTGAAATCTAAAAAGGCAATAGGAAAACTACGTACAAAAGAAATCAACAAAAATCCAACAAACCAAAAGGCTTCTAAGAGCTACCCTCTTCACAAGAACTGTATATGTTACAGTTAAAACCCGTTTTTAAAAAATTAAAAATAAATTACATCATATTAATACCTTAAATCGCTTCAATCTTTATATTGTTTCTAAGTTTTTTGTTGAGCTAATTGTATGTCTTCAATTTCGTCCATTAAATTATCGTAAATGTTTCTTCGCCATAATAATTAAGTGGTGTTCTTTATTTTTTCTGTTCACCGATCGCTAATATTCTGTTTAAAAATTACTCGGTCGAAACAATTTTAACTGGATAAATTCGATAAAACGCGTTTTCTCTAGCGAAAACTTGTTTTAACTGATATTCTGATAGTTTGGGACCTAGACGTTGTTGTGATTGTGTGTGGTGTTATTATTATTATTATTTTCAAGCTGCAATAAATTCTAGTTGTATCGAATGCATTTAGTAAAAACTAGTTTTAACTAGAGAAAACACGTTTTAACTAAAAACGGGTTACATGTTAAAGTATAAAAAAATAATGATCCTAAATAAAAAAAAAAACTTTTATAATTTATTTTGTTGACAGTTTTTAAGTACAATAAAAAAAACATTTGCACATACGCAATAGCAATTAAAACTTTAAAAGTAAGAACCGTTTCACGGAAGCAATGAAACAACAAACGCAAAGAAATGATATAAAAAAAGCAGGTGAAAATGAGAATATATTATTATTATATGGTCCGTAAGCGAAGCAATCATACGCACGCGAGTAAGCGGCGCCTTTAACCTCTAAAGAAATTCACCCAAAACCAATAATTCACCATGTACACTTTAATTTTGTACAATACCTCGAAACAACGTTTCGTGAGAATTATGAGCGGTGGAATAATTTAATATTGCATATGAGACGCGGTAGCTATGTCTTTAACGAGACTTAATGACTTGGACTTTTCTCATTTGGACTATTGAAACTGAGAGCAATATTAAACAAAATTCTGTAAGTACACCAAAACTTACTCCACGAAGGAACTGACTTGCTTTGACAAGTAATGATAAGATTTCATATGGTCTTAAATTTGCTTAGATAATGAGAATATAAGGAGAGCGCGTGGCAACTTTCAGTGTATAATATTTCATTCCTTATCCCGACCTAGTGCGTGCAAAATGGGGGTCAAATGTATGGATCATAGCGAGACCGTGTAATGAGAAGCCGACCCCTCTTCCTATTATAGTGCACATTTATCAACACGCACGGGCAAAACGAATATATTTTCAATTTAAGTTTAATCGTTTTAAAAGCGTTTTACGTAAAGTTTCACACACAATCCCCGCTTAGTATTGGTGTATTTGTCTCTAACGATTCAGATCTGACAATATCTAAGTTGACGTTTAGAGATTGTTTTATAGTTGCATATTCATTATAGATTCATATAATTTCATTATGCACATCTGCGGATGAATACTTTCAAAACTTTTTTTTTAAGTTTCTGTTAAATTATTTGAGAACGACAAAAGAACAAATCCAATTTACTATACCAACCACTGCAAACTCTATGCGTTACACGTATATCGTTTACTATGGAGAATGAACTCTTTTTTTGTATAAGTTTGATTGGTTTCGCAACCTACTATTAAAAACGTGATTGAATAATAAACATCCAACAGTGTTTTATTTTTATATAGTTATATGGTACATTTAGTACAAGCTTATTAATCGATATCCAAACTGGTTATCAAAACTTAGTTTTGACTTTTTGATGAGTCTTTTCCTATTCGGTTAGAAAGCGGCTGAACATAAATTAAGATTTATGTCGTTTTGAGAATTTCAAAATAAAATATGTCGCAATAGTATGTTACGATGAAATTTTATATATGTTTACAAAACAGATTAAACTTAAGAAACCTAAGTACATGTTTAAAATAACTCATACTTTGTTCGGACTTTAAGGTGTCGTCGGCGAAACAATTTTCTATGAGTTATTAAAATTGTAAACAAGTTTTCGCGGAAAATGAAAAGGGAGCTCAGCCAATTGAATTATGTCGCTTGAAATGGCGGAGAAAGTAAAATGGCTTCCATAATATGTTTCTGGAGATTGTCCAAATCGAATCACGGTCAAAATCTTTGTTAAAACAGCCTTAAACTAATCTGAAAATAACAAAGAAAAAAACGACTATGTAATACTTTCAGTAAAGATTGTGAACTGGGGCGTTTAAAGTGGACGTATGGTTATTTCTAGAAATGAATCTTTTTGACAGTTACTAAATTCGATTATTTGACGATTAATGTAAGCAAACTTAGTTGTTATTTTGGTAGGCAAATGAATACGATCGTATATTACACCAATGTTATAAAATTCCGCCATTCTATTCATTTAATTTGTGTTGTGACATCAAACTGGATTTCTAAGTTTTGTTCGTTGACAGCGCGGCGCGGGTACACGGTCTGACCGCATTACAACTCAGAAACGAGACCGAGGGAAAGTACGATTAAAATCCAAGACATTTCGTTTAAAAAAAAATCACTTAAAGCGTACTTTGACTGTGCAGGTCGTTTAAAACGCCGTTCGTTAGCGGGAAAGCATAACTTGATTTGAAATTTCGAAGACTGAATCGATGAAAATTTCGACGAATGATCATCACTCGTTTAAGAATATGTCAAGTCAAAAAAAAAACGCGAAATATGTTCCAAGAAATCCAATCGCGTATGTTACCACACTATGCCCTACACATTACAAGCACAAAAACGAATCTTGTAATGTGTAGGACGTCATATCCGTATAACATACGCGATTGGATTTTTTGTATGATATTTCTTATAAGACACAAGAAATTTTCTAGTAATGCGCTAGCTGAAAGAAGTTGGTAGCGGTGGCAGCGGAGAGGAATGTCGAGACAGGCGATCGAGGTGAACGGTCGCACGAACTGTGCCACGCGCCTCGGAGAAACACTTCAAGAGTGGGTACCGTTAGCGGAACGCGGTCAAGCCAGCACCGGTACCGGTGCGGGTGCTCCGCGCAACCCGCACTACCACCGCTGTCGCCCGCTCCGCACACTTCGCTAACGGAAAGACCTACTAAACACAAGCTACCTCTAAACTCTTTTTGGAACAACGCTGCTGTAAATGGCGTTATTATGACTGACCGATTGGTAGAGTGGTTAAATTTAACCACAGAACCAAAGGTCGCGAGTTCGATTAAAAATAATTATGCGCATGAACATGTCTTTTTATTCCGTGTCTGGGTGTAAAATACATACATATACGCTAGATTTAGACTAGACTAGCCACATACTACATCCAACTATAATTAAGTACCATCCAGGTACCCATAATCAAACCCCATAAATTAAAAAAAAAAATAGGGAGGGGTAGAATCCGTTTAGGAAGGGTAGAATTACGAATACACACACATCGGAATTTTATATACAAAAAAATCTAAATTCTAAGTATTAACGTATGTAGCAGTGGTCTAGTACCTACCCTACATACTACTACATAATACAGGATCTATCTAAAGAACTAGATGGCCGTGTATGAGATATCAATTGCAATATCGGATGTAAGTATCGAATAAAAAAAAATATTTCAAGGGCAAAGTTCTCTACACTGAACTTGAACCTAAGTGAAGAAAATTTGATTGCATAGACGTTTGAATCTTGAAGGTTTGTTTTGTAAGCCGTCTGTCTGCACCAATATGCAGTATTATTTTAGCCCTTGATCTGCTATAACTTGATAAGAAAAGTGAAGTGTTAAAATTACGAAGCCAGTGCCGAGTGCTGGGAGCGGGGAGCGAGGAGCGCACAGCAGCGTGGTAATCGGAGCGTTTCTAATACCCACGCTTCGAGTCTCTTTTCACCGCACGCTTCTTGCCTCTGTTCTTATTCATTCGTTTTGCGAAATCGTTTGAAATATGATAACGTTCAGTTGAGCGAGGCGTCGTCGTTCGCGGCTAGTTCTCATGTGCTCGAGCGCGGGAACTCCTTCTTCTTGTTCGTCTATTCAATTTTAAACGCGTCACCCGACAACGATATCGAATAGTTCGAATACGAAAGCGGTTCGTATATCAAGTAGCAAAGTGACGTATTTTAAAAATAATAACGCGGTATTCTGCAACAACTTGTGACATTTCTTTTCGTTGTTGTCGTCTAGGGACTGCGGCAGAACACCTGTGATATAATTGTATATTTTTGCGAGTAATTACACAGCGAGTGCATCAAAGCGCGAGGCAGCCGGGAGCGCGCGGTCGCCGCAGCGATTTGCATTACAAATGTGCGCGGGTGGAGGGATCGCGCCCTGCGTCCTTGCGCGTCGCTCGCTGCTGCACCGAGCACCGTGCGGTGCACCGACATCGCACAATGTTACAATCAACGCCGCACGAATGGTTTTCCGAAGGGGTGTGATTACTGATTGTGTTATACTTTGTACTGACTCGAATTCACATTTGGCACCATTTGGAACCAACGACACTTACCTCTTTATGAATATGAAAAAGAAAATATTTTGTCACTCCGCCGACTCGGGACACTTACCTGCAACAAAAAAAAAATCATCAATAAGACAGAAAAAGACAGTTGTAAAATAGATGCACATATAGCGTTTGTTTAAATGTGACGGAAGTACTTAAATTACCAATACTCATCATAGCATAATCTCAAAATACCAGGACTATAGCTAGCATAGATTTATTACATTGAACCTTTAAGAGGCAAAAAGATTATAGTGTGTAAAGACATGTCAATTAAACAAAGAGCGACCTGTTAGGTATATCGTGTCGAATCCACTTTTTTTACGTTTACTATCAGCACCTCAAAAAAAAAAATTTGCTTCTCTTATATTTCTCATTCGATTTTGCATCAAGTTGTCTTCTTACTTCTACGTCAGATGTACTAGGTATAAGTATTGTCTACATTTGACAAAAAACGCTACCAAAGAGCTTAGTAGGCATGCGGCAGACATGATATTGTACCGTACGTTGTCACAAGTGACCTAAGTATTATATAGAGAATAAAGTTACAAACTTCTACAGGAAGCCAAGAGTTACATTATAAAACAATCTATATATAAATACGTGAAGGAAAAAGTTTAGACTCCTTTTTAAGAACACTACGCGCACGAAGGAGTGTGATATTCGGCATATGTAGGTAAAGTTTAGTGGAGTAGGAGTGCAGATAGCTAAAACCTATATAATATTAATTTTAAAATGGGACTGTATGGCTAAATCCTAAACTATAAGAAATAGCGAAGTGTTCAAAGGATTCATGAGCTTGATTTATGAGGAAAAAAACAGCATATTCACATTTTGAAAAATCTGTCAGTTTAAGAGGTAATCAAACCACTTGATTTGATAATCTATAGTATATTAATACGTGAAGATAATACTTTGTACCCCTTTTAAAGCATTGTACGGGTACGGAGGAGTGTGAGAGTTGAAGTTAAAGTTTACATGGCCATAAAGAAGTGCTAAAAGTTAAAATCTATGTACACCTAATATGCGTAATATACTGGCCACCTTACAAGTTTAATAATCTGTCGTTTGATGCAGTTTGAATTGGCTTACTCTCGCCTATTTATTATTGGTGGTTTCAAGTGAGTACGGTCGAACTTCGACCGCTGGGCGACCACTAGTAGGGTTTTATTGTTTGAAAGAGCCGTTCTAGCTACTAGCCACTATGAATTAAAGTAAAACCTCCATTTTAAATATTTTTAATTAAGACTTTTAGTCACTGTATTCTAAATTCGAAAACAATAAGACAATTTGATGTAATTGCTTTCTAAGTGTTTCTGAATTCGTGTTTGCGCTCAAACATAAATACGTCGAAAGTTAGTATAATTTTTGAAAAAAAAAAAAGACCATCGTGGCGCTGATGTAGCAGTTACAGCTACTGTGTTTGGAGGCAACATGGCTAATGTACGCACCACGCGTTCTTAGTTTAGTTGCTTTTGCAGGCTAAATTTTGACTTGTAAAACAGACAAAGAGGAAATAACCAATTTTTCCGCAATTTAAAAATTTTTATCCATAGACAAAAAAATTTGTACGCGAGAAACAGTAGAAATCGCCTTAAACTTTGTTGAGTCTCGCTCTCAAGAGTTCTATCGCGAAGGCATTAATGGTTTCCGTAATAGATGGCAGAACTGTGTAAAAAATATGGCTATTATAATGATTTGAAAAATCCTTTTTTCTTATTAGGTCCCAGTTTATTTATTTATTTATTTTTTATCAAACGGTAATTTCATATTTCTCTACCCCTGGTTTAACCAACCAAGTATATGTCAGAGAATTTATTTACAATTCATTCAACGTTATCGCATTAATACGATTATTAAAAAAATAATCCGTTTTCTTTGCGATTTTTTTCATACTTTGTATTCTACTTAGTATAGAAATAAGTGTGAAAGAGTGTAACTACATGACATTCTAAATCAATACGTTATCATCCATCACATTCTCAACTAAATTTTATATCAACTCCACAAAAGAGACAAGACAACAGCAAAAT
The DNA here is from genome assembly GCA_949709985.1 of Luffia ferchaultella. Lineage (NCBI taxonomy): Eukaryota > Metazoa > Arthropoda > Insecta > Lepidoptera > Psychidae > Luffia > Luffia ferchaultella. The sequence continues at coordinate 4,925,560 of OX453242.1, read as the reverse complement.
GGACTTATACGAAAAAAATCGCAAATCTTATGATAAACTGGATTTCCGTTAACGAGTCGATAGAAATGACTTCCATTCCGACAAAGGCTTCAAGTAGCCGCTGGTGATTTATATTACAATCTATTTATAAACCCATTAGGGCAATAAGAGTGTAATATTTGGAAGTTTTAAATATCCGGTCGGTGGACGTTAGCGAGGTGCGAGGCAGGCGAGCCGAAACCCATGAATTAAAAATGAACTTCTCCCGCGATGCGTGATGACGGCCGACAAGAGTAGCGCATTAGACGCCACAGGTAAAAATTCACCAAGTCTCTGGTAATTATCGCCCGTCACTTTTCCTCCGCCGTTCAAGATTTTCATAGAAAATCAACAGCCCGGAACAGAGCAGCGAAAACATTAGAAAGTTAAAAAAAAAATCCGCTAACATTGTGTAAGATTTATAAGCGTATAAAATTTAAATAAAAGAGTTGGATAAACGCAGCTATGAATTCTTTTCAACGTAAAAAAGGTTAATAAAAATCCAGTTTTCTAATTCATCGTTGATGTTCGAGTGAATATTTCGCAAACGCCTAGGCTTCAACGTAACCGATTAACGCGAGAGCCGTCTCGGACGGATCTAAGAAACCGAGGAGCAACTTTTTTTTTAGAGCTCCGTAGGTACCCTAGGGGTCACCAGAACCGTATCACTAAGACTCTGCTGTCCGTCGTCCGTCTATCACGGGGCTATATCTTTTGAACCGTACTAAGTAGACATTTGAAATTTTCACAGAGTGTGTAATAATTACTATGGCGGCTACAACTCATACTCATACAAGAAGTGTTTTTTTGTTGGCGTTTTTTACTCGAAGTTAATAATAACAATGATGACAATATGTACAAACGTCTAACTAGTATGAATAACTATAGTGCACACTCTTAAATAAAACAAGAAACGACAATGACCACTGCAATTGACCTAAGTTATTATTACGTGACTATAAGTAGCTTGAAATTTATACATGTGGCGCCATCTTTATACGTTACACGGTTGCATTCGACTGTTTTTATTTCAAGCAATACTTATTTTTCCGATATATTAAATGTTACGTGTTTGAAAGCTTATATTTTTTGGAAAAAATTGAATTAAGTTTTATTCAAGATAACTCTAGTGATAACGCTATCTGTTGTAAAGGATAATAACTAATTGAAGAACACCGTCTATATAGCAAATAATTCGGTTTCAGTGCGATTACGCTACGTACATTGAATGGTCTCATCACAAAATCGAAATTAAATGTATTTTCGCGTGACTTAATTTTAATATTAATTTGCTTAAGGGGCAGTCTTTTTATTTGTAAACAAATTATATATGTAGTATTAATGTGCGGTGGTACGGAATCCATCATGTGCGAATCCAACTCGCACTTGAAAGTTTTTTAAGAACGATTTAGCATAAAAATATGTCGTAAATGTTAATAATGATGCTTTATAAATAGAGTTCACCTTTTTCGAATAATTCGTTATGTAAAGTAGCACATACATACCTATTTAAATAGTGCTGTATACAGTTCATTGGATATTTATAAAAATGCATTAGTCCATTTGGATCAATGTTTACGTCGTTTCAATCCTTTCTTTACGCGCATTGCCCTTTGTTAAAAAATAATTCTTTCGGTTAATAAAATTCAAATGTAAGGGCCACAGTTCTAATAGCACCATATACAGCGTGAAAAATAAATACAGCGTGATTATGCAAATTATTAAGTAAAAAACCGACCAAAAGCGAGTAGTATTCGCGCAACGAGGGTTCGGTATATATATACACGGTATATTTATGTTATGCATTTACAAAAAAAATGTTATTTCGAAGGTAATCGCAAAAAATAATATTTTATATATAATATGAATACAATTTAACCATTTTCGGATTTTTCCCTTGCTTGTGCTGTAAAACCTAGTCGATTAGCGAATTTCATGATTCTAGGTCAACGCGAAGCACTTTTGCCGAGGTAAAAGGGTCTCGTCAGACAGATAGATAGTCGCGACAAACGAAGTGATTTCATAAGGATTTCTTTTTCCTTTTGAGGTACGTAATCGTAAAAACTATAAAAAAAAAATTTTTTTTTAGCGGTTTGAGAAAAATACGAAGTAGCCACTAAGGATTTTTTAATCACAATGTGACATATTTGTGTGGCGCACAAATGTGCATGCATAAACGCTTCATTCAGTATTTTGTACCATTGGTGATTTCACTCACGTCGTTCAAAGTAAATTATTAATAATTTTTAAAGCATTCATCGCTTGAATAAGTTACGTAATCGAGTTATGTTTGTGCGTCAACTTCAGTATGCAATGACGTATACGAGGTGCACTCTTATATCAAAATCATCGACAACGAGAAACTATTTTTTAATTTAGTGACTAGGCTATACTAAGGTAAATTAAGCTAAATGCATACATAGATCTGAGAGATATGATAATGAACCACACGAAACAAACGCAGGCGATAAAGCGTTGCAAGCATAGTTAAGCAGTAAAAGCGCGTCTGTCCGTGCATGCACTGAAAGATGTAGTTCGCGGCTCGTCACATCCGACCGGAGCGAAATGCCGTCCATTTGTTCTGGTCAGACACGGGGCTTCCACGTAACGTATGACCGACCATTTCACTTAAGTGATCCAATCAGTACTGGTGTTAAGAGATTCATCTTGACATATTATTCTAGAACCCATAAAAGAATCAGAGCTCTATTTGCTTTGTTCGAGTTTAATATATTTATAAAAATACTTTCAGATATGATCCTAGAAATTTCATCCACGATGGAGAGCACATAAAATTTTATACAAAATCATAGAAAAGTTTTTCTGTTTAATCCACTGTACATTATTATGGTTATCTATCGAAAGAAAAGACGAACAAGGTATCAAAAGACGTTACTTGTTATATTGCTTGCTCTAGTTTGACAGTATAGGCGGATTAAAGGGGAGTAAAACACCGTTTAATTAAATCAAGTGACACGTCGTCGGTCACTTCAATCTCTCGACCCCAATAAAGCTACAAGACGCATCCACACACCTCGCCGCCCACCTACAACACCGTTTTAAGACGATAGACCGCCTACGAAATAACCGTTAGGGCGATCAAAACCATGTTCGTTCATGCTATGCCGTCGATGCTAAAAATCAAACGAAGATCGACCAATTTCTATACAACCTAAATATATTTTAAAAAAAACCGTGTTTTAGCGATTTAGTATCGTCCGTGTCTGATCCGATGACATCCTTTCCGCTTCATAGAGAAAGTTTTTTTTTTAAATCGAACGAAACAAACTAATAAATATACAAGACAAATTTATTAAATTAATTAGCTTTACGCCCGCGACTCCACTCGCGTGGACTACATAGTTGTACCGGGACCCCTTTTTCCAGGAAAAAAAAAGTAGCCTAGTCATTCTTCACCTTATAAACTATATCTATGCAAAAAATTACAGCGGTCCCGGTACAACTGTGTAGTGCAAGCGAGCGGAGCCGCGGGCGGAAAGCTAATGTCTTTATAAATTATAGCCTATGTGTTATTCTGATGTATATGCTATACTATTGTAAAGTTTTAGTAAAATCAATTCAGTAGTTTTTGCGTGAAAGAGCAACAAACATACATACAAACTTTCGCGTTCATAATATTAGCAAGGAAGATCCTTTAATTAATCAATCTGATAATACAGCACCACAGAGTAAATAAATTTGACAGCAGCGTTTGTTTTTAATAGAGTCAGAAATGTCGCTTCATAGTGTTGAAACTGTTAAACGTAATTTTGCGGGGTTGAAAAGCAGCGCGCGGGGACCTCGCGGACTGAAACTCGCTATTTTGCACCAGCTAGCTAGAGTATGAGTGGTTAGACTGTAAACGCAGAAGACGGCTTCTAGTCAATGCGTACTGTTATGTACAGCACAATGATTTGTCGTACCAATTCAATACAATATTAGACAAAACCAAGTCTTCGCTGCACCTTATATTTTTTTCCTAGCTAAAGCTTGTATCGCATATTGATGTTCATTTTTCCATTATAACACACTAGCGACCGCCCGCAGCTTCGCTTGCGTAGACTACAAATTCAGGTACTATTAACGTTCGAGATGGTTTATACGTACTTTTTGCTGGAACCAATTTTGGTTACACCCATTCAAACTTTCGATCTTCATTCCCCTTCCACTCTTTAAAAAAAACTGATACAATTTTTCATTTCCCGTTTCCCACCCTTAAAAGGTGGAAATCTAAAAACCAAGAAACACGTCATTATTTAAGTCCCTTCATTCCCATTCTTAAATTTGAAATTTCTAAAAAAGCCTTTCCTAACTTAATGCTCACTCAGGTTATAAAATAAACCTATGTTCCAAATTTAAGCTTCCCAGACTTAGAAGTTTTGGTTGTACGTTGATAGATCAGTGTGGACAAACGACAGACAGATAGACAAACAAACACAAAAAGTAGCTTATGACACTCTTGACAACCTTCTTTCACGTCTGCAAAGTTTCATTAAAATCTGTTCAGCCGTATTAGAAATTAGCTCGAATAGATAAAATTGAATTGAATAGACGTACAGACAAACAGACGGACAAAAAGAAGCTAATGTCAACTATCTTGACAACCTTCTTTCCCGTCTGCAAAGTTTCCTTAAAATCTGTTTAGCCGTTTTGGAGATTAGCTCAAATAGATAGATACACGTACAGACAGACAGACGGACAAAAGTAACATTTGTTAGTGTTGACGACCTTCTTTTCATACTTGTGATTTTTCATTAAAATCGATTTAGACAGATGGACATACAGACAGACATCCAAAAAGTTCTGCATGTCACTTTTCACTACATCCTTTCCATATGTGTAAAGTTTCATCAAAATCAGTTAAGCCGTTTTGGCCTAAGCCGATTTGCTCGAATAGACAGGCAGTTCATTTTCATATATATAACCTATAACCCTCCGCTAGATTCAGGCTATCAAAGGCAAAAAGATTTTTTCCAATCCGACTGGTAGTTTCAGTGATTAGCGCATTCAAACAAACAAACTCTTCAGCTTTATAATAAATATAATAATCTATTATATAGATTAATAGATTATAAGATAATAAGAAAATAAAATATTACTGAAAACCGTATCAAAGTCTATTGCGTGGATTGGAAGTAAAAAGTTAACGAACAGAGGCAGACAGCGAATTTATTTTCTCCCGCTATAGTTTTCATATTTCGATAAAAACTGCTAAGATATTAATTTAAATTGTAAGAAGTAAAGGGCAATTATAATATGCATGAAATGCTTAAGACAAATAACGTATTTAATTTCATAAGGATTAATATCACGTTTAAAAAACATCTTCGCAAACAGTAAATTATGTTAGAACAAATTTGATTGTTATAAAAAAGGTTATAGTAAGTTAACCTTAAAAGATACACATATGCTGTCGCGGACTTTTGGTTAGAACATTCAAAGGGGAACAATTCCGTAATACATGATTTTTGATTAACATTAACCGTTTACGCAGCGCGCGCGACGGAAGCTCTCAAAAGGAATAATTTTTCCCGTTTTTGCAACATTTTTCATTGATGTTCCACTCCTATTGGTCGTAGCGTGATGTAATATAGCCTATAGCCTTCCACGATAAATGTACTATCCTACACAACTATAATTTTTCAGTTTGAATCAGTAGTTCCTGAGATTTGCGCGTTCAAACAAACAAACAAACAAACAAACTCTTCAGCTTTATAATATTAGTATAGATATACGTAACATAGTGTCTTGTAACGTATCGCAGTAGCAAATTATAAATGTCGGCGGGTGTGAGCGGGGTGTTTTACTATTGAAAATTCATATAAGCTCGTGTTCAAAGCGAACATAAAGTTTGGTACGATCTGTACCTGTTCACAACCTGCGCAAGCCGCTGGTGTGGGTGGACCTTTCTTTTTTTGAAAGTAACACTGACAGGTTACAACAAGAAGAAGAAAGAAAGTGTTCTATTTATTGTGGTGTAAACTTCATCTTGTAGAACGCTGGGTGTTTAATCCGAATCGTGCACCCAAAATAGTTCATCTAAGTACTAGAATTTTACACGAGTCGCAGGTACGAAATTACTCGCACACGTCTGTCTCCTCTTGTACCTTCTCAGACTTTCATTTCGCGTCTCATTTTCTCTGTCACCGACGACTAGGGGATAAAATTTAACGACAAGGTATTAAACATAACCCACCGTTCTTCTTAATTTGATCAACGAAATTAACCCCGTGTTATCAAATTGTATTACCCATTTGTCACGTTTTAATACCCATCAGACTATTGAATAACGTCGTAACGTTTGCACCACTACTTTTGATCGAGTTTGATCGAGAACGGCATACGTTTGAGATTATTTCGTAATAATTTTGAACGAAGCTTTTCGGATTTATAAAACAAGTCAGGTTGTATACAGCAAATTACTTTTTGCTAAAAAATAACGTATTCATTACACGAGATTGTTGGAGTGTTTGCGGTGTGGCAGCGCGGCGGGTATACCGGAAGCTAAATATTTAAGAGTGCGGGAGAGACGGCGGCCACGACCGAAGCTGATTAAACTCGTAAAGCGGGCAACAATGAAAATCGAAGCGGGGGCGGCCGAGTGGTGCAGCAGGCAGCGAGTAGCGGTCGCGTCATTATTTCCATAACGAGGCCCGCAATCCGTCGCCGGGGCATGCCGCAGCGCCTAGTCTGGTCGATTAATCAGAGGACCTGTTGAACTAACTTACATCGTTGCACATCTAAGTATCGACATTTCTCAGTCTTGAGGTCTACTGCACATTGAATAAAAATGTCTTATCTTGTGAGAGATGCCTTACAAGAAATAAAGTCGTGCAAGTTATCCTGTGACGCTCTACACATTACAAGAACTTTTTTTGTATATCGGACCAGACATGTACTTAATGTGTCGTCACAAGACATCTCTATGCGACTGCATTCATTAAGAGATTTCTTAATAAGACACAAGACATTTTATTCATATATGTTTAGGAGTACAGGCCCTACTATACTGACAACAATAATGTCTCATTTAAAACTATTCATAATAGAGGTTTAATAATTTCTAACACGTTTTAATCTTGCCTTATTTCACTCTTTGGGAGCGTTCAAGTATTACGTAACGCAATTTGGGGGGGAGGGGGGGGTCTTGTAAAACGTTACGGTGCGTTACAAGGGCGGGAGGGGGGTATTTAACAACGCGTTACGTAACATTTTTTTTATTTTAATAAAAAAACTAAGGAATCAGGATCTTCCAAATCGGCAACCCTTTTCGTTTATGTTTTACGGGGAATCCCTGGATTGTATTGTACGTTACTTTTATTTCTGTTTTCCTAAATTGGCAACCCTTTTCGTTTATGATTATGTACTTTTACCTGACCATGACTGGGTTGTAGCAGAGCGGCACAAATCTATTCTGTCTGTATATGCCGGCGTCAACGTGGATCCTGACGGTTTCGGTAAGGAAGAAGCTGTTGGTTACAACGGTCCGACACACATATCCATAAGGAGTGGAAAACACTCATCCTCCACAGCGAACACGCATGCTTATGATTTCGAATCACTTTTATCAGTGTCTGCATTTAAACCCTTAGTGATGACAGAATCGAACACCGTGAAGCCAGTGATAATCATCTTTGTAGACGGTGGACCGGACGAAAATCCGCGCTATCGGGAAGTCAAGAATTTTGCCATTCAACACTTAAAAAAATACTACCTGGACGCCCTGTTCATAGCGACTAATGCTCCCGGGCGGAGTGCATTCAATCGAGTTGAGCGACGCATGGGCCCACTCAGCAAATGCGTGTCAGGTCTTATCCTGCCGCATGAACATTTTGGTTCTCATCTCGACGACAAGGGAATGACTGTTGATGAAGATTTGGAAAAACGCAATTCCCAGCACGCTGGAGAGTCACTAGCCAAGGTCTGGAGTGAAATGAATATTGACAGCTACGATGTTTCGGCGGAATATAAAAAGCCTGAGGATAGCATGCAGGATCCAGGAGAACCTAATCTGGCGTGGTATAGCGCTCACGTCCGTGAATCGCAATATTTATTGCAAGTGATGAAATGCACGGACGAATCTTGCTGTTCCCCCTCGAGGAGTGCGTTAAAATCTGTCTTTCCAGATAATTTCTTGCCGCCACTCTGCCCACCCCAAGCTAACCCCAAGTAAGCTCGTGGTACCTAGTCAGCTAGATAAAGGATCATGCAAGTTTTCACCATTTCTTGTGAGGTTGTCCGTTGATCTGTCGCCTCCACTAGAAGGGTTTAAGCAAATGCCTTATGATTTTTGTTGTTTATCAGTACAATCTGATCTCAAGAACAGAATTTGTGCAACTTATGGGATCTATTTCACATCCCAAAAGAGTGTGCAAACGCCTTTACGTGCATGGCAAGACTGCCCAAAAACCTCATGAGAGTAGAGTACGGCCACAGCGACTTGCTGCCAGAAGGGCAAATGAGCTGCTTTGCATTGTGCGCCATAGTGAAGCATTGTCTGAGGATGCCGATTGGCTCGATGAAGACGAAGTTGATGCAAATGGTTTAACAATACCGGAACCTTTTTCGTCTGCTCTTCGATTACCAGCAATGAAAGAGACTGTGTGGCTGGCAAACCCGTGGACAGAGGAGCAGTAATTGCAATTGAATTGTGTTTTTGCGTACATACACTTATTTGATTTATGCCTAAATGAAAACATAAAATTATCTCCTTTTGTTTATTATTACTGCAAACGCAATATTACAATATCAAAGGTATTATACTTTTTGACTTTAAACTTTAGTGGTCACTTAAATGTTACGTAACGTTTAAAGAGGGGGAGGGGGGGGGTACAGAGAAACGTTACGGTGCGTTACATGGGGGGGAGGGAGGGTCTAAAATCTTTAAAAAATGTGTTACGTAATACTTGAACGCTCCCTTTCCTATTATGCAGTTCCAACATTCATTACGAAAATATCAACTGGAAGGTTATATGTTTGTCGACTTTATCCACGCTTAGCTTTTTTTTATCTATATAAATATACAAGAGCGTCAAGACTTTAAATATTTTAATTTAATGATTATTATTGAAAACCAGTTTGTCCACCGTATTACTTAGCGGTACAGTTTGTTGTTTGTTTAACGCTCCATCGATTTCGTTAACCACAAAAGCACACTCCTAAAAGCCATTTATTAAATGTTTATTTTTGTATGATTTTCAAGTGTAATAAATTTTTTATCCATTTTAAATAGATATTCTACAAGATCACTAGTGATTTATTACTAGAAATAGATATTCACTTTAACTACTGGTTTTTCTTCTTCTTGGGTTTATGATACTTAATAACGTCCTCAAAAAATTCTAATATACCCATATTATATAACTATAAACAGAAAACTAGCTTTATGTCTTAAAAAATAATAAATATATAATGTTTAATTTTTATTTTCGTACGACTTGTCAATCAACGTTGATTACTGACAATATTTCACAACATTCATAAAAACAATAGTAATAATAGCCTTTTAAATAATATAACCCTATTATATACAAAACACTTCGTGCGCATTTAACTATTTGTGACGATATGTTGAATTTAAACTTTGAATTTATTAAATACTAGCGACCCGCGCCGGCTTCCTACGGGTAGCAGAGCATATAAGCCGTAATGTTTTTTTTTCTGTAGTAGTGTCATATCAGCTTGTTGCGTCGAACATGTGAATTGGATTTAATTACATTTAAATGTGATGTAAGTTCATCCTACTTGGAGTATTTTTAAAGTATTTTATTTCCAATTCTATAAATATTTAAAAAAAGTAAAGAATAAATACATACCTATAACCTAACCTACGTGTGTAGCGTCGTCCTATTTAATTACAATTGCGGCGCCGCGTGCGATACTTTTAATTTCGCGATAGCTCCGAAGATATTAATTTAAATTGTGTAGTGTATAGGGCAACCATAATGTACATGAAATACTGAAGGTAAATAACGCATTTAATTTGATAAGGATTAATATTGTATCCGTATAAATTGCTTTCTAATTACCTCATCATGTGACACCATTTTTTCAAACATAAAAATAGGTATAATAAGCTATCCATAAAAGATAGACATATGCCATCGCGGACTTTTTTTTAGTCTTATAAAAGTGAAACAATTCTTCCATACATTATTTTGTCATATCTCTAAGGGATCATGCAGCGTTTTCGATGAAAGCTCCCAGCCGGCTTGATTTTTTTCCGACTTATTCAACTATAATCGTCATATTTCAACAAATTTCCACAAAACATTAATAAATTATACATGTAAATCTTTCTCTGGAATCACTCTGTCCATAGGTGTATGCATAATATGCCAATCCGTTCGGTAGTTTTTGACTTTATTGCGTTCAGACAGTCAGACACACAGACAGACAGGCGCGGCGGGGACTTTATTTTATAATATGTAATGTATTATCTCCAGAATTGTATTTATGCTTGTTGGAAATAAAAAATTCAGTATTAAGCTGTTATTAGGCTCAATAGCCGATTTTACCTAATTTTAGGCTCAAATTTAATCGAACATTATTATAAATTAATATGAACCGAATATATTAAGTCTTAACCAATAAAGTTGCTGTTTTGTATGAAATCAGTTAAAGTATTTTTTTCCAACATCTTTATTTCTTTTATTCAAAGTAATCACCTGTGCAATCGAAGCATCTTTGCCAACATGGTGGCAGTTTATTGATGCCTTTCTTGTAAAAATCAATTGGACGGGAGGTAACAAACTCTTCAAAGGCATTTTGTACTGTCTCTCGGTAATTGAATATTTTTCCCGTTAAAAAGTTGTCCAAATTTTGAGAAAAGTAATAGGTGCTAGGTCTGGCGAGTATGGCGGATAAGGGAGAACTTCCAACCCCACTCTAGCAGCTCGGAGACTGTTTGTTGTGCAGTATGGGGTCGCGCGTTGTCGTGAAGGAGCAGCGGGGACGACCGATTGACCAAAGCTGGTCGCAGACGTGCTAGCTTCTCCATCATTGTCTTCAGTTCTTCATACTACACATCTGCAGTAATGCTCATGGAATTTTGTAAAAAGCTGTGATAAATCACACCGGCACTAGACCACCAAACAGTGACCATCACCTTTTTAGGGGTTATTTTAACACAGGTAACAATCCGGTTCAAAATGCTTTCATTTCTGTACGAGTCAATAACGGGTTGTGTGGGTTCGTTTGTTAAGTTCTCTCCGTAAACGTTGTTGATGTAACGTGCCGTTTGGGCCGCATTAGTGCCACGACGGAACTCATATTCCATAATTACACGAATTTTTAAAGTGTCCGTTATGACGAATAATGTTCAAATGTAATGAAAACACAACGCTAATCAATAAACAAAAAACTGACTTTGTAAAAAGAATGCCATGTTTTTAAAACAAAATTAATTTGAATTTAGAATCCACAGCCAAACTTTTTTTTTTGCTTGAAATGCCTAGTACTGAAGAACGGCAACTTCATAGGTTAATACCTAATATAGCTATTAGATAATACGGACATATTGATTTCCAAAAAAATGGTTCACGGTTTAGGTGTCATACTGGTTTGCTACAAATACGTATCAATTTCGTCGAATATCGCTATATCTGGAAATCGTTGAAATCATTGCCATTTCAGCCGACGTGGGCCACTCCCGGTAGGTCGTATGAGATAGTAACAGCGGATTTTAAGGTTGTGCGTCTTTGAAAGGAAGTCTTTGTTAGTTGTTTGCGTGGTTATTGACACGTATGAACAGACGAGCAAATCTGGAGCCACCTTTTAATGTGCTCGAGTGTGACAGTCGCAAACTCTATATTGGCATTTATTTTTGGTATTAACAAATTTTTCTCCTATTCCCTCTGTATTTCATCGAATACACATTAATTATGACCGAAAAGTTAGGTAATATTTTTATAAACGTTTTTGGACGCTGAACTCGTATATAAACATGCATACAAAATCAAAAAACAATATCTGGCGAATTAAATATCAATGATATTCTTATTTATAATATATTATATATATATATATATATATTATTATTAATGAATAATATTTGTAAACCCGTTTTTTTTTTATGAGGAAATGGATTATATGCATCTTATCGTGCGATGTCATAAATATAAAAATAATTTCATTCCGTAATATTTATTGAATAGAAAATATAGATTTAGGTACCTAGCCGAAAAAAAGTTATAATGAAACTATGAAAAAAAAAAGATGTGAGATACAAAAATAACGACAGAACAGACCACAACAGCAAATCGCAATAGTACACAGTAGCTAGCACGTATCGTATTTACGATTAATACATTAAAATTAATCTTCCACGTCACTCATTCCTTCTATAAGTAATTCGGTTCAATAAAATTTTAATACAATTTGGTCTTTAATTTGAATGCATCGTTCCAGTATACAGTCTGATTTCATTATTTTCGTCACTAATTATATTATTGTAACATTTTGTGAGATCAAATGCATTGTTTTAACTTAAAAATGTAGTATTGTTCCTGGGTACTTTTATATTTTACGTACAACGACTTCTTATTGGTAAATACAGCTTTATTTAACCTCATAATTTTGTGCTACTAGTAATCACATTATAAGTACATTTCTAGATAAAAGTATGATTTAATCTATAATAATGTGTTATAACATACAAAGTACTTTACTGTAATGTATTACCGCTTTAAGTTGTTAGCATATTAAAGGGTGGACCAAAAGTCCGGTAACATTTGAATCGAGCGCTGCTTCGAATTGCGGGGGATAGGGGGGAGCGGGGCGTTACTAAACGCGAGAGCGGCTAGTGGGAATTCAGAGCCATGGCGTCGTTTGGCGGAGCACGACGCGCGTTTTGCGTACGCGAGTACTATCGCAATAACGATTCTGCGACTGAGGCGCAACGAAAATTTTGTAAACAGTACAACATACGACATAAAAATCAAGCTCCATCAACACGTGCAATTAAAAATTGGGTACAGAAGTTCGAGGAGACGGGTTCAACATTAAATCAACCACGAACCGGCCGACCTAGGACGTCGAGAGAGCCCGTAAACATAGAGCGCGTACGAGCATCTGTTAGAGAACAACCTGGCCTCTCTACTCGAAAGCGGTCTAGTGTTTTAAATGTGTCCAAGACATCTTTAAATCGTATTCTTCACAAGGATTTACATTTACACCCGTATAAAATTCAAATTGTACAGCAATTAAGGCCATTAATTAAGAAAATATACGCGAGGAAATTCATAACATTTCTCCAAACACTTGTCGTGCGGTGATGGAAAATTTCCGCTCTAGGATACAGGAGTGCCAAACTAAACAAGGGACACATTTAAACGACGTTATTTTTAAAAAATAAAAACCCGATTTTTGTACTTTTATAATAAATATACATATTTTCTCTCATATCTTTTTTTGTATTTTTATAACCATTTGAAATGTTACCGGACTTTTGGTCCACCCTTTATAACGCGATATTTTTTTCCCGCCATGTAACGTTCTAGTTTTGAATTATAACATTCTGTATCTTTACTTTAAAACCATTCCTTAATTAATAACAATAATAGAATAAAAGTTAGGATATATTCCTTGTTTTCGTGCAGTATTTAATCCATTAGTAAATTTTGTAACAATAAATTAATGTTAAGAGTCCAGACAGATAATCTAAGATAATCTATTATACTATAATCCCAGGGTCCCAGGTCATATTTTAGCATTGTAGATTGGATATAGAAAATACGGATTTTTATATTTTTTTCAAGTGTAACAACTAGTTGACGTTCTATATTGAGTCGCATCGCATGTTGTCACAGGTGAAATTATATATTTGTATTTTTCGCATGGTCGAAAGTGGAGCACGAGCCGTAGGTAACGCAATAAAGTCGCGCGGGCATAAGGAAGAGGCAAAGTTTACTGTCTCCAAGGCTCGTGAATCAATCCGATCGTAATCCGCAAGACGAGCGCAACGCGATTCTGTACCTACGTGAGGACGGCAACTGTAAAGGCAAACCGACGCGATGGTGGTGTAGGCGTTTATCTAATATCTGGAGCGGTCCGGTCTACTGCCCGCTGACAAGTGATCGGATGCTCGAGTCGCGACGAGATTAATGAGCGTGACGGAGCCTACCTCGCACACGCATTCACCGTCTTGTGCCGTGTCGTAACCGCTGGCAGTGGCTCTTACTTAAATTAGTTAACAATGACACATTTCGCTGGCAAACAAACAGAGGAGTCATTTAAATAGACCACGCGCTATTCTCGTACTAGTGACGGCGCGCACCTCGCGGCTCGCACCGGCACCGGTGAACGCGTTGCACGCCACACGCCAGCCGTGTACGCTTCCACTGATTCACACATACCTCAAGGTGATCTCGAAATATTTGCAAAGTCCACTCATTTATTATACAATAAAATATACTGCGGTAATGTTCTCAACAATTCTACACTTTACATTTATCGTAAATTAGTACTTTAGACCTCCGTCTTAATGAATAATTCATATTTAATAAAAACGTACCCAACCTCAGTATAAGTTGGTAATTTTGTGATAATCTAAGCAGGGAACCTACATTGTCGACGAGCGATTCGTTCGCAGCATTAGAGATTGTCAAATGATAAAGTTATCACTCTTCAAGTTATACCAAAGAAATCTGTTCCAGTAATATGTAACGATGTTGTTACAAGAATCATGGCTTTCGTATACAAAATAAATCGAAAACACCGAACTGACATTAAAACATTTATCAGGTAATATGGGCGCTACTATCATTAGCGGAAAATATCGCGTCTCAATCGTAAAAAGCCTTTGAAATTCCTACATATCATTGGATATATAAACAATATAGTATATTGAGTTTTGTAATTTCATTTCGATTTAATGTTTGACATATATTAAAAAAAAAAACACGTAACCAAGTGAAACAAGGCGGCAGAGTCGGCATCGTCAGCGGCTGCATTCGTATTGCGTAACGTCACAGTAACGTGGTAGCGGCAGACCGCAGTCAGGACATTGCTCTCGCTAGCCTCGCGCTTGAACTTGAAACGACCATTGCTAACAAGTAAACGGTATCTTACATTCACTTAAAGCGAAAAGAAAAAACGCAAGCCACTTTGGATTCTACTCTTGTTTAACTTGCGACGGACGTAAACGGATTATACGCGAATTCGCAGTCGATTTACTTTAGTCGATTTAAATCTGACCACACGAACATTTCCAGACAAATCATACGAAAAGCATGTAACCGTAGTGATAAGTTTTATTCGATAGAGTACTTAATATAATTTATTATATCTGGATGCCATTATTTTATAACGACGTAAAATATGCTAATCACTAATCGTCGACTGGTGTGTTTTGTTAAGAACATGTGATAAACACAAACATTACATTAAAAAGTAATTTACCGGTTTTGATTCGTTCTTGGGAAATTGTCGGAAATGGCAAGTGAAAATTAATCTGTATAATTTTACACTTTACCGAGTTAAGAAGTACATATTTTGCGAAGTGCACATTCTGCGCTTAACCCGATGTAGACATTAATTAATGATCGACATTAGTTGAAGTCCGAAAAATTGCGCAAACGGTGCCAATGTTGTTGGGCAAAGTTACGTTTATGGTCCATCATTTTAAACAAATAGGTCAGATTATGTATGGTTTGTTGGTGACAACGCGACGAACGAGTCACCAAGAAGCCTTAAATTTTTTTATGCCTAAATGATTATAATACTCGTAAGAATAACTTTAATGTGATTTTGATATGTTTGAGTTTTGATTTGTACTTTAACAACGACTCTACGTTAGATATGTTAGATTGTGTCATTCAAATTAATATCGGCATTACTTATTAAAGTTCGAAGTCTATTTGTGATTATCAACTGTAACTGAAACCGCCCGGTAATGCCGAATAAATAATACATTAACGGTATTACGAGGGTTGCCTTTTATATTTCGGGATTAGAGAACAAAAACAAATATTAATCATCGAAAATCACTTTATTGTTTTTCAAAATATTCCCCATGAACATTTATACACTTTTGCAAGCGTTTGAACCAATTGTCGAAACACTTTTGCCACTCTGATTGAGGTATCTCTAAAACATGCATTCTGAATGTAGCAACCGCTTCTTCAGGTGTCAAAAAACGTTGACCTCTCAGTTTGTTTTTTACGGGAATAAAAAGAAGTGATTCGGTGCAAAGTCAGGACTATACGGCGGATGACTCATCAAATCGATGTTTCGGGTGCTCAAAAATGCAGTTGTTTGAGCCGATGTGTGAGAGCTCGCATTGTCGTGGTGAAGAGTGATCCGTTTTCGGCGGTTGGTTTTCCTGATTTCTTGGAAGACAACTGGCAAACAAATGGTTGTGTACCACTCAGAATTGACTGTTCTGCGTTGTTCTAGTGGTACGGTTACGACATGTCCAGTTTTTCCGAAAAAACAAGCGACCATTTGCTTGGAAGTGCTTCGGGGGCAAACAATTTTGTTGGATTTGGCTCATCTTGAAACACCCATACAGTCGACTGCTGTTCACTTTCGGGCTCATACGCGTAAATCCACGATTCACCACCTGTCACGATGTCATAGACGTGTTTCGAAGTTTCGAAGCACCGCGATCGTATTTTTTGAGCATTTCTTTCGACCACTCGACACGAGCTTTTTTTTGAGCGATTGACAAATTGTGTGGGATCCAACGCGAACAAATTTTTTTGACAGTCAAATGTTTATGCAATATTGAATGTATGCTGGTCCCACTAATGCCTAAGGTTGTCTCAATCTCACGATAGGTCACATGACGATCTAGCAAAATCAGTTCGCGCACAGCATCAATGGTTTTCGGAATAACAGCTGATTTTGGACGACCTTCACGAAAGTCGTCTTGGACTGAACTACGACCACGATTGAATTCACCATACCATCGATAAACACTGGTCCTTGATGGAGCTTCATCGCCAAAAATTGAATCAAGTTCATCCATGCACTGTTGCTGAGTTAATCCACGTCAAAAGTTGTAAAAAATAATCGCAACGAAAATGTTCACGATTTAATTCCATTTTTGGGCCAGGATGATCTTTTAAGTTACTGTAAACAACACAAATAGCGCTCGTATGTCAAAACGTTCTGAGTACGTATAACCTCAAAAATGTCCAACTTTACGATAAAGCTGTTAGTTGCCAGATTGCAACACTAGGGTTGCCAAATCCCGAAACATAAAAGGCAACCCTCGTACAGACTCTATTTTGCTAACATATAGACAACTAAAAAAATGTGAAAGCGAGCGAGTCAATAAAAGTAAACGTGCTTGTATCTTAAAAAGATATTAATACAATTAGCTATGAGGCACATAACTAATGCCGTGGCAAATTTTTTGCTGAACTTGACAGATTGGTTACCTAGGCGGAGAAATGGGTGCGCCGTTAGGAAAAATCTGACATTACGGTGCTTTCTGATGCACAATTTTCCAAAGCTATTTTTATTGTTTTTTACATAGAGTACTCAGAAATGTCACTTCACAGTATCGAAAATGTCAAACGCAAATGTCGCGGGGGTGAAGACCAGCGCGCTGGGATTTCGCAGGGTTGAAGCCTGGCGCGCGGGGACCTCGCGGACTGAAATTTGCCATCTTGGACCAGCTAGCTAAAGTATGAGTAGTTAGATGGTAAACGTAGAATTGACTTCTAGTCAATTCGTACTTTTTTGGTTTTTTGTGTGTTTTACTTTTGTTCTGTAAATTTGCTTGAAAAAAATTTAAAAAAAATTATGGTGGGTCACACAAAATTCTACTACACACCGAATATTTCAAAACATCAACTGGTGTATGTTTGGCTTACGGTGTATGTATTTTTTTTCCATTAGTAGAGCTCGCTATGTACCTAATTGTACAACATTGTAACAAATATGATTGCTAAAGTAGTGTAGATACAGTACGGTGGTGTAGGTAACTCTACTATGTCGGTAGCATCGTCGTTACAATATACTCTGGTGCCACTCTATGTAAACTAGTTCGGTATAGTCGAGTACTTGGAAATTCTAATATATACTCAATAAAGTGATTTTCATCGAAAGAGGTACTCCACCAAAATCGGTCGACTGAATCTTTTACTTTACAAATGCAAACTAGGCTATGGCTTGAACAAAATTTGGTCAAGTAAGAGTGAAATCGGCACAAACCACGTTTACACAAAAGGTACAAAAAATGGAATGACAAATTGTATGGACAATATGGACATATTATAACAGTGAAGAAAATATTTGATTTCTTTAAATGTGCAAAAGCCTGAAAAGCAACCGTTAAAATAAAGAGCTCGCCATCAATCACACGAACAGAAGCCGCGCTTCCGGTCTCGAGCTGGCCGAGCGAAACATTTTCTTTGAATAATGAATGTACAGGTGGGTACCTTGCCCGGTAACTGGACGTGATATACGCCGTCGTCGACCGCATGCATAATTTCACTTATTTTATGTAGTTAATTGTCGAAAATGACCGCCAGCAAATATATGGCGGCGCTCTGACCAAACCCCGCCGTTAATGTATTCCGCCGCGCGCCGCACCGCCTCGCCCTAGCGCCACCGAACGGAGCCCTTCTTGCCAAATTAATGTGCATATGTTATTACGCAATAGGGTCTAATCGTGCAGCAAGAAAATTAACGTCTTTAAATATTATCATTAATCCGGGGTATCGTAAAAATTGTGATCTTTCCTAAAACAAATTCAAATCGGTACCTCAATTTCATATTATCGAAATTTTTACTTGCAAAACTATTTTAATATAATAGATAAAAAAAAGTTGCCTATAATTTTAATAAAATTCAATATTTTCATTTTTACATTTCAAATGTTCACTTAAACGTGGAATGATACTTAGGCTTAAACACATAAATGATTTCAAACGTGTATTTAACACCCGACGCGTTAGGCTCTACGAATCAAAATTCGCGTGTCCGATCTTCTATCTGTCTGTCACAGCCATTATACTCGGAGGCTATACCACTACTTACTATATGGCTAAAATTTTGTAGGTAAACTGTTTATCGCTATACAATGGTGCATCAAATTCATGAAAAAAGCTCATTTCAACGTGTGGGGTACCTACAGATAGCTCTTTAGTCAATATCGTTGACAAATGCGCTCCTAAAGACTTCAAAAGCGTACCTTTTGTTTGAAGAGATACATTAAGTCTTTTGTTTGTTTTTAAACGTATTTGAATTTTTACAATGAACGTCCATCCCGACCACGGTACTCTTCACCGTGCGTCGTCCAAGAAGCACTTCCTTTTAAATAGCAAGTTGTGCAGTCTGTGTCGAAGATTTTTAATACAGCAAATTATGATCATGAGAATGTGTGATTATTGGCACTGTTACCCACGTATACATTTTAATATTAATTAAGAGCAGATATATCTGACTCTACGACAGACGACTGACTCTAGCTCTCTCTCACGTCTGGGACGGACCGAGTTAAGAGTAAACCAAGACGGTTAATGTTAGCAACAATTAAGTTTACTTCTATATTATGAATAAGCTAGTTAACATATTCAATTATTAATCCAGAGCCTGATTTTTCATTACATAACAATTATTATGATTGAATTGCAGCTTATTTTAAATCATCACTCGGCCAAGTGTTTGATACACAATTCGTCTGATAAAGGCAATACTTCAATCATGTTTTCAACGAGCGAAAAGTTTATTGCTTCAGTATTTTTGTATCGGATTGTTGAAAAATGTGTATTTTAAAGTGACCAGGCTCTAATGTTAGTAAACAATTCAGAAACTGAGTCGTCCATGTAGGAATCGACGGGCGAGAGCAGGACTGGCGGCTGCGTCTGGACGTGTAGTGCACAAACGCGACGGGTTGCATCCACAGAGGCGCTCGCATTACAATTTTTCAAAGCAGACACAGACGAGAGCGTACAACAAAAGAGCCAGAAAGGCGCAAATAAACGAGCAAGCAATGTGGCGCGGAAAATGTGAGCGTTCCCACTCTCCGCTTACCGCAACAAACGTATATTCGAGCACACTCTCGGGCCTACAACGTAAAACTACCTAATTTTGTTTTTATTTCGTGCCGTGCAAAGAGGATTTCGGAACTCGTGTCTTCGTAAACTGCATGTAAATATAAAATTGGGTGTATGTGCTGGAGCGGAGAAGAAAAGATTCAATTTGAGTAATGACTTTTCGGCGGAAAAGGAGACTTCAAAAAGCTAGAGCGTGCTCTGAGCAAATATCTCGGCATTTAGCGCTTTCCCGGGCGGTGCGCTGAATACGGCAGATCGGGCAGCGCGATAGGGCGGCTCCACCTCAAAGGCAACCTCCGCGTTGCAATCGCAGCGGGATCTATCGCGTATTTGCCGGGTGACGACTCCGCTTCATAACATATAACGCCTATCAGTCTAATATCTCTAATTCGTTTTGCACTAACATATCACTACTCTAATAATTAACATGTTAACATTTCTATTTCATAATTAACTTTAAAAATTAAATATGGCCTAAAAATCGGATAATATAAACATTTTTTTTTTTAAAAAGAGGAACCGCCGTAACCCGTTATATGTGGAGAACAGAAGTTTGAACTTTCGTATTATTTGCTCTTTTCTGTAGCTGAATGAATCAGTGTGCGTCTGCCTGGCGCGACTGGGTCGTAGAATTTACTAACTTTCTCAGGTAAATTTATAAGATTATCAGAACACTACAAAAAAAAAGGCGCATAGTTTGAAATTAATGGTATAAATCAGAGTAAGTAGTTAAAGACGAGTAACATTAATTATTTCGATTTTCATTTCGCTTATATGTACCTACTTACCGATTCAGAAAGACATTGAGAAAAGTGTTCTTCAACTATTGTGATGAATTACTATTAGTAGAGCATTTGATAGTCGAGAAATCATAAAATGCGTAGATTACAACGTAATTTATGGTTCCCGTTCTACCGTAATAATGTAATTATGCCACCGCGTTATTTTTCTTCCTCGTATACCTACCTCATATTTTATAATGTCTCGATCATCCGTTGCTCTACTATGAATCCTCACAATAGTTAACGAACACTATTTTCGGTGCATTTATTTAAATTTAAAATATTATACTATTATAGATGTTACTATATTATTGCCTATAGTTTTGCTCCTTCTTTTGAAACTTTAGTAGTCACGATCACAAATAAGCACAAGCACATATTTTAACTAAAATAGGTCTAAATAAACTTTCTAAATTGGACAGTTTAAAAGCAACTGAAAATGATAATTGTACAAAACGGGCATATGCATAATATTTATTTTTCAAATATACTAAAATTAATTTATATTTAGTAAAGTTATTGTAATGTATAAAAACTTTTTGTATCAATACAGCGTATTTGAATCTTGTTGTTATCTAAAAGATTTCTTTTCGCAGTCGGACACAGCTCAAATGCTAAGGACTAAAAGTCACATTAAGTACCATGTTCCTTTTATTAAAAAAATCCTTGGGTTTTGATTTGTTTACATTAAAAAGTGTTTATTTGTATAAATCGCATCTATTTGTAATTTACGTAGCCCGAAACTAAGAATCAGTCCTCTAGTGCATTTTGATAACTTACAAAATTCGTCAAGTGGTTAACATACAAAAAGCGGTTTCAAATTTTATTACGTAGATTGGGTGAGCTATGAAACCTCATAAGTTTCCTTTGTAAGGTTTCGACGAGTCAATAAGGGCATATATTATGGAAATTTGTATCTGTACAGTCGGAAATCGCTTACGAGTTGTAACTTGAGATCCTTGCCGGCGGCGGCAGACGCGGTGGGTGCCATTGGCGACAGCCACTGATGGAGGTTGATGTAGCGCTTCGGTAGCAATTTGAGGGAAACATCGGCCTGGGCGTAAGCCCTTTCGAGAGTGGCGGCTGTGGCGCCGTCCAGCGCCAGCGCCGGCTCCAACAAGGCGCCGCCACCCTCCAGCACCACCATGGCTGATGCGGCCGGTGTGGTGCACAGAGTCTATCCTATCACACCCGCAACACCGACACACAAGGAACTGTCACAGCACTCAGATACGTGCACTAGGATTCGAATCGCGGCATGTCGTACACGGAATCAAAGCACGTATAGCGTCGCGGGCTCAAGTCGCGCGACTGGCGCGCGGCGCACCTGCCGATGGTGGCGGGCGCGCCCCCCGCGCTCGCCGCGCCTCAACACAAACACCGTTGCTGCAGCGGTTGCCCTGCATCGCCACCACGACCCGCGCCGGTTCTACTTTCGTTCTACTTTTCGTCTAGCAATCAATTCCGACACCGATATAGGTACCCAAAACAAATAAAATTTAGCATAAAAACTCATTATGATTTTATCTGTGAATGTATCGACGATTGGCAAAATATACAAAACGTACCTAAAAAAATTATAAATGTTGAGATAAGTTAATATATTTTTTGAAATATAGTCTAGTATAGTATAGTCAAGGCAGTCGACGTATACAGTTTTGAAATGTAAATAAACATATTAATTAACTGATTACCCACGTTTAATTAAAAAGGCATAACATTATACTGCATAACATACATAAACCAGCATTGTTCTAGTATTAACAGTGCGAAGACGGATGCTAGATATAAAAATGTTTAATTGGAGACAAAATAAGTGATTGACGAGATGTCGAGTACATTTTTGTCCACAAAACCGGTCAATAATTAATTAATAAAATTCGACGTTAAGAAAAATAATATTTTATGAAAAAAAAAATTTAAAACAACTTTAAAATTGGACATAAAAATCGTTTATCCATCCGTGTTTTCGACTGTGCATAATACAGTTATGCCAAAAAAATGCACATCAGTTTTTCATGAATTTAAAATGTTTGAATGCGGTATATCTCGCAAGTGCAACTCGCATTTCTTTGATTAGTTCAAATGTAATCGGTGAATGAATGCAAAAATAAATTGATTGGAACAGGAACGTGGATAATAAGGTGCGAGCCAGACAAAAGCGTTCCAGGAAATAGGTTTTCGGCGGCAATCGGTCCAATAAATTGGGATAAGGCACGCGGCACCGCCCGCCGCCACGTGACTTATTCTTCGGCTCCTCCCATTTAAATAATGCAAACGATTTTCAAAGCACACGCTCGACTTAAACAATTAGAGAACTTTCAAATAACAAATATACAACTCCTATATCACTGTCATGACATTTTCAGGCTTCGTCGTAAGTCTTAGAATTTATGATATTCTTCTTCTACTTGCATTCATATATTTGCAAAATTGTTCATTTTTTTTAACAAGCTGAATTACATAATCATCATTTGCACCCTACTTTTTAATTTATGTACGTTTCACTACCTTGTTTCCCCAGGTCACGGGGCTTACATTCACACTATCACACAGTTATGAGACAAGGCGCCGTAAGCACCTATCAATTTCTCCCTTTGGAAAAAAGAAGGCAACCAGCGGACATTTTATTTTTAATGGAAATTGCACGCGGAACAATCGACTGCTTCACCTTACTGGACAGGGTCAACTTGTGTTTACCGCGTGGGATACCATGTAGACATTATCAACCTTTGGCAATACCTTGGTCTGACACTAATTACCACCGAAACTCATTCTTCTTACGAGCGAGTAACTTTTAAAATAGTGTTTATAACAGTGATAGCGACTTGGAATTGTTTACATATAAGACTTCTTATGCGAAGAAAATCTTTACGTCGGATTTTTTCGGCCTCACGTCCGATGACCGCACAAATGATTCGTGTGTTGTGATTTGTGTTAACCTGGCTTTTTTGCCATTCATATATAATTTCTAGATGCGAATACCTATTAATAGCTATGTTTATGTCAGTTTTAAAATAAATAAATTAAAAATACCATGCCCTACCACTCAATGCACAAAGCTTTAAAGCATCGCCGGCGTACAAAATTAGCGCGGTGGACAGCTGTTCTTAATTTATATGAATAATTTTAATCAGTGACTAATAATTATTTAATTCGTCAAAGGTTTAAGAAGATTATACTTAGAGACCTTTAGTCGACCAACAATTAGGGTGTAGAAAAAAAAGAGGGTAAGCCTATATATACTTTATCTTTCGCGTGCGACCGAATTAATACAGATACCGATATAATACTGAAAATGATAATTAATTTTATTTCATCGTATTTATTTTTAGTTTTTCTTAATACATTATCATAATTTCTATACAGGACGTCGCCATTTTTCATATAAATGTTGAGAGGGGAGCGCTAAGTCGGAAAAAGCCAACAAGGCGTTTTTACACCCATTCAAATGCACCATTATACACATAGATGTTTCATCAAAATAGGTTTTAGATTTTACCTACTATTTTTATACAACTGTTACTTGTGACGCGCATTAAAACACTAATATCCAGCTAATTGACTGCATTTTATGAATGAGAACTGTCACTTGAAAAAAAAAATGTTTTTAAAAGTCGTGACCATTTTGGTTACAGGCTCTCCGACTATAGTCACTCGATGCTTACAAAGTATATACGTTATTACACGCACGTAAATAAATAAAAAAATGAGTTTTTTTTTTACTATTCACAGATATAGGTTTAAACAATTTTTTAATCATCTTTTGTTTGACATATTATTATGAACAAGCACGTACTACAACATTTCAATAATCTCGAAAACCCCAAGAAAAACATCTGAAAGTACGCACAGACAACTTAAGGAATTGATATTAGACGGACGTAAAGATACGAACATCGCAGATAGAAAACCATCTGAACGGGACGGAGACCGTTACAAATAATATCTCGTCGCGCGCATTTGAAAGTTCAATCCAATCCATAGGAGCGTTCCCATGAGGTGTGTGTCGAAACAATAATAAAACTTGAGAAAATTGCGATTACGTCGACTTTACCATTTCTTTTAGCACTTCGGGTTCCACAGCGTAGGTAACAACGGCGCGTAGGTGTTCAACCACAGTGAAAAAAAACAAAATTGCATAACGCTCATATTTTCTGATTTAGCGAATCGTGTTAAACGTAAATACGCATTGTGTTACGCATGTGACGACATGCGATTGTGTTCAGCGATATAAATTATATCATCAGAGGTCACGTAGGTATGCGTTTAATGCCAGGATAGGGAAATCCTCACGCCGTCACACGCTGGGGGCAAGTGCAATGACATCATTGACAAAAATTTTAAAAAGTATTTGACACAAATCTAATTCGTATGAAGCGGCAACACAGATTTCACTACTGCATTCCCTTCAGTTGGATTCCCAAGCTTGCCACTTGCGTTCCTAAGTTCTAGATAGTTCAAGCAATTTACTCACGTGCATAAGGAAAAAGAAAGATATCGTTTGTTGCTTTACGCACATTTTAATTAACGCATGTTTTAGTAAATCGCTTGTGTCAATTTTCCTTGCACTACCTATGCAGTGTCTTTGAACTTTAATTTCTTCCCGTATTTAAATGGGTTACAAAAAAAATTTTTGTTCCGGACCCACACCACAGAATATTTATTTATCATAAGATCACCAAGGTAAGCTGCGTCACAACATTTTTAAAAGCACTTTAATTTTGAAAATTTTTTTGTTACAATTTGTCCTAAACTTACAACTAATAAAAAAGTTCTTCTTGAATTACATTTATATATACGAGTGCGATTAAATCAAACCAAGACGAGATGTAGAGAATATAAGAAGAGAAAGAGAAAGGTTAACCTTAGCAAGATTAACCCCACAGAATTGGTAAGAAATGCACACACAAAGAGAGAGAGAAAAGCAATAATTACTAAAGAATTTGTAGGGTCGCTATAAAGGGACATGAGGCATCCTGGTGACCATAAACTGTCCCCAATCTATCAGCTGTAGGTAAGGGTGACTGGGTAATGATGACTGAACGAATCAATATATTCCACACGCTATGTAATACAAGTACCTACACATAAGTTTGCATGAAAACTTATTTTCTTTTCAGTGTATTTCATTTTTATCTTAAACGCTAATATACCATTCATCATCATAGACCAGGTATTCAGTCCTCTCGCAATTTAAACTTTGCAACAAGAAGGCTGCTTAAATCAGCGACTACTTAAGTAAGGTGATTGATTGACCAATCGAATAGCTCGAATTGGAATTTCAAAGACGAATATTATCATATGGACTGGTTTATGATTTACTTCAGGCTGTCATTGACTTAAAGAAGGCTTCTTAAAACTCGTCGTATGTTCATTAAATTATTGTTTTCCGTTCACACCGCACATGTAGCGTAGCTTTAACACGAAAAGCCATAGAGCGAGGACGTGGCAAGCTGGGAGCGGCCCGAGGTCACCAGTGCCGGCGGCGCACAAATTAATTTGCCATAAACACGAGATATTAATAGACACGAGACAATAAGCCACCCCGTGGCGAACTCCGAGCAGCCGTTTAATGCGTCGCGGCACGCGACCCTGCCATCGAACTTCGGCTTTATAAAATAGAAGACATCGCCGCTGTGCCAATGTAAACACTAAACCCTGAAGCTCATACAAAGCTAGAAAATATCTACACGTTTCATGACCTGTTATCGGAAACAGTCGGGTTGCATCAAGAATTAAAACAGCAGCTTTATGTGGTAGGTAGAGTATGCATTCTCACTTTGAACTGTGGATCTAATGTGGATTCAAGTTTCAGATGTGAAAGGGGGAGCGCAGGTGTTGGCGAACGTTCACCGGCAGCTGTTTCGTCTGAAAACTGGCAACATACAACACCACTAAATTAGTGTATCTCTGCATAATGCGATGCATGATGACCGATTGGCCGAGTGGGTAGAGACCCTAACTAGGGAGCCAAGGATCGCAGGTTTGAATCCCGCTCGGGACAAATACTATTTGTGTGCATAAATAGACATGTCTATTTGTTCCGAGTTTAGATGGAAAATTATCTATATATGTATATATTATAAAGAATATTTATGTACGTATATATCAGTTGTCTAGTAGATACCCCATAATACAATCCATACATACAAGCATAATACTAGTTTCCTTTGGGACTAGATGGCGCTGTGCGGGGTGTCCTAGGTATTATTAACTACCGGAAATTCAGTTGTAATCGAATCATCCGAATCGCAGGTTTTCATGAAACATCTGTATAAAGTATTTTGTTTGTTTGAGTAATCATAAAGCACTAAGTATCTGCATGTTTCCACGTAGTATTCGCGTGGAAAATTAAATTTTAAACCTGAGACGAGCAATTTTCATTAGCCGCATGGCACGCACCATATAGTTAATCAACGTTGAAGTACTGTCAATGTCATTTTAAAACTGTTTATAGATTTTTTATTTCTTTGTATAAGTCAAAATTAATTTAATAAATAGCAAAAAAATTATATTACCATGCCAGAAATTACAATAGTGTTGACTTAATTTACAAAAGACGTGTAGAGGACAACGCATATGTGTATTAGAAACGTTACGATTCTATACTAGCTGTACCTAGCACCGTTCGAGACAAAGATTTACTTGACTTGTTGATATCGATCAATACGCTAAGTTTCTCAAAATTCATAATGAGCGAACCGAGAGGGTTCATTAATTATTATTCAAAAGCGGAGCAAGCTTTCCGTCGCTGTTGTCCCGTCTGTCTGTCTGTCACTCTGGCGAAGATAATTAACGGTAATTTATTTCATAAGAAATTCATACATAAATAAGAGGTAAAAATGGGACAATATCTGTTGAGTTGAATTTGAGAGTGGTGCGTGCTGCGCTGCGGTGTCCGGCGGAGCAGCCCCGCAGGTTACAGCTCAATTATTCACGTGACAAGCCGTCAGCCGCATCATCCGCTTGCCGCCAAATTAAAAGTAAATAACGCAATGAAAACAGTTCGCGGCGGCCGCGAGGGACTCGCAAACCTTTTACCGTAGTCGGACAAACAACTCCCGCTAAACACACTTTATCATTTTATCGGCCGCGTTATTTGCAGATGCAGATAAAATGCCGAAGCGATCGATGGACAGAGGAACTCAATCAAGACTATGAAGTGCATGTAATAGATCCAATTAATATCCATGGATAGATATTAAATTAACTCATACTGTGCGGTTTAATTTAATATAACACAAGATAATTTTTCTATTGCTTTTATACTTTAAGAATCTATTTAAAGACCCACATTGTAATATCTTGAAATGCATTTTAAACGTAACCCAAAAATAAAAACGCATATTAGCTCTTCACACTACTTAAAACACGATGTGTATAATAAAATAAGTGTAGGTATACACTCAGTGAAGGATTGGCGTTTATATACAAATTGATGACCGCACTAAAAGAAAAACAATGTATTGTTTAATATTCTAGACTTTTGGAATTCAACATATGCACATCAGTTACCATTATTTTAAGAAAAACAATAATGTTTACAAGAACAGCCAAGGAATTAAAAGAAGTGGGCGGTCGGTAACGAGGTCTCATTAGAAACGTCACGCCGAGCATCGGTCGAGTCGAGATAGGTGCGACAGTAACGAGCCACCGCAGCTCTCCAGTGCCTTAAGGGGAGTCGCGATACTAAAACGAAAAAAATGTCACGGAAAAAGAAACGGTCAACGGCGTCATTATTTTGTCGCCGCGTGCGACAGTCGTTCTGAGCGCGTGTCAAACGTGATACGTGGCGTCAACAAATTCTGCTTTCGTGAAGGAATACTTCGATAAACGTAGGTGCGGCACGTCCGACAATATGGCGTCATCCAAAACATATTTTATATTTAATTAAATAATTGAACGATTGCGAGCTGAATGTTTTTCAGTGCAAAAAGTATAACAAAAGATATACATGCACGTCGACGGAATGTAGGAAGTAATGGTTCACATGGCTGGCGATGCCCGCTAACGATGAGCGCCGCGGCGGTGGCGGTGTCGGCGCGGCGCGAGTTGAACGGCCGCGCGCTCACCAAACCGTGGTGGCCCGCGATGCCTCGCTACCTCGACGTGCTGCTTGCACGGCACAAACACAATTACCATAATTACTCATTAATTAACCAAAATAGAAATTGTAAGCTCTTTCTAAAAAAAAAAAAGTACTAAGTAACTACTTGAAACGGATATTATCAAATGCGATTTACATTGTGCATTATTTTTGGTCGCACTTGTATATTTGGTTTAATTTATTTATTTATACACAATATCGTTAGTTTCGTATTTGAAAAGCGAAATTGTTATATTGAACCCAGCTATCTGGTTACCAGCGGATTCGAGCCTGACTGCAAGTAGAACGCATCGAGTGTACGTGCGGGTAGAACCGTAATTGAGTAAGCTGATTTACGCTCTAATTCGTGTTAAAAGCGACGCGAGGTTTCTCATTTCAGTATAAGACACGAAAGTCGATATAACATTCTAAACGCTCTAAGCGAGAGATACAATTTTAATAATGAAATTAAGCTTCTCCCACAATACGAGGGATCATTAGGACGCTTGCGAATAAACGTTCAGCAGCTTCGAGTGACAAAGCAGTTTTGACACAACAAAACCGGCGATTCAAAAGAACAATTACGCAAGTCAAAGCAGGTATCTAGGAAGTGCGCTGCGAGATATAACAAATCGCCGCGGCAACAAAGGAGGCTTTCCAGCGGCCATTACGGCGGATTGGCGCTCGGAGCGGGCGTGGGGGCAGGCGCTAGGCGGCGCGATTACTGTATGCGGCGCGGCGTCGGCTAGCGCCTCGGCCGGCGAGCGACGGCGGATGCGCCCCTGGGACACGGTGCCCAATTTACTGCTGCCGCAAACAATATGTTCGATGCGCCGGGATACTACTTCCACAGAAAATCGACCCCGCCGACCGCACTCCTCTACACCAAACTTACAGTTTAACTTTATGATACTTTTAAATATGTACCCAGTTCGCGTTTGTGAAATAAGCGAATGAATAAACAGGACAAAGTCAATAAAGTCGGTCAGGATGTAGCTATCGCGAAAAGGTGTGCGACGGAAGACGTAATAAGGTCTACCATAAAACGTTACATTAGGTAATAGCGGGTGCTGCGGCAGCTATAAATATCTTCGTTCGAAAGTGCGGCGAGTGTCTCGTGGGAGCAGAACGCGCGGCGCGTGTTACGGACGGGACGAACGCGGACGTGTCACATGCCACCCGATAAATAAAAACTTACCTACTACGACAACACCATATATTTACTTTATTACAAATTAAGGCGGCGTCAGTTCATTCCGTAAATAGGTACACTAACTCTCCATCAATTGCACAAATGCAGAGGAAAGAGGTAAAATCTCACTAAAAGGTGTGATAGTAACAAAATCATACTAATCTCTTTATCAGGTCAATGTTAAGCCCCGTATTTTCAGAAATTCCACCAGGTTAAGGAAAAAAATAATATTATAGTACTTGAGATATATCACACCGCTATCTAGTTCCAAACTAGGCAGGGTCTGTATTATGGATACTAGACAACTGATATACATACTTTTATTTTTTTTAATAACACAATACTTAACACCCAGACACAGAAGAAATCATACTGCGCTGCACCCAAATATTTGTCTCGGGTGGAAATCGAACCTGCGATCTTTGGTTCTGCAGTAGGGTTTCTAAACACTCGATCCTTTATGTTTAACTTTACAAGTATCAATAATCAGATGACACAACGAGTTGCAAACGTCTCTGTTTTAGATACCTATGTGTTGGCCACTATCTTATTTACTGCACTGCATAGTCTAGCGCACCGTGCCCAAACGGGTTGCGTCGCTTTCGTAAGAGAAAATTTCTAAGTTTCACTTAAACGTACCAGAGAAATTGACTTTTGATATCGTACAGTTTTACTATTATTCGCTCGTATAGAACCATATGTAAATATAACGAAAGCATTTATTTTAAATGCGTAAATAAATATTTTAGGCGTCCAACGATATTTCAACCTAAACAACCTAGAATCGATGAATCGATCAATCGCTTCAACCAAATGCATCGTTAAAAAAAACCAGACAAATGCGAGTCGGACTCACGCACCGACGAGGGTCCCAATATAAAATAATTATTATATATAATAAAAATAAAATAAAAAAATTAACGATTTTCGGATACCCTAAAAGTTTTAATTCATTTGTGTTAAAATATGTGGCATAAATGGACCTATTTTTTTATTGGGTTGATTTAAAAGTTGTATTAATTTCAACTTGATACCTCCATGCGTTCCTGAAAAAATGGATCTTAATAGACATACACTTGTGAGCTACGGAGCCCTAAAAAAATCTCATAATTACTTCATTTATTTACCTACTTCAATGGCAATGTGGTGTTAGATCACCAATATCAAATATAAATCAATGTGCTTAGATACACGTACGTACAATACACAAACTACAGACGGTAAAACTAAAATTTCAAACTTTTAAACCACTTCATCTTTAAACCGTCGATATAAAGATAGTACAACAAAATTCAAATTAATAACACAGCAATTTCTTTGTCTCGAGACGAAAGCTAAATCAATGTATTCATCATAAAAATGTCCTTCACCCTACCCATATGTGGACTGTCCGTCATCTGTGATACGATTAACTGATGCAATTTCTTTTCTCACGTACCCAAAGCAAACATGACATACAAGATGATTACCGTTTTTATTATCCTTCGATTTTATATTAATCTAATTTTAATATTAATCTATTATACCAAACATTACATACATATATTAACCAATTTGTACTTGTAAGACGAAAAAAACGGACGACGACAGTCAAAGTGACCGAGGCAAGATCAAAAATTTGCTGTCTACAATACATTGCAACAGAATTATTCGGGTGAGCAGAAACGTGAACAAAGTCAAAGTAAGTAACTAATGGTTACCGGAACGTTCAATATAAGATGAATAAATCAAAATCATCAAATCATCACGGCCCGGCGTGAATAAACAAAGGGCCCTCGAAAATTGCTAACGTTATTAGAACCTTAAAAGTTTAGGGTGAGTTTAGTTTGTAGAGGTAAGCTCGAAGTGAGGCCAGTTTGTTTTAGCAAGTGTCAACACAGATGGAAATCGACCATTAACCCCGCGAAGTCGACGGGGGGGTGGCGTCGATATTCCGTGCCACGGTCAATAAGCATACTTGCAGTAATTGCAATGTGTAGGACAATCAATCAACAAAGCTAACTTGATATTTTTTTGATGTAATCCAGACAAATTCATTTTGGATGACATCAGCTCATAACGTTAATTTGACAGCAGCGTTTAGTTTTAATAAAGTCATAAATGTCACTTCACAGTATCGAAGTGACATTTCGCAATTTTGCGGGGTTGAAGACCGGTGAGCGGGAATTTCACGGGGATGAAGAAGGGTTAAAAATCGCCATCTTACATGAGCTAGTTAGAATATGAGTGTTTAGACGGTAAATGCATTAAAGGGTTTCTAGTCAATTCGTACTTTTATACATCAGCTCTATATAGAAATCCAAATTGTAAGGGAGAGGTGTTTAATCTATAGTTAAAGTCAAGATAACAAATTTTAAACTTAAGTTTTCAATATCTTAGCCTTGTTTCAACCGACAAGCAGTTAATATTTTACTCAAGTTATTCTTGAATCGTCGTCGTTTATTTGATTAATTTGATATAAAGCTAATCGATGAAACAATTTGCCCTTAGTGGCGTCTTCAAACTTAGAGTGCTATTTTTGCAGAATACGCAAATAGAAACATACCAGTTTTTAATTTCTTTTTTACGGTCAATAATAAACTTATATTATGAAGAAATTATTTCTATACACAGAAGAAAATTATAGACAGTAAGAAGTCGTTTAAAAATAGATTAAAACAATTTATTAAGCCTTTTTTTGTGAGTTTTTGTTAAATGCTATAAGTCAAGAACCACTAATGTAATTTGGATGAATTGTCACCATACTCTTGCCGCAACATTCGTATGAAATTTTTGGTAAGTAAATTTAGAGCCACACAGATCGGTTGCACAAATCATCAGGATGCTATTCAAAACTGATGCAGACTGGGGTTTCACATAATTAAAGACATGTTAGACATGCAAAAAAAATTAGTTAATCTCAATATGTTATTTAAACAATATGCGTTGATATTTGTGAATCTATACTAATATTATAAAGCTGAAGAGTTTGTTTGTTTGTTTGTTTGTTTGTTTGTTTGTTTGAACGCGCAAATCTCAGGAACTACTGGTTCGAATTGAAAAATTATTTTTTTGTTGGATAGTCCATTTATCGAGGAAGGCTATAGGCTATACTACATCACGCTACGACCAATAGGAGTGGAGCATCAATGACAAATGTTGCAAAAACGGGAAAAATTATTCCTTTTGAGAGCTTCCGTCGCGCGCGCTGCGTAAACGGTTAATGTTAAGCAAAAATCATGTATCACGGAATTGTTCCCCTTTAAATGTTCTAACTAAAAGTCTGCGACAGCATATGTGTATCTTTTAAGGTTAACTTACTATAACCTTTTTTATGACAATCAAATTTGTTCTAACATAATGTACGATTTGTGAAGATGTTTTTTAAACGTGATATTAATCCTTATCAAATTAAATACGTTAGTTGTCTTTAAGCATTTCATGCATATTATAATTGCCTTTTACACCATACAATTTAAATTAATATCTTAACAGTTTTTATTGAAATTTATGTTTTTTGATTTTTTGACAT
This sequence comes from Luffia ferchaultella, assembly GCA_949709985.1. Taxonomy (NCBI): domain Eukaryota; kingdom Metazoa; phylum Arthropoda; class Insecta; order Lepidoptera; family Psychidae; genus Luffia; species Luffia ferchaultella. The sequence continues at coordinate 4,891,959 of OX453242.1, read as the reverse complement.
TTACGTTAAAATTAATGAAACTATAGCGGGAGAAAATAAATTCGCTGTCTGCCTCTGTTCGTTAACTTTTTACTTCCAAACCACGCAATAGACTTTGATACGGTTTTTAGTAATATCTTATTTTCTTATTATCTTATAATCTATTAATCTATATAATAGAAATACTTATTATAAAGCTGAAGAGTTTGTTTGTTTGATAGATAGATAGATAGATTGATTGATTGCGTGATTAATTGATTGATTGATTGATTGCTTGCTTGATTGATTGTTTGTTGGTTGGTTGGTTGGTTCTTTCGTTCGTTTGTTTGTTTGTTTGGATGTGTTAATCTCTGAAACTACCAGTCGGATTTGAAAAATTATTTTTGCCTTTGATAGCCTGATTCTAGCGGAGAGTTATAGGCTATATACATGAAAACGAACTGTCTGTCTATTCGAGGAAATCGGCTTCGGCCAAAACGGCTTAACCGATTTTGATGAAACTTTACACATATAACAGGATGTAATCTTTTGACTACACCCTTTCCTTAAGTGATATACAGAACTTTTTGTATGTCTGTCTGTACGTTTATATGTCTAAACCGATTTAAATGAAACATCAATGAATATGAAAAGAAGGTCGTTAAAACTAACAAATGTTGCTTTTTGTCCGTCTGTCTGTACGTGTATCTGTCTATTTGAGCTAATCTGCAAAACGGCTAAACAGATTTTAAGGAAACTTTGCAGACGGGAAAGAAGGTTGTCAAGATAGTTGACATTAGCTTCTTTTTGTCCGTCTGTTTGTCTGTACGTCTATTCAATTCAATTTTATCTATTCGAGCTAATTTCTAATACGGCTGAACAGATTTTAATGAAACTTTGCAGACGTGAAAGAAGGTTGTCAAGAGTGTCATAAGCTACTTTTTGTGTTTGTCTGTCTGTCTATCTGTCTGTCGTTTGTCCTCACTGATCTAGCAACGTACAGCCGAAAGTACTAAGTCTAGGAAGCTTAAATTTGGAACATAAGTTTATTTTATAACGTGAGCATTAAGTTAAGAAAGGCTTTTTTAGAAATTTCAAACTTAAAGATGGGAATGGAGGGACTTAAATAATGACGTGTTTCAGGGTTTTTAGATTTCCACATTTTAAGAGTGGGAAACGGGAGATGAAAAATTGTATCGGTTTTTTAAAAGGTGGAAGGGAAATGAAGATTGAAAGTTTGAATGGGTGCGACCAAAATTGGTTCCAGCAAAAAGTACGTATAAACCATCTCGAACGTTAATAGTACCTATAACAGGAATTTGTAGTCTACGCAAGCGAAGCTGCGGGCGGTCGCTAGTCTCAGATAAAAGCTTCTCTATAAAAAAAAACTATATTTCAATGCATTCATAATTAAAATATGTGACCTATGTTTGATACGAATACTAACCTATGGAATATGTAGAAGATGGAAGTATGTAGGGGAGTAGGTATATGTAAAACAAGATTATCAATTGCCGCCCGCCCTGTTGCAGTTCCCGGGGGCGCCGCCGCTCATGTTCTCTACACGTCTATCACACGCCACTATCAATTATATGCGCTCGACCTTTGCGTAATGTCATGTCTATAAATGACAATAATCACTATAATCAGGCAATCACTGTTGTCAATAATTAATTAAAAATATAAAAACAACAAAAACTCCAAATTATTTCATTAACACAAACAATATTCTTCTATTTCGATCTTCACAGAAACGAAAGCGCGGATATTGTTAGTTCCTTTTCGACGTGGAATTCGTTTTCGGAATATCAATTTACGAGACCGTAAGCGTGTTTCCGAAGAGCGGAAAGCCAGCCGGGGGTGGGCAACGGGTACAAGTTTTGTCATTGTTTCAATATTGCGCGAGGCAATTAGCACGAACGCCGCGATTCTTCGCCCACCCCTGACCTCGGCTCTCGGCCCGGCAATCAAATTACGAGAGCACGAATCGACTGCGACTATTCACCCAAAACCTTTATTATGCAACTGTATACAGCGTCGCACTTGAAATAATGACTCGCGAAATACTACCACAAAAATGAGTTATATTTTGTGGTTCGCAATCGGGGAAACCCTAAAGAATCTACCTACGTTTATTGATTTAATTAAGTGCTTCCTGCACAAGATGTGTGTTGTACGAGTTGGGGTAATTGGTGATCTTCCGGAGACGTCGCCGTTGCGCACGACTACCTAAGGCGGGCGGCGGTAATTACCGGCAGACGGCGTGGTACGGGGCGCAAGGGCGGGCGGGCTATAGGGGCAGGGCGCTCTCATGTCGAAGGATCGCGTGCGGACTCGCGGCGCCCAAATTAAACGCCAACGACGAGCCCGTGTCGCATCAGATAACATACTGCAATCAATTTCGCGATCTACATGCTTCCATGTCGGCGTCTCGCCCACCGGATGACGTCACGTTGATAAGCTTTAGTGCCAGCGTGCTGCTGGTACCGGCCGGCTCATCTACACATCCATCGGCGCTCTCGGCTTTACCATTTGCCAAACACCACTTTACGGACCACCTTTAGAATAAACTTGCAAATTATACGAAGAGCGATTACCCGTCGTAGGCGAGTGAGGTACGAGGAACAAGAATGGAAAACAGTATAATCGGATCGCCTCGCCCAAGCGAGCGGGATCCGAAGCGAGGCGCGGCGACGCGACAGAAGGCGTGACGCGCCGCTCCAGTCACGCGATCGTTTTATCGCACACCTTTCTTTCTGTTTTATAGCAATGTAAACTAAGTTTAAAAAGCTCGCGCGCCTCCGTTCGTCCGTTCGTGACACCGAGTGTGGCTATAAATATCATTTCGCTACATTACAATCTGTCTCACTTTTTACTAGTCAATACCAGTCTATAAAATATGCAACTTCAGTAGGTCGTTTCCTATTTGTACAGGAGTCCGGAATCGACCACACACTCGGCACGCCGCGCCGCCGTTTTATTCGTATTTTGGGACTTAAAATTTGTAAATTTTTGTTTTGATTTGTATATTTTCGAGTACTAATGGATTTACTAAGCAAAAGAAAACAATATATGGAACATTTAATGGTAGAGATCGTCTAATCTAAAATTGCGTGCCTCTCCACTAAGTATAAATATAAATATGATTATTTATTGTTTTATACAGTAGAAAATATTGCAATTTATACAATTATAGAATTTAACAATTATAGACTACATACGATATAATAATATACGGTATAAAACAAACGTATATACAATTTAAAAAAAAAATACAATTCATAGAGGGATGCACAATTTTAAATTACTATTACAATGATATTAAATGTACTAAAATAAGCAGATGTGGCACTAGCGCGCAAAAAGTGAGGAGCTGAAATGACACTAGTTAGTGCCATTCGACTTGGTCGCTTGTTGTTGGCGTTCCCTTCAAATATACGACGTATTATGTTGCCTAAGCGTATTTCAAGTGTGATTCATTATACTTAACTATCCCTTTCTATATAATATGTTAAGTATCTTATTTCACACTCAGTTTTATATTTCCTGTACGTACATGCTTACGATGTACGTATGTTCCTACGGATCAATTTTCGAAGGCCGCCGTGCAGTATGAAGGTGTGTCATCCTTGTTAAAACATCATAGTTATAGTTACTACTAGTAGGTAAAACGAATGTAAAAATGTGAGTAAATTTTTGAGTAGTTTTTCAACACTACGATAGAAAAAAAACCGAAAGATTTTAAGTACTACAGGCTGAATCAAACAAAAGCACCGAAAATATTATAGATAGCAAATTTTATTTCTATGAAATCTAACACTAAATAAATAAATCTTAATAAAATCATATTATATTTATTTGCTTACAATATGACATTCTTTAAATAAACGAACCTTATTTCAACAACATATAAGTCCGGGAACCTGTGCCTAATTGGTCAGAGTTTCAATAACAAGTGCGCGCCTCAACGCACCCGTATCATCATCTTTCATCTTTCAAAACTTCAGATTTTAAAGAGTCGTGACCTTTTTTGGTCGCGTCCTCTAAGTAGATTTGTGATCTAACAAAATAAATTAAGTACCTACTATTCTTATATAAAATCATTAATTGTTTATTTTCCCGAATTGATGTCAGATGTTATTCCTATAATTGATACAATTAATGGTTGCTACGCACAGGATGATTTTTAAATTATTTTTTATTTTGTGTCGATTCTATTGCCGTATTGCCGGTTTAAATTATGAACCCTTCTATCACATTCTGTTGGTCCACAGCTTACCAGACATCCAGTAGTTACATTTCAATAAAGCCATTTTCATGAAAAAATATTTCATTATCAATTTTCCACAAAAGACGAGCTTTTCAATGACATGTGTTAATTTGACGCAATCTATAATCACGTAATAATAACTTGGATCGATTGCACATGGCGCAATGGGTATTCTGCTATCTTGCTCCAGATTGATATTTCAGTTTTTTTACCACAATAACTAAAAACAATGTTTTTGATATATATGTTTGTTGTACGTAATACAAAACGATTTTTCGTGACCCCACCTTGTTAAACTTCTTCTATTTCTACTTCTTAAAAGGAGTATATAATAGGCACCCTCAGTTATAAGTTTGCGGGCATGCTATATACGTATATTAATTAAATGTTTAACAGGTAATAAAATAAATATACTTACATGTTATTTTACATTAAATACTACCTACAAATATGGTAGCATTTCTTTTTCGTACAATATGACATTGTTTTTTGCATATTCCGAGACAAGACGCGATTTCCGCATCAGAATATTCGAGACAGTGAATCTTATTTAGGTGAAGATAACTGATTTTTTAAATGAGTTAATTGCAATGAAAAATAAACATCTTTAACCTTCAATAATAAATATATATTATGCATGTTTTATATACATGGGATTCTCCCAGCTAACCCGTCATAAAGCCTGGACTTAAAAATATATATGTAGCGTCTGCTGTAAGTTAGGTAATTTAAGTTGATGTGAATTGTTTGCCTCTAAATCTATATTTCTACATTAATAAAATTTTAGTATCTGTCTGTTCCAGCCATAGAGCAGTCAACCTATAGACCACGCTTTGACAGGGAGTAGCATTCACCAAGGGTAAGTAGTGCCATTACATAACTACGTCTCTTGTGAGCGGTCAGTTGGAAGCACGTCGGAAGCCATTAAATTGTCAATTTTGAAAGAGCCAATGAAAACTAGCCGACCTCTCCCCGCACCCCGCCACTTTTTGGCGATTTCGTTTTCGTACTGACGTTTATTAAAGCGTGGTCTATAGGTTGACTTGTCTGTGGTTCCAGCTAATCTCCGAAACGGCTGAACCGATTTCAATGAATCTTGGCAGACGTGCAGAGGCCATTATCGGGGGTGACATAGACTGCTTTTTGTCTATCAGTTCCGGCTAATCTCCGAAACGGCTGAACCGATTTCAATGAAACTTGGCAGACGTGCAGAGGCCATTATCGGGGGTGACATAGACTGCTTTTTGTCTGTCTGTCAGTACCGGCTAATCTCCGAAACGGCTGAACCGATTTCAATGAAATTTGCATCTGTCTGTCTGTTCGTTCGTCTGTTTGTTCGAACTGATCTCCGAAAGGGCTGAGCTTATTTCAATGAAACTTTCAATGATGTGATTAAAAGATTGTCAGGAGTGACATACAATACTTTTTGTTTGTCTGTCTGTCCGTTCGTAGGTTTGTTCAAACTGATCTCCGAAAAGGATGAACTGATTTCAATGAAACTTCACAGATATGTCTGTCTGTTCGAGCTAAACTCTAAAACATTAAAAACTAATTTTAATGAAACTTCGCAGACGTGAAAAGAAGGGTGTGAGGAGTGACATACGCTACTTTTTGTTTGTCTGCCTGTGTTTCTGTCTATACGTATGTTCGAGCTAAACTATTAAAGATTTTAATGAAACTATGCAGACATTAAAAATAGGTTGTCAGGAGTGATACAGTTAACTTTTTGCCAGTGTGGTTGTCTGTATTTTCCTTCCGGCTAATCTCCAAAACGACTAAACCATTTTAATGAATATTCACAAAGAAAAAAAGGAGGATATCAGAAATGACAAAAGTTGGTCTTTGTCTGTGTGTTTGTCTATCTGTTTGTTAGGGTTAAATTTTGTAAACATAAAAAGTGCGTTGTCAGAAATGAAAAGCAATTTTTTTATATGCATATAAAAAATCCTAGTGTCTGTTAGTGTGTCTGTTAATCTTCAAAACGGCTGACTGAATTTGGGATCGACTTGTGGGATAGCTATTCTTCATGCTAATGTGGCTAAATGGATTTTTATGAAATTAGGTATAGAGATTTCTTAAGTAGTTAAATTTCATAATGTTCTAGAAAGTGTTACAATGTTCAGGAGCGTCACGTTCGTCTATCTGTCCCGGTACAACCGTGTAGTCCACGTGAGCGAAGCCGCGGACGGAAAGCTAGTTATTAATAAAAACGCCGTTTGTTATGAGAAATACGCGGCTATTCAAACCATTTTAATTATGGATGTCGTTCAAACAATTGAGAGATTTTCTTTTGTATATTAGTTCACGCAAATAACGTATGAATCTCTGACATCGATAAATAAAGAATTCTACCCTATTGTTTAATGGGAAGTAAAAGTGGGTTGAATAGAGCCTTGCGGCGGCGGACACGGCGCTGGTGGAATCCTCGCTAGTCAATTTGGTATTATGAGGTAATGGAGAGTAACGGGCATGATTTACGCCGCAGTGTGGACGGCCGCGGGCCTCGGCTCTCGCGGGCGCCAGCGGCAGCCACAATTATCGGCCCGTAGGCGCTCTCAATTACAATGAGGCGCACCCGCGGGACTGCTGCATCGAACCTCCAGTTTTCCCGCCCCATCCCTACAGCGCCCCCGTTCACCCACCTACAAATATCTTACTTCCTCAAACGATACAATCACAAAACATAAGTCAAATATGCTTAGCACGATTAGAAATCTTCGCCAAAATACTAACTGGCGATAAATATAGCGGTCAAAATGTATAAATCGTTCTTCAAAGCGTCGTCCCATCGCCAATATGGAGCGACGTTTCGATCAGGTCGAGTACCCCGTTTTAATTTGCGAGACGACACTCGATGGTATGGTACGTGCCACGCTTTGCGTGCGAGTGAGGACCTAGTGCCGCGTGTACGTCGAGAGCCGTGCTAATTGCCGCAGCGAGAGGTTGCCACCGCAAACTGTCATGCTATAGTTAGCGATCCGAATCATAAAAATTCTACTCGTCCATCACATAACCTTGCCGAGTCACCGTATCCCCGCCTCACTGCGTTCGTTTCGAATTGCGCGTCCCGATGGACTAGCATATTTAGATATTTCATGAGCGATTCCGGTCCTCGTATCTGGTCGAACATTAATTACCAGGCGTGACAGTAAATAAGCGCGACAACGATCTCGCCACGTAATTACACGCAATCATGCTCACGGCGAGTGAAGTGTTTCAGCGGCGTGTGCGAAGGGTCCGAAAGATTTCAGAATAGTCTCGAGCAATTTCAGAAGAAACAAATGAAAGCATTTCCCTCGCGGGAAAGAGCGCTTCGTAGACCGCGCGGCCCATGTAATCGGATAATAAAAAGGGCGAACGCGGTAAATATAAGATGAGCAAGACAGTTTTACGAGCAGTACCTAATTAAGCGGTGAAGCAAACAGAAAGAAGGAAACGTTTACGGTACTAGAGTATACTAGTCGATGCGCGTGCGAATGCGGGCTCGATGTGATCTGCGCCCGGAGCATACGTTTTACAATGATGTTACTTTTCAACTGTTTAATCGTAACTAATGAATACACTTTTTTGTAAGGTTATTTACCAAGAATGCGAAACCTAGATAGTGAAGACTAAATATAATCGCGGTGGGCAGTACGCTACAGCCGTGTATTTCTGTCTACAGGTAGGGCGGGCGGCGCGCGGCAGGCGGTGAGTGTCGGAATGCGAAATGCGACCTCACCTGGCAGAACAAGTGACTCACTCGCACTAATTCAGCCAACACTCGACTTTACACACCTCATTGCGCCCACGCCGCGTCGAGTCTCTTTCGTTTAATCTATTTCGATAGCTAATTAATCTCGTACATCACGTTCGCACAATAAATCTTGTTATACTAAATATAATTTACAGAAAAAGGTCATAAGTCGCTTACTATAAATATGACAGGCCCTAACAGTTGTGAAGACCCAAGCATGTATGCATGCATGCAACAACTCGCATATCGATCTAGAATTTGATGTATCGTGTTAGTTCCTTAAATACAATATATCTCCTATTAATTATTACATACAACTAAACATCATAAATGGGAATGTTAAGCAATCATTCCAGAATGTTTTACCACCCAGGTCCCATGCGGTATATTATTATGCCGTTGATTGAATCGATTAACGAACTGTTTGCGCGACCAATAATTTAGAAGATGGGCGCGTAAAACATTTAATTCGAAGCGGAATGGGTGGGTCGGGGTCGTGACGCGGACACGGGTCCGGCTCGGGGCGATTCATTAGCTCGGTCGCGTTAGAACAAACAAATTAACGCAGCGGCCGTGTTTTATACGGTGATAAAAGGGCGAGCCGGTCGACGGGCGGCCGTATAGCGCCAGCTGCGTGCCGCTGACCGATAAATCTCTACTACCACCGCCAATGCCATCGCGTTGCGAACGGGCCGTGGCCAGACTAGCGACAGTGACTGCCGTATTTGTAGTTGAACAGGAGATAAAAGTTCTCTTGACGGTAACGAAAGTATTATGTCGATTTCAGTACGAAATAAGACTTATATGCGTGATTTTATTTACCTTCGAATGCATTGAATTTGTGCATAATCTTCATTGCGATACTAGTACCGCAGTCGAGGTATTTTAAATTGAAAGGAATATGAGGGATATCATAATTTACAATAATTACTATCCTCATGCCCTTCTCCCATACAATGCGTTAAAGAAAAACGTGTATGTCAAAAAACAAATGCACGCACTCGTTTCGATTATGAGCATTTTAGATGGCTTCTTCACTTCATTTCATTTCATCAACCCATTTTTACCCCATTGCAGGGGCTTAGGCTTCCCCCAGAGTAAAGAAGAGGGCTTGGAGCTTAAATCCACCACGCTGCTCCACTGCGGGTTGGGGATTGTAACGACCAAACGAAACAAACAGAAATGTCGTATACGTGAGTTTTGTTTCTGATAGATGTATAAAAAAAACCGAGTGAATCGCTTTTACTTCAGGACTTTTTTTCATTTTTTTAACCTATATCTTGTGTATTTATCATACCTACTGTCTGTAGGAAGACTATCAATTTATAGCGCTCGCTAGTCGTACATGTTCTGGTGTGCCACAAGCAAGCCACAAGCCTTTGACTCGTTTCTTTAGACCAACAAACAATTATAAAAAGGTGAGTAGTTTCAAAAAAACAATTGCCTTACTATTATAGAGCAAATTCATATTTTTTCTGACAATGATTTACAATGACAATGTCTACCTTAGTGGGAACGAAAACAAGTGTTGGCGTAGGTACGTCGGCAGAAAGTAAGCACTAGGTCTTATTACACCCTTAGAAGGCCCAGCTCGTAAAGCAGACGGTTAATTTGGAAAGTTTTTGTGATCTTTGGTTTTGATATTTAAAATTATCTCAGTTCGTACTAAACTGGTTTTAACGAACCCAGTAGACCATTCGGAGTAGAAGTAGAAAAAGTAGTTCTACCTAATAGAACAAAACATAATTGGCTATAATTTTGAACCTGAGTTCATAAGAAGGGTAGGTATCGTAATAATCACTAGAGCCGTTAAACGATGAAATTATGCAACACATTTTATACGCATTTTCTCTCACGAATATTTCATTTTTCATTTCTCGTGGGAATTTGAGACTTGGAGGAGATTCATTAAGTTTGGTTAATGAAACTGTGTTCTTGGGCATTACTATCGACGCAAATTTACAATGGGGTCCTCATATTATGAGGGTGGCTGGTAAACTGAGCTCTGCTGTTTTTGCAATTAGGCAAATAAGAAAACTAACCGATGTGCCTACAGCGAGGCTGGTTTATTTTAGCTACTTTCATAGCATAATGTCATATGGCATTCTGCTATGGGGAAAGGCCGCTGACATTCAAACAATATTTGTTCTGCAGAAAAGGGCTATTCGAGCTATATATAAATTAAAATCTAGAGATAGTGTAAAGGCTTATTTTAGAGAAGGTAATATTTTGACAGTCCCTTGTCAGTATATTTATGAAAATATAATTTATGTACATAAAAACATAAATGCTTTCTCTAGGATGGGTGATGGCCACAACTTAAATACAAGACATAAGCATTTGTTATCAATTCCCAGGTTCAGGCTCTCAAAGGTTAATAATTCTTTCATGGGAAATTGTATCCGTTTTTATAATAAAATTCCAAAAGAAATGTTAGACTTGAATTCTAATCAATTTATAAAGCGAGTTAAAGTCCAACTTATGAAAAAAGCTTACTATTGTATTACCGAGTATTTAAATGATAAGTGCGCATGGACTGTATGAATAGAAAAACATATATTTCAATAAAATAAACAGAGAGGAGTTTCTTGCCGGTTCTTCTCCTCCTAGTTTTTGAACCGGTACCTAATCAATTTTTACGACTTTCAATAAGTGTGTGCAAACATCTTATATTGAATAAAAACTTTTTGAATTTTGAATTTTTGAATTTAAAGAAATGGTATTTTCGTTCAGGTATTCCCATAAACTATGAACGGGGCTCTATATTCTATATTTTTCTCAAATTTTTAGGGTCCGTCGTTTTAGAGATAATGGCGAATTGTTCGATTTTCGTGTACGTTCTTAAATATCTTTTCACCTTTGCATTATAAAATTATATCCATTTAAACCTAAATTATCTTATACCTACCGCTACTACAACAGTCGAATTTCCGTTTCTTATAAATTCAAATAAACAAAAACAAATGTTTAGTTTTAGGCCCAAACTGCACACGAGCCTTATTCATTTGCTATCCCGACCTAAATTAAAGCTCCCTAGAGACAACTACAGTAAGGGTAAAACGTTCAAATCAAACCTTATGTAAGTAAAAGAAGCCATATGGAGCTGCTGGCAGTTAATAAATAAAATTCTATAGTGTATAGATAATGTTGACTAGAGAACGGTGCGATCGCGAGGGTGTCGGTCGGGTGTAGTAGAGACGTTCCACACGCTAGTTCGCCGCACGCGAAACGAGTGGGGCGAGCCCGGTACCTAACCTAGAGTCTAGCGCAAATGGCTTCAGTTAATTAAGTTTAATCAAAGCGGCGTGCAACGACGTCACGGCGAGCGACGGCCATCTGCTGATGCGACCCGGCTGACATACGCCCACTTATACCGTTACATTGTGCCCTGTTACCACCCAATAAACCGGATACTATGCGGTAACACTACACTCGACCAGACACACGACTCTAGTTACCGTCGATAAGGTTTGTCATTTCGTGTATCAACTGATTAAAAAACGTAAACAACGCTATTAAAGTTTAATACGAGCGTTACCAAATCGATGAAAACTATTGATAGAACGGTATGAAAATGCGTTTGTCAATAGAGAAAACAAAAACGTTAATTATCGTGACTGTCAATACAACAATCAGACGATGATATCAAAAGTCAACACTAAAACGATTTAACCCTTTGGGCGTCAGGCTTACGAGACATAGAGCCATACGTGAGGGACGCAAATAATAATATCCGTTCAATATACTTAAAATTGTAAATAATAGTCTAAGGAAAAAAACCATATATAAAATTAAACAAAGAAATATTTCAGGAAATGTCGATTTTGTCGACGATTTATCGAAAAATAAACATGTTATTTTAATGGCTGATTCATCCGTAGAGTTCATAGCGGGTCAAGGATTAAAATTCTTATTTTTATACGAATAAAAAACAAACGAAAGCTGAATTTTACGTTTGTGTGAGCAGGCGCCGAAAGTAGAGACGGCGCGATGCATCAAATACAGGGTTTCAAAGGAGAGACAGACAGTACCCCGGTTCGAGGCGGTTGCAGAAAAATCATACCCGACAGCGCCGCCAGCGGGTCAGACTGGTTTGACTTTCGGCACTATCGGTGTACGCTCACACAAACACAAAGTTCAGGTCTCGCCTTTTTGTCTGTAGCAACATATTGAAAAGCATAATGTAGTAAGTAGTTACTATAGCGAAGGTGCGTTTATTCGAGGAGGGTGAACTATTAGCGTGACAAGCGGCGTATAATAGTTTGATCCGATAGCGTGTTTTATCGACGGCCAGGAGATAGCGGTACAAACAGTCAAGTGTGGCGTGCTCGACGGTCATTAACGCAAAGCGCCGAGTGGGCCGACGGTTTTCGCCGGTGGGAGTGGTGGCCGCGCGGCAGACCGTGCGCAGTCCTACCGAAGCCTCTCACGCGATCTTATCGCCACTTCCGCTATCACTATCTCACTATACGGTTTTCCAATGCCCCCCACCCCACCCCCTCGGCTACAATGACTTTGTATCTAGCCATCTATGAAACGCGATGAACTTTTCACTACATGACTACGTTTGCACGAAATGTTTGCAGTTGTTTCTTTTCGTTCACGAAGGTCTACTTGAAACTTTATTGCATGTTGCGATTTAAAAAATGTCAACTAAGAGCCGGTACAACAAAATAGAAACTATGATTGATAACGCTCTATAGCCCCTTGCTATTGCGTTTCAAAATTTTGCATTCTGTTACATTTGCCAAACCGTAAACATCTCGTGGTCGCAACTTCATGCAAGTCAATTAATTAAATACCTAGCTGCATGGTCAATTTAAACAAAAACCATCGGATAGTTAGCCTCTTTGAACGCATCGAGTAACGAGCGGCCGAGGGTCCTTTGACCGTTGGCGATGGTTGCACTGCGGATGCGGTGGAAGCTCTGTCGCGCTGCTAATTAGGTGACGCGGACTTGAAACCGCGTCTGAATTACGCGATTCCACGCGCGGCTTATGGCTGCGTTCTCTTGCGTTGTTAATTTTGCTCAACGCGGATTCATTTAATTAATTTAGATAACATTTTTTGCATTTGCACCAGCGAGAAATACATAGAATGTCCACTTATTTATTAAATATATAGTCTACAAAGATATCAGTCATGTAGTGTTTAATGAATCGTTAGTTTTTTTTAAGTGAAAACTTCTTTAGCACCGTTTTGATTTAAAAGTAGATGAAACGAAAAAGCGACAGTAAAAAGAGACAGACACATAAATTCATAAGATTTAACGTGGGAGAAAATGAGATAGGAAGCATTATACAGTGTTTCTTATGTTCGTGGTTCTCTTTGTGCTCTGCTTCGTACCCCTCTCCACTCGTGTGTACCAAGGCGTAGTGGGAGTTTGCTTGGGCCTCAGCGTTGTACGTGTGTTAATACGTGTTTGTGCGCGCATGCGTCATACAAAGCTTGAGAAAAGGCATCAAAAATCTAATATATACGACTAAAATGTAAAATAATTATCTACCTTTGTATGACTATGATCATTACTAAAACCTACAATTATCCTCTTCCCGAAATTTTACATTCGTCTCATTATCTTGAAACCAAAATTTTTGAAGGTTTCACTTCTACCACGTGTGAATTGCACACATGTTATTTTTTGAATTTTATTTATAAATTTTCATATAACACCTTTTATGACTTAAAACATATTGGAAAGCACGAAGATCATTTATTTTCCCCTTTGTTTGTAAAGTTTGACAACATTTTCACGAACCATTGGAGTTGGCATTTAAAGTTCAGTGTGATATTTGCTTAAAGGTTGTCCTATACCTACATCATAATAAAAAAGAGACTACCTATTGTCTTTGAATAACACAAATTCCTTTCTATGTGAACAGCGGCAACAAATTGTAACATTCTGTATGCAATATGGAAAATGTTTAATGCACGGATCATTCCTTTTTTATTGAGAGTGTCATTAAAGAATGGTGGGAAACGACATCGCTTTCTAACGGTATTTGGGAGCAGAACATACATACACACATACATAAGTATTAGCATGAATGTTTGTTTGTACCGTTAAAGTATTGTAAACTATTTTGAAACAGAATATAAAATAACAGCAATCTCACGTAAAATCTTGCCAAATCATTGATAGCAAAGCGAAAGACCTAATTGAATTTGCCGAGTGATCGTCCCGACGCTACCGCCGACACACAAAGCCGGCGCTTTAAGAATCCGACCCCAATATAAGGAAAGGGCGAGACACTACGTGACCCATTGTTACCTTTACAAATTGGCTGAGTTTACATAACATACGCACAACGTTTACAATGCCGCTATCAAAGGTTCCACTTTTCACCGAAATAAGCAGATAATTTGTTAAATTGAATCAATAATTTAACGCAACGTCGAGTATAATAATTTGCAGTTTAATCTTTACGGGCGTACGTGTCATTCTTTGTTGCACAAGACGTGGGAAATTGTTGAAATACTGTTACCACAACACAACCGCCGCTTCCTGTTATTGTCAGACAATACAACATTAACTGTGAAAATTTGTTTTTGTTTTACCGTTATTTTCTGCGAGTTGAAACTGTCCAAAATCATACGAATAGATACACTAATATTGCCCTGACAAGGTAATCTGGGTAGTGTCTATTTTGGGGGTGTTTGGTGGTATTAAGTGGAGCGAGCCGTATGGCGACAAACAATCTTGTTTTCCGATTGGCCAGTTTACATGTTCGCCGCTAGTTTAGTTTGGCCGAAAGAGCGTACAAGCGCGTGATATGTAAAAACGACTAAATTCGTGTGTTGAAAAGTAATCTAGCCATGTAGTGTAGAGGCGACAATGACGTCACATAGCCGAATCCCAGATCGTGTATTGTTTTAGGTGAAACAAATAAAGCGTTCATGGTGGGCCCTTTTGATCGGTTAGTTCATGGCGCAACGAGCAAAACGCCTTATTGGTTTAACCCAGAGTTTGACAGATGTAGCATATCGGTCCAACCACGTATTTACTAGACTTTTGCTGTTTAAGTTACAGGGAAGTATCCAGTTGACCGATCGCGACTAGCAGCGTGCTTGTGACAATTATTATCATTTTTTTCCTGTCTCTGTACCGGCAAAATGTGTCGAAAGGCAAGGTCGCAGACCCCCAGAATCCCTGCATTTTTGGTTCACCCTCGTTCAATAGTTCAAACTGTTATTCTACACTGCACTGTACCTTTACACACCGCTACGCCGTATACGCCGCTATTAATCTATGGTTAAACAAAAAATAAAACACGGTCAATGGTTCGGCTAAGTGACGTCAGTAGTGTCGCCTCTACGTGGTTATTATCTTCACTTGTGCCAAAACCAAAAGATCGCACCGAAACAACAAGGGAACAATAGGTACACGTTTGTAAACAAATAAGCGTTATCTCATTAATCAGGGTCGCACACTTTAAGCCGCACAACGCCAATGGTCTGACATCGAAATCCTGGAGAGGGCCGAGACGACCTACGGGGAATGGGAAACGGGTAAATCCTCGCGGATCTCGGGCAGATATAAAGAGGTGCGCGCACACCGGGAGTATTAGTCGAGGCCATGACGAACATTTTATCCGCCGCAACGTTTATATTAGAGAAAACTTACTTCGCACAAAAATAAAGATACCTACATATCGTATTTTAAGCCCCATTATACCCGTTGCATTATTTCGTTCGCGCATCGTTTATAAAATTGGTGGATTGTTTATTTTTTTTGCAACAGGTAATGTATTATACTCTTCTATACCTAAGTGTAGCGATCAAAAATATGTGTAAAGAAAAAGCAATTTGGCATATCGCGTTGTCGCTGACATCAAAAGTGCTTGCATAGCAAAATGTGATAAGGCAAGCTAGGTAAGGAGCGTTGCTGACTAGACCGCATGCATATACCTCATATTACACGGATAGGACGCCGGCGTACGAACCGAACAGAGCAACGTGAAGTAAACACCGTCGTGGCTATTGTACGTGTCGGTGGCTCGGTAACGGGCCAACATTTCACTTTGCGGGCTGGCCTGAGTCAACACTTGGCGGCGTTGCGACGTACTTTACCCCAATGCCGTTGAAGGTTCATGCATCAAGCCCGTGTTGACACCATTACGAGACTCAAGGCCAAAAATTAACTGTACCGGTCGTAAAGACAAACGAATAGCACGTATTAGTGATGTTGCCGGAAGACTATAATACTAATGACATGGCTTCAATTGAAATTCTTAAGATTATGATCTATGACAACTTGTCATCGGAATTTAGTAACCTTTTTGCAATCCGTCGATACTTAAATATATGCGTCGACTGCATCCAGAACATAAATATATAACCTGAAAGATAATATAAACTCATATTCTTATTTACCATTATTATACTATTATTACGAAGTCTCAAACTCAAAGAAAAATTCCGTACAGGCCGGGATTATTTATCCTAATAAAGGACGTACAAAAGGCGGCGCGGCTAAACGCGCGAGAGAATGAGAACGGATGAACTATTAATCTAAGTTTAAAGGAAACAGGGAAGTGATCAGCGGCGGCGTTGTTCAAGTTTAATAAGCGTTAGTTAGCGGGTAGAGAAGAAGAGGTCGCGGGTGCGGGGCGGGCAATAAGGCGCTCTTATCTCCGGTGTGCCGCCACCGACGGCGCCGCAGTCGAACGAATTAGTCCTGCTAGCTAGCGCGGCCAACAACTCTCTACACTTCCATCAAGACAGGAAAATTATAACATAAACTCGGGTAACCTATATATTCCTCGTACCTACAACCTTTTCATTCGTGTTAATGCGTTATGTTGACAATACAAAACACGTCGAATCTAAATATGTATTATAATAGATACAAGCGTTATCTCGATAACAAACCCACTATTACGATAAATATATGTTGGTGTATATAATAAGCTTATTTCATTGTTTACATTAAGTAAGTGACTTGAACATTAAACACGTAAATATTATGATGACGTTAGTTTAAGCAAATATATGCATAAAGCATCATGGTCGCAAAATGGACAATTAGGTAGAGTTTAAAAGCAGGAGGGGCGTAACTGAATATGGAGCGATGGTGAGGGGGTGAGCGGCGCGGCTCGGCCGGTCCGTCAAAGCGAGAATAATCTCGTGAACGCACCTCATTCGCGTCGACGAAGGCTTAAGCGCCCTTGGGCTTAGCGAGCGACGTTCTTTGTGGTGACATCGGAGCGGAGAGCGCGCCCCTGGCCGTGCCGCGTCGCCGTTATTACGTTTTAAAATTCTAATTATCCGGGCAGGAAACAGGCCCGTGTTCATAGGCGTTGCAAAGTTATCGCGTAATTTCTACTAAGCGGTAAGCGGCATAACGGGCTAAGTTTCGCAAGATGCCGCCCGGCAAAGTGAGTTTTTAGCGGTTCCGACAGTTCAATTTCTCCGCGACCGGCGATGCGTGTCGGTGCAATCGAGCGCGGCCGTGCGATTCCGATCCGATTCACGGCGGGGCGGAGCGCCGAGGGAAGCCATTGCAACACACTTTGCTTTGCTTCCATTGTCGAATAAACTCTATGTTCCACAAAGTTGCTAAATTATTACAGATTATTCAAAACCTCCTGTAATATTAATAAGGGAGCCAATCAAAAACTGTACGGTATATTACCCGACGGTGGAGAGTAATGTGTTTCAAGTGTTCTGGATTAAGTCACATACATATCTTTGAAAGAATCAGACTTGTGCAGCTAAGCCAAGTAAAAACACAGGAGAACTTATTTTATAATAAAAAAAAAACGATGATGTAAAAAATTCAAACCCCGACTGCGTAAAATCTATAAGTTATAGAATGTGCCTATAATACACTGTCATATAATTATGCTTTGAATTGAGGTATTGCAAGCGGGGACAATCAACAATTACAAAACATATCTTTTGCAAAAATTAAAATGGGGTTTCACTTAGAAATCACCACCAAATATATTTTGGTATTTACTTTGTTTCCGTCTGCTATCATCATCATCATTATCATCATCATCAGCCCATTTTACCCCACTGCAGGGGCTTAGGCCTCCCCCAGGGTGAGGAGGGGGTTTGGAGCTTAATCCACCACGCTACTCCACTGCGGGTTGGGGATTGTAACGACCGCCAGCTATTGACAGCGTCCGGGACCGACTGCTTAACGTGCTCTCCGAGGCACGGAATCAGTGATAGTTAATGTACTTAAGTCAGAAAAACTCATTGGTACACGCTCGGATTCGAACCATGGCCTTATAAATTTGAGACAGGTTCGTTGCGCTTTGGGCTATCACGACACTCCGTCTCCGTCTGCTATACTGTAGGTATATACAGGAAGAAGTTTTAACAACCATCCAATTTCTTCTAGATATTAGGTATCACCAACAGACCTCATTAGGTAAATAAAAAAGATATATTACATTTTAATAAAAAAATATTTTATCTACAGTGTTATTTTATAACGTTTGGTTGCCTTCTTTGTGACGATGCGCCCGAGATCTTGAGACCGAGACAGGACGGAGCGTGTGGCGGCTGTGAACGGTGACTAGAGTTATTTGTTTTTTCGGGAAAGATTTGTCTTATCTCAATATTTTTCTATCGAAAGATACTAAAAGGAAACAAGACGGCCATCGTTTTTTTACCAAAGATCATTACATTAAAATTTGGTTGGTTGTTAAAATTTCACCTTGTATAATATTCAAGTCATATTTATGAGTGTTTTTTTTTTTCATTTGTTTCACTCATCGTTTATGCTGTCGATTGAAACATTCCAGTTATTTTCCGTATTTTACGATTTTTTTTATTATTAAGCGTGTCGATGTACTGCGAGTGCCTAAAATCGATAAAGCTAAAATACACGTGCTGTGATAAAATACCGCGTTTAAGAAAATTTCAATCAAAACATTTTTGAGAGATTTTAACAACTTTAGGAGACAATGCTTCATCATATCCCATGGATCAATTTTGGTATTTTGAATTAAAACTTGAAGAACGAGCTGCAGAAATGGAGATCGTCTGGAAGGGCTAATACGGTATTTTCCGAAGAAGTGAACATTGGTAATTTCTTAGTAAATAAGTTTCTACTAACCAACATTAATATTAAAATTGTGTCAAGTTAAGTGTTGACATGTTATTTCACTAGGACAACGAGTCCGCATACATGTCGAATGCCGCGCTCGAGCACCTACCATATTTTCCAGATCTCGCTAACAGTGATTTCTATTTTCCGTATTAAAAGAACACATCCAAAGAACTTCATATGAAAAACATAAATATGAAATATTTTATTCTGTGAGAATTTAAAAAAATGTAGGATTAAAATAGGTGATTGTGTTGAAAAATAAAATTTTACTTCATGTAATTTCCATATTGTTTAAATTATTCTTATTACCCACCGGCAACTATTTGATTGGCCCTCGAACCATCTACAAAGGTATACTTTTATGTTATTAACCTACTGTGCTATTGAAGCGAATGGGCAAATTGTTACTAACCAATCATATAATATCTGGCCAATAGTACTTCGAACGCAACGGTTATCAATATCTGAACAGAATATCGAAAACAACAATTTAACAATTCTTCACGTGTGATCGATTTAACTGTATTTATAGTAAACGCCAATCATAACAAAAATCGTACCATTTGGCAGCAAACACGTACAAAGTAACCAACAAGACCTAAAAATTTTGGAAGCGGTAAATATTTCATAGTCGTTCATGCAGTTTATTTAATAGAAAGCTTTGATCTGTAAAAATAGCATCACATCACAACTCACGGCTTACAAAGCTTTGTGCGAGCAAAGCAGACAAGGCGACAAGGCATAGCAAGGCAGTAGCGTAGCCGTGGCCGCGGCCGTCCTCGTCGTGATTGCGGCTCCATATTTAATGAACGACTCACGTGCGCGGGTAACAACCACGCCGACTCATTTCAATACCGCTTTAATTATTATACAAATTATGCATGCATTCGGTACACGGGTAATCAGAACAAACTTTGCTATTTCGGCTATGTTTTAGAACACGAAAAAATTATAGCACGAGAACGACCGTACTAAATACCAACATATCGTGTTATTTTTGTATTAAGAGGCACACTAAGATATTATTTGTCGTGGACCCTGACCCTCGAATTGGATTTTCCTTATCGCTCCCTTCTTGAATGACATTTAAATAGTAAACAGTACAAATAGCTGGTACAACAGCGTGTGTCTATACGTTTTTGGGTGTGTCCGAGGCTGCGGCGGGTGTACGAATTTTTGCGTTTACGTATAAATAAATATGTGTAAATATTTAAATTATTGGCATTAGAGACATAAAAAAACTACACGTTTGTCGTAAAATTGTTCGCCATCGTTGAAAGCATTCACAGGTAGCATCGCGTTAAATCGCAGCTAAGTGCAGTCGAGCCGTTCTCGATGGCGAGCTAGATATGCACAAACTCAGTCGGGTCGGGAACGAAAGCGGGAGAAAGTGTTAGCCGGGAGCACCGCGCAGAGGCAAGACGAGGCGGGCGTTTTGCGAGAAGACGGCCCGAGCAGTTTAATTTCCCACGAGGTCGATCTCAGCGCCGCCGGGCGCGTCTCGAGGGAATTAATTGCCAGTAATGAATAGTCGAGCGACCGACCGTTAATTATGTACTGTATGCTGAAATTTTGAATAGGTGCTACCTACACGAGCCTAAGTAAAAATATTGTGATACTCATACCACAGTAATGAAAATTTTACATAGTCATCGCGTTGACTTTAAACCGCCGACGCGACAGACGACGCGACGTCCTAATTTATTTGGATTTTCCAAGAAGCTAAGTGAGTAATCATATAAGTATACGAAATAACGATAGTGTATTCAAAAGCGCTTCGTAACAATATAATTTGGAGATAAAAATAGAGAAAAATATAGTCAGTTAATATTGACTCGCGACATCTTGTGACGTTTGAGTGTATCCTTCAGAATGAATATCTCAAATATTCATTCTACTGCAATTTTGACCGAAAAAGCTGATCGAGGGCATTTTATTATTATTTAAATTAATCAATGTTTCATATACTAACTTTCTTTATATCATATTTATTTATTTTACAGCGCAACGTGACAACATATCTCTTAATAATATAATTGATTTCGAGTAATAATTTAAAAAAAATAAATATTTTTTTTAATACAACACTTATTGCATCACATTTCTCCAAATGAATATAATAAAACATTTAAAAAAATAATGTCACTTTTCAAAAGATACCAAACGAAAAATATCAACTATGCATATACTACTTAAAGTGTCATACCGATCGACAAATAAATGAATTAATTAATTAAAATAAAAATCGTTCGCTAAATGTGACAACGAAACGTGTCACAACAAGTAAAAACAGTAAAGACGACACCGCAGTCGTTCCACATACGTGGCACAAGGGATGATCCATTAATTACATCACACCTCAAGGGGGGGGGGTCCACAAAATGTGACATATCGTGACAGGGGGGAGGGAGGAGTTCCATGTTTGTGACCTCACAATCCTCACATACAATTTTTTTTACAAAATCTAAGTTTTAAAAAAAAATATTTCAATTGTTAACAAACATTGTACCTACTATACAATGTTTGTTAACAATTGAAATTATTTTCTACATACCTGGATTTCTTTGAATACTTTCGTTCCCTATAAATTTGATACTATTTTTCTGGCCGAGTTTAACGATTTATTGTTTTCGAAATAGCGAATGTATTTATACAGATAGTGAAATGCGACGTTGCAGCATGTTGCGGTGTGAGACGGTCAAGCTAGAGGCGGTTATTAAGACAAGGGTTTTTACGTAGGAACCAATGACATCGATGCTAAATTCGCCCCACTGATATTGCCGTTGTCTTTGGATCTACAAGCGTCATCACTTTTCAAGCAGGTTCCGTACGATACATATTGCCCCAGTGTTCAAGCGTACCTGTTCAAACGGTCTTGTGACGTTTGTAGATTGTATCTTGCATCATGCAAAGCAGCGAACATACACACGAAGAAGCTACATAAAAAACAAGAAGTTATCTCTGTTCCAAAGATCCGGCTGGAAAGAATTGCGGCTAGACGTGCCAGGGAATTGCTCTATAATTAACAATGTCGCATTGTGGTACGACGAAAGAGACGTGGACTCGAATAATGTACCAGAATCTGTCGAAAGTGTGACAAACGTCTCTGATATGCCAGTCATCCAGAATATGAAAGAATGGATCCAAAATCCTTGGACAGAGGAAGAATATGTTTTTAATATTTTTTTATTATTGATGATTTTCTCTTCGTTAATTTTATAAATCACTAGCGACCGCCAGCAGCTTCGCTTGCGTAGACTACACATTCCTGTTTTAGGTAGTATTAACTTTCGAAATGGTTTATACATACTTTTTGCGGAAACTAATATTGCGTACACCCATTCAAACTTTAAATCTTCATTCTCCCCACTCCTTTAGAAAAACCGATACTCCCATACTTTTCACCTTCCGTTTCCCACCCTTAAAATGTTGAAATCCAAAAACCCTGAAAGACATCATTATTTATTTATGTCAAAATTTTTATGTTTCTAACTTTAAAGAACAACAAAGCTCTTCCGCCCCTCCCTCCTTGAATTTGAAATTTCCAAATATTCCTTTCATAAAAAATTGATACGTTATAAAATAAACCACTGTTCCAAATTTCGGCTTCCTAGACTTAGTAGTTTCGGCTATATCTACGTTGATAGATCAGTGAAGACAAACGACAGACAGACACAAAAAGTAGCTGATGTCACTCTTGACAACCTTCTTTCACGTCTGCAAAGTTTCATTAAAATCTGTTGAGCCATTTTGAAGATTAACTTGAATAGACACATAAACGTACAGACTAACAGACGGACAAAAAGTAGCGTATGTCACTTTTGGCCACCTCCTTTTTATACCTGTGAAATTTCATTAAAGTCGGTTTAAGCGTTTTGGAGATTAGCTCGAAAAGACAGATGTACGTACATACAGACATACAAAAAGTAGTGTATGTCATTTTTGACCACTTCCTTTCCATATCTGTTAAGTTTCATCAAAATCAGTTTAGCCGTTTTGGAGATTTGCTCAAATGGACAGACAGACAGATAGTATTATTTTATACATATAGCCTATAGCCTTCCTCAATAAATAGACTATCCAACACAAAAAGAATTTTTCAATTTGAACCAGTAGTTCCTGAGATTTGCGCGTTCAAACAAACTCTTCAGCTTTATAATATTAGTATAGATTTTAAGCAATCCTAATAAAAAGTTAGTTTCAAAGTGATGTTGTAATTTTTACCTTCCTAAACTAAAAATCTTATGTGACGTCACACTAAGGGGGGAGGGTGTAGTTAATTGTGATGAAGTGTGACAAGGGGGGAGGGAGGGGTCAAAAAATCATGAAATTGGTGTGACGTAATTAATGGATGATCCCCAATAGCCAGAGCATAAAAGGTCCTGAATCTACTAAAAAATATTATTGGGCTATTATTTTCTAGACATTAGACATCAACTACCTAAAAAGTTTCATAAAAAAAAGCTAAAATTTTCACATTAAAATATGTTTTCCGAAAGATTTGTCGATAGAGCGGCGTGTAGGGAAAGGTGTAATTTGGTAGGACAACTTTATTTGTCCTACCAAATTGCACCTTTAATCTATCGAAATTATGATTCAGATTACAAGTACGAATTTTGTTCTTTTAATTTTAAAAACGTATTTTTTTTAAGTCATAAACTTTTCAAAATTGGACGGGGGGATTGAAAAGACGAGATATGACGACATATTAGCAATTCCATAGCGAGCTACAGAGTTGAAACGGACTCTATGCCACCGAGTGGCAATTGTTTGGTTAGAAGATTTTTCGAATTGGCGCCGTGGAATGGAATGATTTAGTTTTGGTGTCATTTTCAGAAAAACTACATACAATTACATTATATAGAAATACTATATGTTAGCGTTTCTTCACATTTTGCTTTGAAAATGATTTCATTAAAAAGACAACGTTATACAATCAATACGCAGATTTATCAAAAAAAAAAAAACAAAAGTACGTCATTCCACATGCGCCATTTCGAAATCAAGCCAAGCAGTTATCAATCAGTGGCATTGTCATTTAATTACTATACTCTCTATGTATTTGTTATTGTCAATTTTTTTCAATCAAATGTACAAAATTAGTTTTTTTTTTTAAATATATTGTGCCATATTTTCGATAGAACACATACTCGTAAAAAATGTATGTTAGAAAAAATTGTCTTATCCAATTGTCAATCCGATAATTTTGTGGTGTCATAATTCAATATTTCAATACTAAAAACACGACAAGAAAAAAAAAACATGTTTATCATTATTTTCACCATAAGTCATAAATACTAAAATTTGGCAGATAATGAAAAAATCACCTGGTACAATATATATACCAGCGCAGCGCAGCGTAATTACTAGGTAAAATAAGTACTTCGTTCCTGTTTACATTGCTAATTCATACATGACCCGTATTCGGCCACCAACGAAAAGCAGCCCAGCCGGGGGACCGTAAATTGTGTCTTCTAACAAGCCTCGCTTTGAATTGTTGAAGTCATGGACATTTTTTTAAAACTTCTGTCCGTCAAAAGTAAAAACCTTACTGCGAGATTCTATTATTTCTTTGTGTATCACTAGTTTAGAACTGTTTTAAATTTTTAATATATGAAGTTGAAAAATGCATAGTTTGAATTTAATAGACTAAATCTACGATCTTCATGGAAAAAAATGTTTGACCACAAAATAGATTGTAAAAGAAAAAAAAAACAAGGGTAATTAGGGATTGTACCGTATCTGGGTGTGAAATATCTATACATGTATGTGTATTATAAAGTATATAACGTAGTGTTCGGCTGAACGTACCTAGTCCACACTAATAGAGCATGTAGAGCTTACCAAAATAAACAAACAGGCTGTACCTGGTTTGTAACTACAGGTTCGTGGGTGAGATGGCTCACATATAGTTTTATTACATATTACATAAAAATAATAATATTTTCTTCCAACTATGATGCAATTCTATCATAACTGGACTACATATCAGACACAAAGCGGCACTTTGTTGCTCTAAAGCAGAAAAAATGTATGGAAATTCTTTACTGCACTGTAGGTTTTTCTTTTGACTGGCCAACCTGACGGCCATATGGAATTTAACAGTTAAAAATGCCGGGCACAAGTAAAGTCGTATGGTGTTTTCCAATTAAAAACATTAGCCATAAAGAAATTACTTATTTTAGAGTTTTTTTTATTTGACTTTTTAAAAGCATAGGACGGCATTTTCGACAGATAGTTTTCCCAAATACAAAATAATTTCAATCGGCTATACTGACAGACGGTCCACAAGCGACTATTTCAAAATCGTTCAGAGCACCACGATCTGAACGATTTTCCTGCGGCGTTTCATACTGTGGAACGTACAGTCTAGTACCCTAAGTACATATAAAACGGTGGATGTGATTCACCAGCTTCGCGTTTGCGGTACAATTATTCTGAGAAAATACTTTAACATCACGCCTGTACGTTTGTGACAGAGTCGAACATTTCTCATAATAATCTTTGCGAGGAAATTACGTGCGCGTAAGACGACGTTCAGCTGCGAGCTAGGTTAACGACAATTCGTTCGTCGACATGTTTAACTAGCAAATCGTCAACCACCTTTTAGCTTGCTTATGATTAATTCATATTGTGTCTATAATTAGGATACCTTTACAAATGATCAAATTAATTTCACACAACAAGGTACTTTTGTCTATGTTGTGACTTACAGACATACTATCTACCCATGGTGTGAAACTGCAAAAGCACGATTTTGCTGCTTTATGGTCGCTTTTCTTTATTTCCTCCTCAGGAAACAAAATTTGCATAAATCACATTTATAATTAGTGTAATTTTACACACAGATAAATACTAAATTATAGTAATAAAATGAACACAAAACTCAACAGTACACATTCAAATCAGATTTTAGAAATAATGTGCACTCTTGATTCATCCAGTTTTTTTTTTCAATTAACAACTAGTTCAATTGAATCACACGTTCATAGTTCATTCAATATATTATGCATTTCAATAAGGTGTTTTCAGTTTTTTACACATTTTGAAACTGCTTCTCACACCGCATCAGGCAGCGCCTGCTTCAGAATTGATTTACGCATCAACTGTCGATATAGTCAGAAAAGTTAAAAAATAATAATACAATCCAATAATCAAAGAAATGCATATTAAAATTACAAATACCGGCTGTTGCTATTTATTACTATTACATCTGAATACTAAACTGTTACGAAATAAAACATGTTCAGAAAAAAATATGACTGCTTACAGCCTCCGGTTAATAAATCTCTGAACCGATCCTTTGATTTGTCAGTAATGAAATAAAAGTATATTCGTATTTAAACGTTCGATTTTGATTGCTTTTAAATGAAGTTCACAATTAGATGAAGATTAAAAATTCGTTATAAGAATATTCTAGACGAATAAATGTTAATTCGTAGTAGACTTATGACACCCTTAAAATAATACGTAGGATGACTGCATGATGCAAGTTGAAACACATGCGGTTTTACGGGGTTTACACGAGCAAAACACCTTTCGTCGATTCTAGTATTACCTGCTACTATATACATACAGCGTCGATTCGTCTATGGAATAGAAGAGTGTGCTAGTCGAACTCTCAGAGGTGTATGTAGATGACACCGTCTTACATCCCGTCAACAGTCGTTCGATTTTATCATAAAGCGTTTGTATACGGGTCGCCCTTGGGGGTTGTTAGATTCAGTGTTGATAGTAGTAGAGTGTAGAGGTGCGGTTAACGTGTCGCGTTATTACTTCCGCGTTCGGGCGCAGCGGCGGAGACGACAAGGGCTCCGTGCGATCGCTGGAGATAGTCGCTCGTTTATTCGGAATAGCTACGAACTAAACCCTGCGCTAAACGTTTTAAACGGTCCTAATTGAACGTCGAGCTCTCGATAAATGCGTTGACCGTGTGTTCAGTTATGCAATTTTCTACGTGTTTATTTAGAAAACTTTTTATCATGTTTACATATACCTAAATAGCAATTTAAAAAATATATACTTCAGATGATAACATAATAAATGGTAAATAGGATTATTCAAACTATACTTATAAAAATAAACTATAAACTTATAAAAATGCACAAAATAAAAATATAGCGATTAGCGCATTTGTACACAAAATTCCTGACAAATTCACACGACTAACTTCTTTTACATGTTTGTCAACATGTATGTTTTTTATGTATGAAAAAGAAAAATTAATTAGTTTTATCGTGTTAAAAGCCATTCAAGTATTATTCAACAAATTATGACAAGTATGAATGGAAAAACACATGATATGATAATTTTTAAAAGAAATGACAAATGTATATATATATCGGTCTAAATACTGGGTGCAATTTTAAAAAGGTGAAATATTTTATTAGGCGTCACTGCATAGTGTCAAGAACTGATTAATGTTCCAAAAAAATATTTTAAGTGCATCAAAATTTAGGTACAGAGGTTGTACCTGTTCTACTATAGATGGTCTCTACCTACTTTTGAATTGTGTTTGAACCGACTTTCAGCTGATCGAGAATATGTGTGATAATTTAAAATTACTATAAATCAAATACAAACTGGTTCTTGCTAGTACTGAATAACTGTTCTGGTATTGGTTAAAAAATAAACAATAATATAATGTATTGTTTGTCATTTATAAAATTCAATTTATATCATTAACGATCTGCACCCTGCAGATCAGGGAATATCTGGTTGATTTCAAACTTATTGTATACAGCTTTGTATCATAGTTCAGATATAACAATGTTATAAAAGTTGATTAATTAATTAATCTCAAGAAACTGGACTTGACTGTTTTGTCGGAGGGGAATAGCAGTCAGCAGTAACTGTTCAATTTGTATTACACCATTTTATTGTATTTAGTTTATATATGTGAGATGTTATGGTTAATTTTTGTTGGATGTACTTTTATTTCTATTTTTTATATAACTTATTTTATGTAGTAAGATATGTAGTAAGGCTCTAGGTCTATGAGAAATTAAATGTTTATTATGTAAGTTAACTAAAAGACTGTTTGTCTGTAATAAATAAAATTAAAATAAAAAGTTCAAACCTTTTAAAATAAATTCTGCAACCTGCGTCAAAAGTCACATATGCAACACTCAAGTCATGAGCGATTGATCATTTGTTGAGTTCCATATCTTGGGATGAAGACGCTCACGAGTGTTCACATCAAAACGTACGCTTGATTCTGATCGTTGATAAAGTCATCGGAGTACGGCACGAATGCTTTAATATATTAGACTGACCTGCACCTCTAGCGCCTGATGGTGTTGCGTGGTGTCGAGCGTCGGCTGCACGACGGAAGCGCCGTTCACGAGCGATGCGCCTGCGCCGCCTACCGCGCCTACGCCGCCGTTCGCACCACCGACGCCGCCGCCGTACTGCACACACACAATGTAATTTAATAAAACAAAATTCTGTGTATACAAAAAGCAAACACCCAAACAAACAAACAAACATTAAAGATTTTTTTATCATATTAATAATAAACGTTCACGAATCTAAAAGGTCTCCACTCTTTCAGCCATCTTGTCTACGCTATATCTTTTGTTCACATCCATTTGTTTGGTATTCGACAAATTCGGTATTCGGAAACGACATTCTTTCAGTGACATTCGCGCAGAGTGATTCCAATCCAACCCCATCCATTGTTCTTTGTGCGAATTTGAAATTCCCAGTACACTTTAGTGTCATCCTCTGAACTCTGTATATGAATATAGGCCAAACGCATTTCTTCGGGAATTAGTGTTGGTATTTTATTGATAGTCTTACCTCAAAATTTATTATTTACGTCATTGATGTACCATGTTACTAAAGTAACTAGAGAAGCCATTCCGTATAAGCAAAAGGTCAACTTTCGTGTCCGAAATTTTTAGAAAACGACGGAGTTTTAAAAACTGGGACGTGCGACTGATTACAGATGTCGAAAGAAGGATCTTTTGATTATGAATGTAACGTTTAGGGGGGTGAAGTTTTTACTTCTAATTTAACAATTATTTTGATGGTTTACATCGGATGCCGCCCATGCCCGACCAAGTCGACAACCTATCGACTAGAGATATAACTATATTCACACTACACTTGTATTCCTATTTTTCCTCTCATTGTTTTACTGTTGAGTCTCACGTTCGCCAACTGACCTCTATGGTATGACATAGATTATATTTTTCTGAATTTAAAATAAAAAAAGAAAAAAACTTTTAACTTTATTTTATTTCTATTATTTGTTGTTATAGCAGCGATAATAATACATACTCTGTGATATTTTCAAGTGTATCTATTAAGGTTCAGACGATACAACCCTGTGACAGACGGACGGACGGGCGGGCGGACAGCGGAGCCTTAGTAACAGTGAAATAATTTTTCAATTTAAATATGTAGACTAAAAATGGTGGGTCCTTGTACTTTATATTAACAAAGCGTCGCGTCGTAGTAGCTACGTAATTGGCTAAAATTTTAATATCTACCTAAAGAATACTCGCCCAAGAAACACCTTACTTCTCAGAAAGAACGGCACTCATACAGAAAAGGAGAGACGAAGAGTTGCTACTTTTGCTAAATTACTAGAGACGCCACTATCATGACAAATCATTGAAAACTAAATCGTTACAGTCCTAAAAAACAAACTTCTACGCACAATACAGAAGCCGAAATTGATACTGAGAAGAAACATAAAATGACCATTCAGATGAAGATAAATTATCTCCTAATGATAATAATAGGTGTAGTCCTCCTAGTGTAGTGTAATGGGTTATTCGCCCATAAAAATTGCATTGAGAAGTAACAAGTTTTGTCGTAGTTATACAAACAAATCCATGTCCAAACCAATTACATATATTTTGTTATAATTTTAAAACATATTAAGCGATCATATTAAAGGTATATATATAAAACATTAAAGAAAATACACGAAAATAGATCATTCTCTCATTCTCTTTTCTGAAACTACTGAGACTAAAATTTTGAAGAAAAAGAAAACATGGATCATACGACCTCACAGTTTACAGGAAAACCCAACCTAAACCTATAGTTTACGTAAAATCACCGCATAAAATGAACAACATTCGTTAAGAAAAATGCGTATAAATGTTGCTTGCTTAATTTCATCAAGGACTAATAAATGTAATTTGACTAGTGGTCACAGTATAACGCACAGATCTTTGCCGCTGAGCAGCGCGAGCTACCCGACCTTTCATTTCCTCTACGCTTTTATTTTAAGCTACTGCGACGCTTTCTGTAAGTAACTTCACAGTAGCAAAGATCCATGAGTAATACTGTACTGTGATAGCGTATTTATGTGAAAGAGTTGGATTTAAATTGCAGCCTAAAGTCAGATTTAAAAAATAACATGATAGATACAGCTCAAGCCAAACTTCTTGTTTACTTAGTCGAAGCGGGTCGCATCGCATTAAGAAAAAGAGACATGAGAGGGAAGTTTACAATTCGTCCATCCATGGACTGACGACTCTTTCACCTCACGACCGATACTACAGAAAGATACTTTCCAATGGGTTTACACCACCAATTTAATCCCCGTCGCGCCATTCTGCCTCAAGCTTGCTTACAACACATAAAACTTCGGAAATATGTGTTCAAAGATTCCACTCATTTTGTATATGAGCCGTAATAGGCTTCTGCGAGCAGAGACACAGCACACAACTCTTGCATGTTCGATTGGTGTGTTGGTTTTTGAGACTGAGACAGTTGGGAAACCCGGAAATTCCCCAATTGAAAACTGTCATTGGGATAGTTACGTTCGGCAATAATTGCCTAAGAAAGGTAATTGCTGGTTCGTCCAATTTATTAAAATAATTTGACTCACAATCTTATCAAATATCGCCCATGAACTCATTTATATTTCAACTCTTCAGATTACCTATTTAATTATAACACTCATATCTTTATCACAGCTAATCAATGGCCAATATGTAAATATATCACAACTTGAACTAGATACTTTTGATGTACCCAGGATTGTTTCCTTACAAGAAACCTCTTTTAAGGCTAATGGAATCAAATTAAATTTTTATAGATATGTGCGATTTGGCTGAAAATCCATAATCATGGTGCCATCAACCTGATCTGATGATGGAGCTGCAAGGTGTATAACAAAAAACGTCAGTGGCTACTAATATACACACCGAGTTTAAGTTATTAGATTTATGACGAGGTTCTGAAGATAGAAAGTGGATAACAGAAAAAACGTCAGTGGCTACTAATATACACACCGAGTTTAAGTTATTAGATTTATGACGAGGTTCTGAAGATAGAAAGTGGATAACAGAACTATTTAATGGCTACTAGTAAACCTGCTAAGTTTAGGTTCAATAGGTTTGTCTTAACAGGTAATTTCCATTATTTATGGGAAGAAAGTGAAGATCTCAAAAGCTTTTTTTACAATTTTATTTTGATTACTATTTTAATGATCTTTTCGAATATATGACGTAAATATTAGTATTAATATTTAAATCATTTCACTCTAAAACCTGCCCTGCTGTTCTTGGGGTAACAGGGCTGTTTGGACATAGATTACTGACTACACCTCAAATTCGTAGCATAATTTTACAAAATCACAACATAGTTTTAATCTTTTACATTGTACAAAATATGTATGTGTATCTGTTTAGCCTGTACTAACTAAAATATGTAGATTCAATTCTTTTTTTTTTTTAGGAGGGATGGGGCAATCCTGTTATACGGCAAATGCGAAAGCGGTCCGATGCGGAGTGAAACGCGCTCAAGGTACGTACTTGTCGGCTTTTAGACCATTTTATAAAAGAGAGTTGTAACGTCGTTTAACTTCTTTACTCATGTGCTTATGTATAAAAAATTATAACTTCATTCTTATTGTCCTCCAAGAAATGGTTTTTACATTTTATGTATCCATCCATCCATCGCAACAGCTATGGCGACATGGCGAGTAAAAATATACGTTTTTTCAATGAAGAGGGAACAAACTAATTTAATTGAATTCTAAGATAATATATTCTTGGTAAACCCCAAAACTGTGATTTCTCGATTTTAAAATTAGTTTTTTTTCTTGAAACTACCTTTAACAATCTTAACAAGTACGTAAACAGAAAATCGAGTGTTTCACGTAACCTGTGTTAGTTGCAAAATGGGGCGGCGTATGTAACCGAGTAAAAGCGACAACCGTGGAAGTCTTAAAGGTCTACACTACACGAAGTAGGTGTCGCTTCTACTTTAGTTATTGTATACTCTTATGGTAACAGCACGGGTCCAAACCTGCTGTGTACTCGCAAAGCTGTTGTTGTCAAACTGCGGGTGCTGCTCCATTTGCAAGACTAGTTCTATGTGTTGGTTCATCGAATCGTTGAGTGTCATGCCTGAAACAAAAATATGTTAATGGTTTACTATTTCACTTTACTACCTAAAAAAATACGGTGAAGATGCTTCCAATTCGTCACGACTGGGACTCTGATCGCTCTTTGGTAATTTGTAGACTATTAGATCAATTTTAACAAAACTTATAATCAACATACAATACCTACTGCGCTTTTAATACGGCAAATAAAACGCGGATTTACAAAGTGGGAATGAAGAAGACTTCATTAATTAATAATATCAACAGATTTTTTGAAAATAAAATACGAGGCATGTTTTTTAAGTAAGTACCGTTTTGGAATTAAAAAAAGACGTGCAAAGATATGGCAATAATTTAATTTTTACATGGAAGCCTGTACCTTAATCTACTTTTCTACATAATTTCCGTGAATATTGAGGCACTTGTCATAACGTGGCACCAGTTTTTGAATACCCTCCTCATGAAATTCTGCCGCCTGACTTGTTAACCACTGTATCACAACTGTTTTGATTTCGTTATCGTCTTGAAGACGCTGACCGCCTAGGTGTTTCTTCAAGTGCAGGAACAAATGGTAGTTGCTGGGCGCTAGATCAGGGCTGTATGGAGGATGATCTAGAGTTTCCCATTGAAAATCTTCATTAAGGACTGAAGGACGCCCACTCCGTTTTTCATCATGCACATTTGTGCGGCCATGTTTAAATGCTCTCACCCATTTCCTTACCATTCCATCACTCATAATGTTTTGTCCGTAAACTTCACAGATCTCACGATGAATATCGATCGATTTTACGCCTTTAGCACTAAGAAATCTTATAACAGCCCGTACTTCACAATCGGCGGGACTCACGATTGTCGGAGGCATCTTAAATACTCAGTAAACAACGCATAACAATGAAGAATCAGACTGTAATGGCGTCAGTGCGTAGACAAGAGATGTAGGTAACCAGCGCGTATGCGCGGAACGCCGACCGTAGCGCTGCGGCGGCGGAATCGCAAAACGGTACTTACTTAAAAAACATGCCTCGTATACGTTTCTTTTTTTTAGTATCACTCAGTACTAATATTGAGATATGGTGCTACAAAGTTATCGAATTATTGTGGTGATGCGCGGGCCGCAGCCTATTTATAATTGCGTCAGTCAGCAGCCGCCGCTGGGACACCCTTTCCCGCTACACCCGCGGTCGCGCCTTTCTCATACTTAGTAATTATGTCGGACTTAAACCATGCTATAACCATAATTCTTTCTGAAGAATATTTTAATGTGAAAATTTAACCTAAAATTTTTTCAATTTTTTTTTTTAATTTGAGTTTGTAGATGTTACGTAATGCCAAGAAATAATCGTCCTGTATATCATTAAAATTGATACTTCAAAGAATATCGCATGTCTTTGTGAAATGGCGAATATTCTCCAGCTGCCATATTAGGATAACAATAATAATTCATAACATCATTAGGGTACAACTGGTACAAGTATTCAATCATGTAATCACATCGGGAAACCGAGCGATACGCAAACAGCGAGAGGTCTATATGCCATAGTAAGGACACGGGTGCTAGTAAAACATAGTTCCAAATGGATAATAATAAAATTGCTAAATAAAATTATTATTTTATTTAAAAAAAAAAACTCAATCAATTTTCTTACCAGGGTGTATTTGAGGATGCTGTGGATGGGGTAGTCCTTGGAGCGGTGCCACCCCCAGCATACCGGGATGATGCTAAAAAAATTATTACAAAATATTTTACATTTACAACATCTAATATAAAAACCTTTTGCTTTATTAAGAGTGTGATGAATAACAAATCACAATATTTTACCCTGTACAAATATGCATGGTTACAAAAAAAATTTTTAGACTC
This sequence comes from Luffia ferchaultella, assembly GCA_949709985.1. Taxonomy (NCBI): domain Eukaryota; kingdom Metazoa; phylum Arthropoda; class Insecta; order Lepidoptera; family Psychidae; genus Luffia; species Luffia ferchaultella. The sequence continues at coordinate 4,857,715 of OX453242.1, read as the reverse complement.
AGTAAAGCAATCATAGAATGACTTTTGACTTTTCTCTTTAGTAAAAGTAGTAAAAATGCAATCAGAAAAAAATATGGAATAATAAATAGTTTTTGTAATAATTACCCAATACGAACTGTTTTAGTGTGTTGAGAAATAAAAAAAAAACACATTTCTTGAATGAGGAATTCCTTTAATTTTTAACTTTTATTTTATTTGTTGTTAAAGCGGCCGTAGTAATACACACTCTGTGTGTCTACCTATTACGGTTCAGACGATGCAACCCTGTGACAGAAGAACGGACAGACGGACGGGCAGCGGAGCCTTAGTAATAGGGTACAAGTTGGAACCCTTTGGGTATGAAACCCTATAAAAAAAGACAAACCAATATAATATTGATTTTATAGTATTTGAATGTTTGGCTAAGTATATAAGTTTCGTAACATTAGCTAGCTTTACACAAATAACAAAGTGATAGCAACTTCAAAGATTTTGCACTAGTTTAGGTTATTTACCGAGATAATCAACAAGTGAAATTATATAAAATTAAAATTCATTCTACACCAGAACTGACAAATATTTCAAATAGGGTTAATAATACACTCAAATCAATATGAAATATGAGTAATAAACATCTCAGGGCGGTAGGTGGCGGCTTTCACTGGTTGTTTCTTTGATGTACAGAGCATGTCCATAGTTATGTATTAACATCATCCAGTGTTTATAGTATAGTTTAGTTGGTTATACAGACTCTTCTATCTTAAGATAATTCCTGGCGTTTTTTTTTACTATATGTTCAGATTATCTCGCCCCATACATACTTAAAACGTACACATATTAATCGCACTTAGCTGGACAGACTGCAATACTATAAGTTTGGTGAAACGTGACATACCTGCGGGTGTGACAAATGTGACATGTGGTGAAGTTGGGCTGGGGCCGGGGCCGGCGCTGGCGGTGGTAAAGCGTGCGGTGGCAGCAGCGGGAATGCGGCCTGTTCAGCTCCATTGCGCACCACACCGCCTGCGCCACCTTCGTCCTCAGCCGGCGACGGCTGCCGGGAGCCAGGGGTACGGCTGGAATCACAAGTCGTGTTATAGTTTATTACACTCATATCATATTTAACAATGTGCTATATACAGTCTGTTCTGTATAAGAAGAAACATTACAATTAAACAAAAAATTATATTTACATAATTATTCCTCAAAAAATAAGTACAATCCAGGAGCATGTCAATTAATGGACATATCTATTCAATTAACAACGCTTACGACACATTTGATTATAATTGTTAACTAAAGAAGACTATCCTAGACTAAGTACTGTTAAAATATTAATTCACTAGCTTCCGCCCGCGGCTTTGCCCGCGTGGACAGACGTTACGCTCTTGAATAGTTTTCTTCTCTTACCCCTGTTCTCATTCCCTCTCACACTTTATTTACATATTATTCTGATGTAACTTCTGTCTCTCTCTTGCAATACGTACTGATTCTCTCTCACTCTCATTCCCACTCGCATTACCATTTCATATATATGTATATCCAATAGCTTCCCCGCCCCATTTTTTAGGTATTGACCAGTTAATAAAGGCGAAAAATATGCAACGATTACATCGACGCCAATGGCGGTTCACATAGAGTACCGCCATACTTTATTGTCTTTACACAAACATCACCCAATAAACTATTTATAAATTGCTAAAAGTACCTATGGTAAATAAATCAAATCGACTTAATATTATTTGCTTTTAATGGAAAGATCAAAAGCAGCCTTCTTCATTCTAATGCAACTTTGCACTCCATATAAAAGTTCATTTTTAGGATTCCATATTACAAAAGGAAAAAAAGAACCCTTATATGATCATTTTGTTGTCCACCTATCTGTTAAGATCCTTTTTCTCAGGAACGCGTGGAGCTCACCATCATACTACCATATCATATCAGCCCATTGTATCTCACTGAAGGGGCTTAGACTTCCCCTCGGAATGAAAGTCCTTGGAGCTAAATTCACCACGCAGCTCCAGTGCGAGTTGGTGGATTTTAACGACTGCCATCTGATTATGAGCACCGGGACCGCCGGCTTTACGTGCTTTCTAAGGCACAGAGTCAATGATATTTATGTACAGATCGCGTCAAACTTTACGGCGAATCTGAATACAACGCTCTAAGCGCACTTGCACTGTTTAGGTCTATGGTCCCTTGAAGTTGCAAAAAAATGGAGTTTCTAAGTCAGCGCAATCAGAAAATACAGCCGTTTATGTCGCATATATTGACACTCGCAAGTAAATCAAAACTTATAGGATACTTCCCGTTGACCTAGAATCACGAAATTTGGCAAAAAAATCTAACAGCACAAGTACAAGAATCTGGAAATCTTTAATTTATAGTAATATAACATAAAAAACATTTATTTAAATACTTTTATATAAAATTGTAATATGCGCTTATGTGGCATTCTGCCGGCGAGTTGCGATAAACACGTTAATATACGTTTATAACTGTATGGAACCCTTGACGCGCGAAATCGACTCGCACTTGGCCGGTTTTTTCTTAACTAGGACCAGATTAATATTGCCACTAAACTTTCTCTAAAAAAAACTGGATTTTTTAATCGTTCAATAAACTTCTGTTTATGTCTAAAATGTATAACTGAAAAAAAGTTAATTAATCTTATATTTCTATGAAAAGGCTAAAGGCTAAAGGCTAACTTGTGTATATATTCAAAATTTGTATTTAAAAAAAATATTTTTAATAATTTATTAATAGTACATGGGCCCAAAAATGGCAAATGTACTTGAAAAAAACTATTGACTTACTACCAATAGTTAGCATTCCCTTCCTATATCTTAATTTATATGTTATAAGTTTAAAACATGACATTGACCTAAATTATGAGTGATTTGTACCTATATGTTTTTTATTATAATATAAATAAACTATAACAACCGAAATTATCACTGAAATAGTTTCATTAACTATTTTTTTTTTACATCTAGAAGTTGTAGATTTACCTAAATTCGAAAAAATTGTGTTAAAAACGTTAACTAATGTTTTTTTATTTAACAAAATATACTTAAATATGAATTTTTAAGTGCTGTTTTAATATTCTTAATCCATTTTTATAAAAAATATTAATCAACTATATCTAGATTCTGATTGCCAATTTTATCAGTGTACCGCGACGCGTCTGCACAAATGAATCACCGCGCGGGTTGTAATAGTAAAATATCGTCTGCAATGATTATGTACCTACATTATCAGTGAGACGCGACAGCTGATATAGACGCGGTGCGGGGGGAAGCGAGACGCACAGAGACGCCGCCGCGCCGGTTGGCATTGACGGAGGCCATAATACGCCGGCCGGTTATTGCCCGCTTATAGATCACACCGTGCCGCCCGTAGCACGGAATAACTCTAACACAGCTGAAGTCTAATTTATGACCTTCGCGATCGATTGATCATATAGTCACCTAATGTTACCGTGTCAATTTAATTATTAAATGCTTGCGGCGCAAAGAATATTATTATATTTTTAATGAAACCACATTGTTTCTGGATAGTCAAATATTAAAACTAAAAATCTTACTTAAAAGCCTTGTCATCCTCTTGTCCATTGTGCAGACCATTGGGCAGATTACCGTGTTCATGTAATTCGTGAAGATCTTTCTCGAATGGCGAGCCAGCTTTATCATCAACGCGTTCTTCCAACACCATGCCACGAAGCCCAGCAACGACTCCTCCCACTTTCTCATTTCCAACACTAACTACTGCCCCGCCAGCTTCTGTTGATAATTGTAACATGATTAAAAATGTGAATAGTCAAATTAAAACATGCCTCATAATTTATAATAATGATTAAATAAAACAGAAATGGCTCGAAGGAGCTGCAAGTGTTCTGAAAGCTTACTAAAACAGAGCACAATTTCATTATCAAGCAACAATGTTTGTAATATTATATGGCAGGCTAAGACTACTAAGCGATATTTTAAGCTAAATAAAATAAACGTTATTACCTGTAGGTGAGCCGCCGAGTACATATTCAACCATCTTAACTCCCAAGCCAGCGGTGTCACGGGGAGACAGAATGCTGCCAGCGTCCCCTCCAGGAAAAGCCACACCGCGACGAGTGCCCATCATAGGCACTCCGACGCTGTGCTCCACAGCTAAAATAATTTTACATTATCTCGTTTAATATAACACAATTTCGTTATAGTACAACACCTAAAATTTCAATCATGTTTGTTTCACGAGAGTCAAACATCACAAACAGATCAATATAAACTGTTTTGGCCTGGAATCAGATGGCGCATAAATAATGTTTCATTAATAATCGTTTTTATTTGTAGATTACCTTGGGCAGACCATGTTGGATCTCTCCACATTTGCTCAGGATTTAGCTGCAATGGAGGCAGATGCGGAGGACCCTTGCTGTCACCTCCTGCACCAGGGCCCTTGTCCCACAATTTTTTAGCAGCAGGTGCAATCTGTAACAATTGTTTTATTGTCAAAATTAAATAACCATAAAATTGTTCAATTGTTAAATAAAGAATTTACTGAAGTTTAGCAAGCAAGATAAAATTTTGATATTATTTCAATTTACAACACGCATAGTAATAACATGATTTAGTGAAGTTATGAGAGAAGTTGATTAATTTCTTCATAAATACTTAAGAATTGAGATTTCCTTTCAGAGTGATAATTGAATAGAATTTCAAAATGAATAAGAACAATTAAAGATTTTCGACAATCCCGTTAACATTTTTTTTTTATATATACAAAATAGTATTATTAACCCGAAACTTCACGGTACAAAAGCGTGACATACTACCATATAAATCTATCCACTTTATCACATATCTTAACTGCTCTAACTATAGAAAATAATCAATTCCTAACTTTTGAAATAATTTGTCACTGAAATTCTGAAAAAACATTTTTGGACCTAGGCAATGTTAGAACTTCGGCAACAGATTCTCACTTTTCTTTTTGTGCCTTCACTCCTTTTTCTTATAAGCACTAAATGACTTTATGGGACAAACCTAGAGAGAATACAAGAAATGTAAGAAATTGCAAAAATAATTTCTTAATTTGTAGGAAACGTAAGTAAACCTTTGTTACTGCGTGAACATTTTCTTTAGAAACTATCAACTTCTGGAGTAATTCCTATTTGTATTCATAGATTTTAAAAAGATGGTCATCACAAAAAAAAATTAAGATTTTTCATTTCTTTTAAAGGTGTGCATCAATCTATCTGGTATTCTCGAGTTATAAATTTACATTTTGAACGTCTTAATTGTCCTATCGTTTGTTTCATAGGGAAGTCATACTGTTCATTGGACCATTCCAGTTGTTTTCAGTACAATATTCTTGTTATCATGTATTGGATGCACTGAGCCTTATATGGATAAAATTGAAATAGGTGTTACTTTGCGCTTACTGAAATAGTGTTTACATTTTTACTAAAAAGATATTTAGTGAGATTTTAGCTACTTTAGGAAATGATTTCCTGTTTTATTTCCCTATCTAAATGGCCGCTCTAATTTAAACATGGAAGAACAAGCTACAAAAATGAAGATCACTCTGGGAGACCTTCTATGGCAGCTACCTAATATATTGTGAAAAAAAATGTAATAATTTGCCTTTATAAATTATTAAATTCTTTTTATGCAACATTAATATGCAGAGTGGATTATTTAAACGACACTATGGCATCATGTTAAACCATAAGTGATAACAACAAAACTTTCTTTTGGAGCTTCCCTCTTTTTTAATAACAAAATAAATTGGCATTAGTTTTTTTGTAAAGTGCGATTTTCCCCCAAAAAAACATTTATTTTAATTTTTTTTTTTTGTTTTTTACACATTTCGCTCTAGTTTTCTATAAGGAACAAATAATTGTATGAAATGAAATAAATCTGAGCAGGAGAAGTTAGTCATACCTTGAAAAATGTATTATTTTGCAAATGCAAAACGTATATATAGCCAGTATTCATATATTACACCAGAATGGTTTAATATTAAAATCACAACAAAAAAGACATGCATGCAATGGGAGAGATCCAAAAACAAGATTTTTTCCTACGGTATACAAAATGTGAACTACAGTATAACATATGTATTAAATTAGAAACATAGTATTTACTATGATTTCCGTATTTCACAGCTGACTGCAGAGTGTACAGTGCCCGGCGGTAAATATTGCACATCGACCTTTGAAAAGAGACAATCGGCTAATTTCGGCTTCTTAGAGCGTTATTACTATTGCACACTACCTATATGACGTTTGTTCAAATCGTGGTGCCGCGACCAGTTAAAAATATATATATATGGAGTTGCTAAAACACCAAACTATAAATCATTTTAAGTTGTACGATGGCATCTATAGGAAAAAAAGGGAAACCTTTACGAGGCCAGTCACGCGAAATTATCTACAATGATTATAAATATTTTGTAACCGAAGCAAACAGATTTAAAAAAAAATGAGGATGACAAGTAATTATTTTAAGAAGGTTCAAGAGAGAGTTGCAAATGCCACTGGAATTTCAAGAACTTTGAACAATATATTAAACGAAGTAAGTACTGAAACACATTCCAGTGCAATTAAGTGCATTAAGTTCAGCTCTCCGAAAAATGGAAGACCAAAAAAACAATTTAGTTTAGATATGGACGATTGTAATAATTATGATATCTGGGACATCCCACACAGCACCATCTAGTCCCAAAATAAGCAAGTATTATGCTTGTATTATGGGCCACTAGACAACTGAGATATACATACTTTATATAGATTTTTACACCCAGACACGGAACAAATAGACATGTTCATATGCACACAAATGTTTGTCCCGGGCGGGAATCAAACCCAAGACCCTCGGCTCCGCAGTTAGGGTCTCTAACCACTCGGCGAACCGGTTAGTCATTTTGATTATGATGTAGTTCGAAGAACGGTGCACGATTTTCACTTAGGTATTAAAAATAAAACAAAAAGTGAATTGCAAAGGACACTTTTATCCGCCACAATAAATAGATTCGAAATCTAAAAACAATATCAAAACTGGTTGAAAAATAAAGAACCAACCAAAAAGCCATCAAACATTATTTTGTAGCTTTCTTGCAAAACAATGTTATAGTATTTGTAAATAGCCCCATCTAAATGTGACTTCACATTTTAATATTTTCCTTTGTGTCATTGGGAATTCAAACCATTAATGTCATTAATTAGTCACTTATTTAAAAATAATTGTTCTAGCTATAATAATTATTAGTAGTAATTTTTTTAATTTCTACTGGGTTACAACTATTTTAAAATTCATAATTAATCTCATTTAGACAATAAAACTTGACTTTGTTCAATAAATAATAATAATAATTGTCTTTCAAAATAAAATTAAAATGATAAGTGGATACAGCGTTTTACAAGCAAAACTTGCAACATTCATGTTTATGTCCTTCCAGTTCAAATCTTACAAGTTAATTTAGAGCCACTACCTCAAGTTGAAATTTTGTACACTTATTCAGTTCTGATGATAATGCATTTATTTGGTCGAATTAATCTGATGCTGTAGCCAAAACTGTCTTCTCGTAAAGAAACTCCTCAACTGTTAATAGACCGATTACGAAACTATATTGGTGTTCAACTGTGATATTAAAACACAAATTATCCTCATGAACTATCATCAATGATGGAGTCAGGATTGTCTTCAAAAGAGAACTTTTCAACGGTCATTAACATATACCTAATCCAAATTATATTGCGATAATTTGTTCTTATACCACATCATCAATTTTTTTTGCCGTTACTTATGAAGTTATATTTTTATGGTAAATACATAATATTATGTATATAAATATGTATAAACGGAACCCTCGATGCACGAGTCGGACTCGCACATGACTGGTTTGCCTTACTTAAAACTTACTTGTTGCGTAGACATTGGTTATAAAAATATAGGAACCTATGCATTTCAGAAAGAACCTGTACATAGAAAACTGTGGGAAAAAGCTCATTGAAGGAAAAATTATAAGTTAAATTCACATGGTATTATTATAAAAGAAACTCGTAAGTTAGTGTTCTAGGTCTTATACTTTTAGAATGATAATAATTTATTAAACACTGACAAGTATAATAAAATGGCCAAAATTAGGGCCACTAACAGTAGCATCATCTGCTTTGAGCTTACAGCTTTTAACTCCATTACAATTATATGAGAGTTTAAAAGCCTAGTGGGACCCTAAGGGAAATCACTGAATTTTATAAAAAACTGTACTTACATAAAAAAAATTAAAAAAAAAAAAAAACAGAAAGAGAGGTCTTAATTCAGAATTTTCTAACAGTTAGTATGCAACAGTTATCAAATGAGGTCCAACTCTACCATAACGTGATTAGTTTCTACTAATCTTAAGTACCTATTTTGAAATGCAAAATCATTTGGGATAAAACTGCATCACCATCAGTGCATCATCAGACCATTCTTTATGACGTCACCAGACGGCATTAGTTATACCAACTTTATTGGTTTATTACAATCACAAAAATTTATAGTAGTAATTGGATTTATTAATTTATAGTGAAACAAGTTTTAGGCTTTATATCAACTATCAGGCCTTTTCAAAGCTTTATAGGGTCCCATACAATAAGGAGGCTATTAGAGCTAGCTATATGTGCACCAGATGACTTTTGCTTGTAAACTAAATAACTAGTAAAATTTCAAAGTTACTCATTTTAGTGATTAATACACATCTGTGTAAATAATTTTTTTAAATACTTTTATTTTAAATGACCATAAAATGGCAACGTGTGGATGTAAAAAATTGCACAATTTCAGGATTTATAATAGATCAATTTCTGGAATTACTCACCTTAAAATTGTGGATGGAATCTTGGATGTAGTCCATACTCTAAATAAACAATAAATAAGAACAATTTTGGTAACTAAAGTCATTCGTTAAGACATAAGTTTTGTTGTTAAAATCATGTCTACAATGGTTTACGAGATAGGTATGTATGTTCATCCTAAGCAAATAGGGTACGGTACTGCAATTTTAATACAGCAGCTCTGGAACGTGCTTTAGGAAGTTGAAACGAAGAAGTTGCAGACTTTAATACATGTGATTGATATTTCAAATTATATTGAATCGACAAATATTCCCAAGCTGTTGTATTAGATTTGTAATGATTGTGAACCTAAAATGCCCAAACAAGTAAACAAAAATAGACATCTATCTCATAATGGTGGGCGGAGTATAGAACTTTTAATGTAAGAATCAATATCAACTTGGAAAAATAAACAATATTGTGAAACTACATGATCAAATTATTTACATGATTATAAACTGTCAATATTCATTTTTAGTACAGTGCAGTATCTGTAGAAATATACTAATAAAAGTTTTGTGGTGTCAATACATATAAATTTGTGAATTAAACTATAATTATTTTTCATTTTTCTCCTTAAATAAACTTTGTTCGTGAAAGATGGTCTCATAATAGACTAAATCTTACAAGCAATACACCCTTAGGCAACGATTCGGTCAATGACCTTTACAAAATGTAATTACTGTATTGGAGAAAAATTAAAAACGATATCTAGGATTTTGAAAACAAATACACAAATATACTTTCTAACAAAATGAAGTCAATGAAACTCTGACCGGTGAGGAATGAGAACTAGACATGGCGGACGCCGGTGACAAGTAAACAAAACAAAAACGGACCTGTTGCACTAAAACCCGTGATTTTACACTTATCATGACTTAAATTGTCGTTAATTTATATACGACTGCTATTACAGATCAATAAACTCACCATGTCGGGGCCCATATCCTTAACATCGGTTTCGAAAAAAAAAACACTCAAAGGTTTCATGCGTATTATTTTACTTCTAGCTGGATCTCGCACCACTGACAAAATGTCTGATAATATTACATTTTACATAAGACGTGAATCTAATACGAATACATCACAAAATAATATAATCCGTTCTGTCACTAAAATTGTTTATTCGTCATTTTGTGAAACAACAACGATCCAAACTCAAAAAGTACAATGTTGACTTGTTTCGAACAAAGGACGTACGCCGAACATAGCGCCTGCGTTAAGTTCTCCCATACACACACGGACATTTTGTCGGACGGTTGGAGCGGTTGGATGGTAAAACGAAAACTTCACGGCAATGAATCAGAATAAACTTTTTACGCAACTACCAAGAAATTAGTTTTACTTAAGCTTATCTTATTTTTTTTAGTAATAATGACTTTATTATTACTAGATTATTATTACAAAATGACAAGTTTGCTTTTTCATCTCACAAAAATAAATCACGTGCGCGAAAGTGCCCAGTGCTTGAAATTGCCGCACTAGATACTTCTAATTTGCACTTTTGTAAAATTTTCACGTGACAATGTCTAATAGCTCGATAATTGAATCGTTAATAAAGCTCACAACAGATAGATCAACGTGATTGTCGCGCTGTATAGTCTGTCGATTAAATGTGTTTACTGGCTTTTTTTTAGTATTTTTCTAAAATCATATACTGGTAACACTCTTTACTATGGTACTCGTGCTGTCAGTGACGTTACTGTGACGTAAATATTTTCGATTTTTATTATTCTGAGTGGCTTTAACCATGCCAAAAGCTATTAGAAGTGGAGAACGTAAACTAATTTATAAATTGTTGGAGTATTGTGAGCAGAAGGCCTCAGGACAATTAACTATCAACATAAACAAAGTGCAAGAACGTGTCGCCGCCATGACTGGTTTGTAGTTCAACTAAAACATTTTGGTACTTAAACTTTTTTATATTTCAATAATATTGTATATTTAATATTTATATCTTTTTAGGTCTATCTCGTGTAGCCATAACCAAAATTAAAAAGGACAAGGACAAGAAGAAGTGAAGTTAAAGAAGGACAGGTGAATCAAGGCATATGGCAAACTCCAGGAAAAGGAAAAGGCCTGGCCATTCTAAAAAAGTGGTTATTGATGACTTTGACCGATGTGCACTACGTCATAAAAATTAATGAGTACTACACAGTTCGTAAAGAGATACCAACTTTAAGTAAATCACTGAGAGAGCTAAAACAGGACATACAATTTCCAGGAGAGATAGACATCCTAAGAGCTGTTTTGAAAGATTTGGGATTCAAGTACGCCAAATGTGACAGTAAAAGGAAACTATTGTGTGAGAGATTTGATATTGTTGCATGGAGAAATAAGTACCTCAGAACCATAAAAGCTTTACGAAATCAGACTCAAAATAAAAAACACTTAGTTTTTTTAGACGAAACGTATGTGGAAAAAAGAATGCGATCACGTTGTAAATGTTGAAAACCAGTATATAGAACGAGATCGCATCACAGAAGATCTGCCTGAATTCATTATACAAGTTGGAAACAGCAGGAGTGGCAGTAGTGACGACTCTGATGAAAGCGCCATTTTGTTTAGGGATTCAATGTCATGCGTTGAATATTTAGAGAGTGATTTTGACTATGACTCGTAATAAACGTTTTGATTTTTATCTTTTTTTAGACTTATTGCACCTAACACCACATAATCTTCTTGATCATTCCCATTCCGCATATTAAAGACGAAAAGTTATAAATAAGTATAATATAAATTAAAAAAATCTTCAGGTCAAGTATCTATATTAGTTAGTGGTACTCACAGACAAGTCAACCTTTAGACCACGCTTTATAAACGTCAGTACGAAAACGAAATCGCCAAAAAGTGGCGGGTTGCGGGGAGAAGTCGGCTAGTTTTCATTGGCTCGTTCATAATTGACAATTTAATGGCTTCCAACTGACGACTCCCTAGTTATGTAGTAGTGGTGGTACTATACGCTTTTGACAGTGTTGCCATGTAAGGTTTTTGAAAGTCCTTATTATTTTCCCATGTAACATTTAATCGACAGACTATACTTGTTTTGCCTATGACGTTATCGAGTGTATGCGCGTGATTGTCACGAATCAGCTTATAAAGTTTTAAATTAATGATGCGTGGAAACTCTTTTAGCTAGAACGTTGATTCAGGTGTGATTATGAAGACCTCACGGTGCATAACTAGGACCTAAAGTGGAACAATAAAAATATTTGCTAAAACAAGTGAAAATCGGTATAACGATGAAAATTACAAAATAAGAAAGGGTCTTGACTCTTGACTGACAGATAGAAAGACAATGTCGTGTCATAAGTCTCGTGCGTAAGCTCCGAATTATAGAAAAAGCTTACAATCAAAGGTAAATTCGCGGCGAAAGGAACGCAATAAGCCTAAAAAGTCCAGTGCTAAGCGAATGTGAAAGCTATGGCAGAGTCAAAAAGGAAAGCAATTACCACTGAACAAGTAAATCAAGACTTGAGATGCATTAAGGGTTAATGCTTCCTAATATTCTACGGCCGCACGTTGTTGTGCTGAATTATAAAATGCAACTTCAACTAATGATGACTCTGCTGAATAATTTTTACACAAGGATAGTTATTTCTGTTCATAGAGTAGACTAGGTTCTGTTATAAAGTTTGTTACATTGCACAGCCGTGGAGTGCGTACTGCAACAATAGGTACTTAACGTTGATTGTACTAAGTGTGGCATGTGTTAGTTTTTGGAAATTATGAAGAAGTAGCAAAAAAAAATTACGCTGAATACAAAAAGTTAGAATTTATTGTTTTTGTTTTAACGGCTATCAAGTAACTACCTTGTGATTATTTCTAGTTTAGACTTTTGAAAAAAGATTTAAGGTGGTGACGATTTAAAAAAATATGATAGCAGCAGTAAAAAAATATTTTGACAAACTGATGGATAAATATTTATACATTTATTGACGTCATTCCTTATTTTAAATTATGAAAAGATTTTACCTGCCATTATTTCCGTCGTTTTTTTCCGCTGGCATATCCACTTACCCTTTAATAATTATTTGGTTCAGAAAATAAGAGTTAGTTTCAAAATAAGAACCCTGACAAATATGGTCGCCAGCGCCACCTACCGTATTTTGAATTGCTTGCTCACACTACGTGTTTTATTCATCAACTTCCGTTATTTGTTACATTATTTTTATTTTACAAACAGTTTACAATATCAAAACGAAAGAAAGAGTGGAGAGTCGTATGATATCGATGGCTAAAAGTTTCAACGAAAACCATTCAGCCATATCAGAGCCTATTTAGGTCAAACATCCAGGCAGACAAATACGAAAATTCTAAACACCGTTTATTTTGTTCAGATATTGTGTACAGAACGACTTATTTAGATATATTGGTATCAATTTTGATATCAAAGACCCACTTTTCAACTTATTTGTATATTACCGAAAACTTTATTTTCACGTCCGTTAATTAATACGTATAGTCTGTTCTGGTTGTTATACAGGCTGCTATTGCAAAAATATATTTAATAATAATATTATAAAAATATTTAAAAGTAATTACAACATTTAAAAATGGAATTCTTTAGTCGTAGAATACAGTTTGTTTCATATAACTGTCAATTTTGAAAATTGCGTGTCTTTATCACCATGGATTTGATTAGTAAACGTTTTCGTGCGATGATTTATTTAGATTTTCAAAGTAGCTAACTCAAAAACACTGCATCGATCAACTTATGTTGGATCTATGCGTAGAAACTAAACAGCAGTCAACGGTGTGGCTGTTCCAAGATGAGCTTAAAGCAACAGAAGTTATTCGTGCAAAAAGCATCTTGAAGCCAATGGTCGCCTGTTTTTTTTTTTTTTTTTTTAATGGACATGTGGCTACAGTACCACTAGAGAATCGTAAAACGATTAATTCGTAATGGTACACGACCATTTGTTTGCCAGAAATTTTTGAAGAAATAAGAAGGAATAACCTACAACGCAGAATCGTTCCACACGTCGTCCGAAACAAGTCAGAAATTTTTGAAGTGAAAACTTCTTTAACCGCGTTGGGCACTTTTTGGTAGGAGAAAATCTTATGGGTTCGCGTCACGACATGCTCATTTAGTTGTAGAATCACTGTGCAGTACAA